>JANAVB010002808.1:0-39781 GCA_029216955.1 Iris pallida
ACAGTGAGGTCCCAAACGACACGTTTCCCTTCAGTGTCCCGATCTTTGCAAATCGGATGCTGACATCAAAGGTGATGTATCCGACAGGTAGCTTCAGAGTCGAAGGCTGGTGTCACTACATCCCGAAGTGGGACGAGTTGACCACTTGGGTGCTTTCAAGGTTCGAGGTTGAGCTTAAAGAGATCGGACTGACAGTCGCCATTCGGGCCACGCAGGCAGGCGTGGACCTCAATAAGCCTATGTTCCTTGCGCTCTTGGAGCTTTTCAATGTCCAGACTGGCAGCTTCTTTACTCCGGTGGGGGAGTTGGGATTGGCCCTTCATGAGATGTACGAAGTGTCCAAGCTTTCTTGGGGCTCGGAACCGTACGAGGAATATTTTCCATCAAATGAAGAGATCCAAGTTCTGGAGGATAAGGATCCCGAGATGATGGCTGTTTTCAAAGAGGTGACAAGCCATCATTATCTGATGCACCGGAGGGACAAGGGCAAGACCCAGCCTCATGTGACTGCTTGGAGGGACTACATCTTCAGGCAGAATTTGACGGATCCTTCGAGGATTCGGTTTGCGACTCCGCAGGGATTGAAGCCCGCGGAAGTGAGTTCTGAAATAAGCCGGCTGGACGAAAGGACCCCACACTCTAATGAGGGCGGCAAGGCTACGTACAGCTGTTTCTGGCACTGCGGGCACCAGATGTCATCCAAGGCAGTGTTGACGTCCTACTTGATGATATGGCTCCGGGATTGCGTATTTGCAGGTGGATCCGGTGCCGTCGAGAGGGTACATCGGAATCTCATTTTGCCTGCGGTGAAGTTGGCCTGTGGACGACCTTTGGCTCTCCTCCCCGCGATGGTGTGCAACCTGTTGCGCGGTTTGAGGTCCTTTGCCGATGATGTGATCCACGAGAGAGGTAATAATGATAACTTTCCCCGGGCCGAGCTACCTTTCCATTATCTTATGGGGTGGCTGATCTTGCATCATCCGAACGTGATGAGTCCCGGTCCGGAGGAGGACCATGTCGAAGGAGATGCCTTCATTCGCCGCTTCTATAAGAGGAAGTGGTCTTACACTGGCGTCCCCGTTTGCAGGAGAGTCTTGTCCTATCTTCAGGGGTGGGAGATTGTCAAGGTTGGCCCGATCTTCAAAGATTTCAAGGCCGACCAAGATTTAGTTGACTCTGGCGAAGATGCGGTCACTCTGCCGAAATGGAGTTTTCGTTGGTTGCAGAGTATCCGGCCTTCTCACCTGGTCTACCGCAACCAGAATAGGTGTTATCTGGAGCCTTATCTGCCAAGCCGATTTGCTCGTCAGTTTGGCTATACCCAGTTAATGTTGCGGAATCCCAGTAGTAGTTTAGGCTTCATCGGGAGTTTGCTGGATGGAGCCCGGGGCTGGCAATATTATAACGCTGGATGCACTAGCGTTAAGTTCACCACGCCAGTTCGCAATCCTCGGCCGCCGATCCTATATCCGGCCGCCAAGCTGTATTGTACTATGACTGCTATGTCTCCTGGTTATGACAGGGAGACTAGTTTCATTATTGGAACCCAGTTGGAGGCGACAGCGAATATGTTGATGGCAGCCCGATCATATCGTCCACCAGAGTTGGCGGGGTATCGGGCTGCTGCTGCAGTACCAGTGGGAGACCCGTCTGTCGAAAAAAGGCGTGCTGACACAGAAGCTGGTTCTTCTGTACCGAAAAGGTCGAGAAAGGTGCCGACCCCGAAGGTTACGGAAGTGCCACTTATAATGCCAGCAGGATCAATCCCTGCTGAGGTAAGGAATATTTCGTAATTCCAATTCTTTTCGTCATTGTGGCGACTTATGCTCTTCTTCTTGTAGGGATTGAAGAAGAAGTCCCGTGTTTCAAAATCGGGCGCTAGTAAACCGAAGGAGGTGGCAGGCTCTTCTGATGAGCGCATTCCACCGATGCGAATGTCTCCCGTGGAGGAAGGTCCCGAAGATGTTCCTGCAGAGGTTTTAATATCTCCTGACTTCGAGGTCGCAACAACTTCTGGGAGAGCACCATCTGCCGTGGAGGCCTTGGATGCTGAGGGTCCTGCGGACTCAAGGCATCCTGATGATGAAGTGGACTGGAGTTCGTCGCCTTCCGATGACGTTCCTCCGGTCTTGCAAGAATCTGCTGCGGGGATAACAGATATGGTTGAGACAGAGGAGAGGGTTGAATCCCCTCTTTTCATGATGAGGGAAGGTCAGCTGCATCATTGCCGAGTCCTACCCCGGCTTCAACCATGGAAGTTGAGGCGGCTACCACTCAGGAGGTAGCGACAGATTCTGTCCCTGTTGATGATGAGACCCGTCTTCCGGTCGCGACCGCTGAGACGGGTCAAGAGACAAGTGATGATCTTCCTTTTCTGCCAAGGGAGGTATCAACTGTTGATAGGACGTTGGGGGTAGAAGAGGTGGCCGTTGACATCGGTGGTTCCTCCGGGCTTGAGATGGGTAAGGGTGTAGAACCCTGTGTCGCTCCTTCTACTTGGGGGACCATCTCGACGCCTGTGCCGGCCCCTTCTGTTGCTTCGGCTCCTCGGGCTAGCAGTCCAGCCCCTGTTGATGAAGAGCCCATTGATGCCAAGGTTCAAGCCTCGCTGATTGAGGTTGGCGGATCTTCTTCCGGTCCGCAAACTGTAGTAGCTCCTTCAACTCCTGCCATGACACCGCAGGTCCTGGCGGATGCAGACGAGTATGTGAAATTCCTCGTCGAGGGGGTGTACAAAATGTTGCAGAAGGGTGTATCTGCTGTGATGGATGCCAATGGGAGTTTTACGACTGCAAAAGCTCTGGCAATACCCTACATCGAGCTGATTCGTATTCACCAAGGCCACGACCATATGGCCGAAATTCTGGAGGCTTCGGTGATTGAGCTGGATGAGCGGCTCGCGGAACTTCAACGCATCCAACGAAATGACCTCTCCGTCTTAATATAGGCGGAGAAGGGGAAGTTGATTGCTGAAATCGAGTCTTCCCACCAGGCCACTGTGAGCGATTGGGAGCATGAGGTGGCTGTGACTGAGGCTGCGGTAGAGCAGTTATCTCAGTCCATGAAGACGACGGTGGAAACTCGAGCTGCATTAGAAGCTAATATCGCGGATATCGACATCCAGATGTGCCGCCTTGAAGACCAACGGGCCCGACTCCAGTTAGAGGTCGAACGTGTCCGGGCTGAACATGCAGCATTTAAGAAGGATGAAGCGACTTTCACTCAGCGGACTCTTGCCTTGGCGCAGCAACGACAACAGCTTGATGAGAAGCATGCAAGTGATACTTCCGCTGGGGCCGTTGAATTGATGTGCCAAGAAGCAGAGCGACGAGTCCTGGCGATGGTGGAGGCCCGCGCAGTCGACTTAAAGCTTCGAGTCAGGGAGCTCTCAGCCCATCCTGGGGAGATTCAGGGACCATAGCTTTTCCCTTTTTCTTTTGTGTTCTTTTGCAACCCTTACTGGGGGATGATGTAGCTTCTTGTACTCCTTTTTTCAGAAGAATAAAGAAGTCTACAACCTTTTTTGTGATTCATCTTTTGTTGTCATGAACTTGATGATTTGTGTGGACCTATTATCTTTTGCGCACCTTGGTTTTCAGGTACAGATAATAAGTTTGAAGGAACCATTATGTTTGCTCAGAGGTAATATGGACATGGCAATCATTGGGTTCGAAATGATAGAATCTCCCTACTCAGAGGTATTATGGACGTGGTAGGAATGATCTTGGGGGATACGCTGAACAACTCAGAGGTTATATGGACGTGGAAGTTCTGCGATCAATGTACAATAACGCAGGGGTTGTTTGTACAAGATGTTTACCCAGAGGTAATGTGGACGTGGTAAACATGAAGAGTAGCGTAGGCTTACGAAGTGTAAGATTCTGCTTTGTAGGGTGTAGAGAGACAACTCAGAGGTAATATGGACGTGGTTATCTTTCTACTGGAAGATGCCACAGAACAGCTGGGTTCCGGAGGCGTATGAGTTTGTGGAAAGAGGTTGTTTGGGGAAGTACATGTCTGGAGGATGTCAAGAATAGTAATTCTTTAGGAACTTGTCGTTGATGGGCATCATGAACAAGTCCCCATTGGGTTTGGCGAGGCGGTAAGCACCGTTTGAGTATACCGTCTCTATGATGAAAGGTCCTTCCCACTTGGGCTCGAACTTTTCTGGTGTCTTGTGGGTCAACACCATTGGTCTTCTGACTGCTAAAACCAGGTCGCCAACTTGGAAAGTCCTCTGTTTGACCTTCTTGTTGAAAGCCTGTGATATACGGGCTTGGTAGAGCTCGATGCGTTGTTGAACTAGGAGACGCTTTTCGTCAAGTGCCTCCAGTTCCCGCAGACGACAACGTTGATTGTCCTCTTCTGTGAGTTTGTTTGTGATTGCTACGCGGAGCGAAGGTATCTGTATCTCGAGAGATAGTACTACTTCACTCCCGTAGACTAGGGAGAATGGAGTGTTGCCTGTTGGGGTCCGTACCGTTGTGCGGTAGGCCTAAAGGCATTCGCCAAGCTTTTCATCCCAGTCGCATTTGTTGGATGACACGACCTTTTTGAGCAGCCTAACGATAGTTTTGTTGAATGCCTCAGCCAATCCGTTTGCTGCCGGATTGTAGGCGGTTGAGGCCATGTTCTGAATACGATTCTTGTCACAGAACCTGCTGAAAATGTGGCTGATAAACTGAGGACCATTGTCATGGATGATCCACCGGGGTACTCTGAAACGGTAAATGACATGGTGTTTGATAAAGCTGACCACCCTAGAGCTTTTTACTTCTGCTAGTGGAACTGCTTCCGCCCATTTGGAGAAGTAGTCGGTGATGGCCAGGATGAAACGGTGTCCTCTCGATGAAGGAGGGGTGATTGGCCCTACAATGTCCATGCCCCAGGCTTCGAAGGGCCAGGAGGCGACTGTAGGATGTAGTGGCTCCGATGGTGTATGTATGAAGTCTGCATGAAGTTGGCACGCGTGGCACTTTTTAGCATATTCGACAGCGTCGGCAGCCATGGTTGGCCAGTAGTAGCCCATACGTCGTAGTCGATCTTGTAACTTAGGACCGGGTTGATGAGCTCCACAAGTTCCGTCATGAGCTTCTTGAAGAGCTTCGGCTGCTTCTTCGTTGGACAGGCATCGAAGGAGGAGCCCATCGAAGGAGCGTCGGTACAGCGTTTTGGTAGCTGTATCGTAGTAGAATCGAAGAGAGCGTCTCCTGACTGAGACGGCTTTCTTCGGGTCCTCTGGAAGGATTCCGTAGACAGTGAAGTCGATGAACGGGAACCTCCAGTCTCGGACATTAACCTCAGTATTCGTCGGCATGGCGTGGGCCACTTGCAAGCACAGGTTGTTTCTGGGATAAATCAGGTCTCGGCCAGTCACCGTGACATAGTGTTGAGTCCCAAAGGGCGCTGCCAATGAGGCTGCGAGGCCTGCCAGAGCATCGGCCTCCAAGTTTTATAAACGGGGGACATGTTCGATGAAGAACCCGGTGAAGGTTGAAATGATGTTCAACGCGACCTCATGATAAGGGATTAAATCTTCATGGCGAACCTCGTATTGTCCTCGAACCTGGTTTACGACGAGTTTTGAGTCGCCGTAGGCTTCCAGATGGTCGACCCCCAGCTGTTGTGCAAGCTGGAGTCCCATGACGAGTGCATTGTACTCGGCAACGTTGTTGGAGCACGGCTTCGAAAGAGAGTACGCACGCTGGATGACCAGCTGATCGGGGGAGACTAAGACTACCCCCACTCCTGCGATGATTTGGCCTTTGGGGCCTGTTCTCGAAGCGCCGTCGAAGAACATCCGCCAAACGGAGCTTCCTTCGGTGACGTTGGATTCTTGGACCTCATCCGGGATATCTTCATAGAGTTTTGAGGATTCTGGGATGGGGTGTGCAGCTAAAAAGTCAGCCAGAGCTTGACCCTTGACAGCCTTTTGTGGAACAAACACCATGTTGTACGGTGTTAGCATGATTGCCCATGTAGCCAGCCGGGAGTTCAATGATCCTGGCTTTGTCATGAGGACTCTAAGCGGATTGACTCGGGAAATGACATGAATTGTCTGACCCGAGACATAATGACGAGTCTTCTGGATGGCAAACACCAAAGCCAAGCACTCCTTTTCGACGGGATTGTACCGGTGTTCGACCCCGATGAGTGTTCGACTGAGGTAGTAGATTGCTTGCTCGAAGCCTGTATCACTGTTTTGAGCCAGCAGAGCGCCAAGAGAATGATCCATGGCACGGACGTAGAGGAGAAATGGTTTGCCGGCGACTGGCGCTACCAGGACTGGTGGGCTTGTTAAGTAAGCCTTGATGTCGTCGAAAGCCTTTTGGCACTCCTCTGTCCAGACGTAAGAGACTCCCTTCTTCATGAGCTGAGTAAAGGGTTGACATCTACCGGAGAGGTTTGCTATGAACCTCCGGATATATGCCAGACGTCCCTGTAGGCCTCGAAGTTCTCGAAGGTTCTTCGGAGGGTCCATGTTGAGGATGGCTTTGGTCTTCTCAGGATCAACATGAATGCCTTTCGCTGTGATGACAAAGCCCAAGAATTTGCCGCTAAAAACCCCCAGAAAGGATTTAGCGGGGTTCATTTTGAGTTGATGTGCCCGCATGAGATCGAAGACCATCTTCAGGTCCTATAGGTGATCTCCTTTGAGGCGGCTCTTGACTGCGATGTCGTCAACATAGCATTCGATTGTCTTGCGAAGATGTTGACGGAAGATGGTGCTCATAGCTCGCTGGTATGTCGCACCGGCGTTCTTCAAGCCGAAGGGCATTACTGTGTAGCAGAAAACACCCTTTGGAGTCCTGAATGACGTGTGTTTCGCGTCATCGAGGAATATCTTGATTTGATTGTAGCCTGAATACCCGTCCATGAAGGACATGCGCTCAAAGCCATATGTGTTGTCGATCATCACATCAGTGATTGGAAGCGGGAATTCGTCCTTCGGGCAAGCAGAGTTGAGATCCCTGAAGTCGATACAGACTCGTATCTTCCCGTTCTTCTTGGTGACAGAAACGACGTTGGCTACCCAATCCGGGTGTTGTTCCTCACGGATGAAGCCGCTGGTCAAGAGTTTGTCTACCTCCTGATCGATGGCATTCATGATGTCTGGACGGAAGCATCGCTGTTGTTGTTTGATAGGTTTGGCATCAGGTAAGATGTTCAACCTATGCATTGCGATCTGTGGGTCGAGTCCCGACATGTCTTCATAGCTCCAGGCGAAGACGTCGATATACTCTTTAGCCAGTTGGATTAAAGATTCTCGATCTTCTCCTTCTAGGCTTTTACTAATGAAGATGGGTTTGGAAGAAGACCCATCCCCGAGGTCGATCTGCTTGACTTCGTCTTCGGTGGGAGGTTCGCGTAACTCAAAACGAGATTCCCATTGTTCTCCTAGGCGTTGGGCCCAGGGTTCTTCTTCGAAGGGTTCCGGCGCTTGGTCTTCGCCTTCATCTTTTTGAGGTTGTGCTGACGTCATGTTAGCTGACAGCACTTTCCTGAAGACTGATCCGATGCTGGTATCGGAATCCCAAGTCGATGCTTCGGACGAGTGGGAATGTTCTACGTCTTCTGCATCTGAACTCTCTGGGGTTGATGGTGGCGTGACATAGCCTAACCCCCGTCGAGTCCGATTATAGTAGTCCTGTGGCTCTCCATTGGGCATCGAAAGCCGGACAGGGAGATGCCGACCCTTGCCGTAGTTTAAGCCTTTGTTGCTTTTCAGGTCGTAGCCCATCTTTTGGATGTGTGCTTTGCCGTATCTGTGTACCGATAGACTTGTACTCTGCCGACATCAGGTTTGGGCTCGATTGACGGGAGGTCCTGATGACGCTCGACTTTGCCTGAGATGATGGTGCCTTCGTCTCGGCTCCGTGGAGGGACTATGAAGACCCCTTGAGACGGGACTACTCGATTATGATGGATGGTCGTTATTTGTGTTTGCAACGACCGTAGAGCGTTATCTAATGTATACATGGCATTCCAGTGTGGAAGACAAGAATAATTAAAAGACACTCTATTATTGATAAAATACGAGATCTTATCCCGTGGGATTACATTGTCAAAGGAGGGTGCCTCTACGTCAGCCGAGATATATTCACCAAGCTCCTCGTCTGTACGAACTGGGGGCAGACTAGGAGAGTCCACCACAGCTTTGATTCCGGGGTCTGAGAGGGTTATATGAGCCTTCTCTGATACCTTAGATGACTGCGGCGGCTTGCCCTTGAGACGCACTTTGAGAGGCGCCTCGGCTGCGCCTCCGGTGAGTGGTGCATTCCTTTGTAATTTTGCCACCAGGGGAGCCGATGTTTGAGGTGGCTTTCCCTTGAGGCGTATCTTCAGGGGTGCTTCGCGAGCCGGTGCTTTTCCTGATAGCTTGATGCTCATTGGAGGCGCCTTCTGGGGTGGTTTCCCTTTCAGTCAGATTTTCAAGGGGGCGTCGGGAGTCATTTCAGGCTCAATGTCCGGCTCTGTTGCCATCTCTGCCTCATCATCAGCGTCGTTGGCTTCCTCCTCGTTAATGGGTTTGTACAAGTCGGAATCGGTGAAGTAGGCTTCAATCCCTTTGAAAGGATCGATGTCTGCAAACTCCGTCCGGATGATGCCATTAGTAGATACATACTTCATGCACTGGTGGAGCGTGGAGGGCACCACCATGTACTCGTGTAGCCATGGTCGACCGAGCAGGATGTTGTAGTTGACTTCGGCATCTACCACATAACAAGTCACCTCAGTTTTGAGGCTGCCAATGTGGCACTTCAGTCGGATCTTGCCCAGTGGCTCACTCTTGCTAGCATTGAAGCCACTGATGGTTGTATTGGAGGGCGCCAGTCGGTACATAGGGATCCCCAGCTTAGATAGCAGTGCCTTCGGGATGATGCTTAGGGAAGACCCAGGATCGATCTGAATCCGGCTCACCTTGACCGAGCCAATGTATTCTGTGTAATACAGCGGTCGGTTATGTCGGTGATGCTTGAGCAGCATGTCTTATTGGGTAAAAGTTATGTTTGGGATAACTTCATCCGCACAATGACAGTACGCACAAGTAGTTGGGAGGTCTTCAGGCTGCTTGACCTGACTGAGAAAGGATTCAGCGTCCTTCAGAGCTTCGCAGAGAGCTTCTCGGGAGTCTTTAGAAAGACGCAGGAGCTCGAACAAAGACAGGCGTACAGGTGTACTGGCTAGTTGTGCCAGAATGTCGAAGTTGTGAGGCTTGGACAGCCCCGAAGCATTCTCCTTTCGTAGAGGTCTGTCAAAACGGGCCTCCACCTGCTTCTGCTTATTGGTTGCTAAGGGCTTAGATGGACCCTCCTCAGGGATGGTGCTAGGAGGCACCACCTCGGCGGCGGCTTCGCCGGACTGGGAGTTCTGTTGTGCATGTGTTTGCACTGGAAGTGCCTCTTCTGTTGAAGAAGAGACGGTGTGGCAAGACTTGGTCTTCCTGCCTTTTGATTTGGAGGTAGGGCGTACCTCCGATTGAGTCACCTCGGAGACGAGGTCGGGGTGAACCCAGAGGACCTCTCCTCGAGATGTGGTGAGCGGGGTGAGTCCACTCACATTGTCACGGGTAGGTGGTAAGTTTACCACCTCCATTGTCGCCTTAGGGATGGGGACGACGCCATCTTGTGTGGTAGTTGGCGGCAAGGTGCCGAACTGAAGCGAAACCACATTGGCTGACACCATCTTCTCTTCATAGTCGACAGAGATTACATCCGCATTGATCATGTGCTGGATGTAATTCTTGAGGACATAACAGTCCTTGGTCGGATGTCCGACAAACCGATGGTAGTGACAGTACCTCGGGTTATCCACTTTCCCGACTTCATCGGGCCGTTTTGGGTCCGGTAGTTTGATCTTGTCACCCTGCTTCAGTATCTCGAAAAGTTACAGGGCGTCGTCATCATTGAATGAATAAACCTCCTTGGGTCTTGGTGCCAGTGGAGGTTTCTGAGTAGGCGCAGATGCGCCTTTCGAGGCATTAACAGTCAATGCCTGTTTCCCCTTTGCTTCTCGTTCGGAGCTGTTAGCTGCGAACTTTTTCCCCTTATCGTCGAAGGCGGGGAAGCTGACACCCAGAAGTCGTGCATTGGCCGCCTTCTTTTCTGCAGCTTCAGCTTCGATGATCAGGGAGCTCCAGTCAGGAGGGGGAGTAGAGTTGAGCCAGAGCTTCACTGCAGGCAACATGTTCATGCTGCAAGCGGAGAGAAGCGCATGTTCTGGCATGCCTAGAGGTAGCCTGAAGCAGGCCTGTCGGAAGCGTTCGATGAACACCCGAACCGTTTCCTTTTCCTTCTGGCGTATCTCTATGAGAGACGCCATTGTCATGTCTTTCCCGCCGTCATAGAAGCGGTCGAGGAAGAGGCGCGTCAGGTCATCGAAGGATGATATAGAATTGTCAGGGAGACTGCAGTACCAGTCATACGCCACCCCTTTCAGGGCCCCGACAAAGATGCTGGTGAGGAGCGCGTCCTCCTTTGGAAGATGCCCTGTCTGTGACTGGAAGTACGTCAAGTACCGTCACGGAGAGTCCTTCCCGTCGTATGGGGTGAGTGTTTGTGGTTTATACTTTGGGGAATAAACCACCTTGTTCCACTCGAGGGGATAAGGCTGGGGAATGCCCATCTTCTGGCGTTCCTCTTGCCTGTTCTTGGACTCGAAGCGCTCCCGCAGGTCTTTGATTATTTCGACCACATCCTCCGTAGAGCTAGGAGTCGGGGAAGGAGGTACCATCTGGATTGGAGCGTTTGGGGGCTCCGAGGTCCGCGGTGCTTCTGTATCCGAGGGCACCCGTTGGAGGGGCACACTCGACTCCCCATTAGCTCCTGGGTCAGGACCAGTTGAAGGTGTCCTGATCAAGGCCGACCGTATCTTAAACACTGCTTGAGTCAGTGCTTGCATAGAGGCAGAGAGGGTTTTGAGACCTCCCTCTAATGAGTCTATGCGCTGGACTATGTCCTGTGACGGCGCATCAGACTCGACATCATCCCCAGCCATGTATACTGTCCTGACACGGCCAGGAGTGGATAGATGGGTTGAGGCTTCGCTTTCGGTCTCACTCTCATGCGGGGGAGTTACTTCTCCTGGTGTTTGGCCACCCCCAGCCACATTCTGGAGTTCATCTTCAATAGGCGCATCTGCAAGGGTCTGATTGCCCTCAGCTCCGTCTTGAAGGACCTCTTCGTTTCCAGAACTACCCCCGGCGGTGTCCTGGAGGACATCCTCATTTTGAAGGGCTTCAGGGAGACTAGCCTCGCCTTGATGATGAAGATCCGCCGTAGCTGTGCTTTGGACATCTTCGTCTTCGGAAGGAGGCTCGACAAGGGTCTGGCTACCCCCAGCTTCCTCCAAGAACTTCTTCCTCGACCGAGTGCCTTCAAATACTCCAGAGGTCGAGACAGCTGCCTTGTTTTTCCTCGGCTGGCTTTTGGATGAGGACGAGGAATTGGCAGTCGGCCTCCGGATTGATGAGGAGTTGGAGATCACGTTACATGAAGCAACCTTTGGCTCCTCTTCTGTTGACACCTTCGTCCCAAGGCGACGTCGGAGAGGTGTCGATGATTGCAGCCATTGGAAGACCGACTGTCTTGGTGGAGCTGCCGCCTTGCAACAGCAGTTGATGGTGACCACCACACAAGTATGCCCCGTGAGAGGCGCATCGTGCTTGTTGGTCGACTCTCCTGACCGGCGCTTGTGAGTAATCACGCTGCACAGGTCATTGGAGGAGAGTGGTGCCTTCACACCCCCTTCAGACGTGTAGCAAGGCCAAATGCCGGGGTGGTCAGGTGAGTGCTGCGCCCCCTGATCTAATACCAAGCAGGCATCACGATCAGTAGTAGGGGAACCACAACATTTGAAGTGACTTAAACGAACCTCAAACGCACAACCAGAGGAGGCGCGGGAGTTCAAGACCACCGAGTTTGCTTTACTCGACTTGGTTGTGCACGCAGTAGATGCGCCCAAGCGAGATGAGGACTTTGAAGGTTGACTCATTGTTGGTACAGAAGCACCTGAGTCAACCTTGTACAGCTTGCCATCGGCAGCGCGCGTGATTGTAAGCGCGTGCCTCTGGCTTGCTGCTGGCATAGCACTTTTATGGCGCATGGCCCGTGCCGCCTTGGATTTCTTCGTATTAGCCCGCTGGGGCGCATAGTACTCAGCATCCAACTTCTCCTCGCCATTACAGCGAGTGAGTCTGTCAAAGACAGAGGCTTTTTGTGGCGCATCAGAGGTGATGCGCGGGGCATTGGCTGCGCCCCTGCTCCGTCGACGCATCTTCCTCACCTGAGAGGGAGATAGCTGGGGAACGTGGTCAGCCGCACACTTTCCCAAGAGATGCGCCGCATCGGCGGGCGCACCTTGGCTGCTGAGAACGTCAGCAGGAAGGGAAGGCTGGATTGCTGCATCCCCTTCAGTGGTGGTGCCCGAGGCGTCGACCTTGCGCACCCAGGCCGTGCGGATCTTCTTCGGCTTTGGCAGCCGCTTCGAAGGACTCGCACTTCCTTCAGAAATAAACTCCTCGTATGCCTGTTGATTGAGGCGCACGACCAGTGTCTTGTGGGAGGAGCCCACCTTCACGTCGTCGGCCTGTGACACGACTTTCTCGGAAGAGGAGAAAGAAGTCCCCAGCAGAGTCGCCAGCTTGGTTGCCATTAAAATTGTTTGATTGAAAACTTTAATACAAACAGAACAGTGTTACAATGTAGGACTTAGATGTAGTCCTAGGAGTACACTTTTGTTTAAGTTGGGTCCTTAGTGCCAATGGAGCGAGTGGTAATGCGTTAACTCCGTTGACGGGCTGACGACGGTTATCGGTTCTCTGATGGTGTGGATTACTCTGGGTGCTGGAGCTTTCTGAGAGGAGGAAGACGTTGAGTGTCTGTATCTGCCTCTCTGATGATTCCTTGTATGTTCGTTGTGGATTCTGTGTGTGTGTGTGTGAAGGAGACGATCCTTCTATTTATAGATTTGCAGGCTGGCTGCTCATGCGCGCATGTGGGATGCGCCGGTGTGGGGACGCCACGTGGAGGTTGCTGATGGAGGCGCGTAGATGATGCGCCCTGATTGAGGGGGAGAACTCTTCATACTGCTGTTGTGAGCCGGCACGTAGCAGAGGAGAAGATCTTTCTATTGCTGAAATCTTGGACGAGTTGAGTCAAAGGACACGTGTCATCGACCCATGGCTCGAAGATCTCGGATTTGGTGGGGAAAAGTAATCTGGTGAGCTGCGCCTTGATTGGGCGCAGGAGGAGGTTGCGGCTCATAACCTTTAGGGGTTACAAACTGTTTAGAGCGCATGGCTTTTGAGGCGCATGCAGGCGACTTTTCTTCTGTCTTTCGGGATCAGAGATCAGTCTGGGGCGCATGGCTTTTGAGGCGCATGCAAAGCTTCAACTGGAGACTCTTCTTCTGTCTTTAGGGATCAGTGAAGGGTCTGAGGCGCATGGCTTTTGAGGCGCATGCTGGTTTGGACGCATGGCCGTAGAGGCGCATGGCGATTTGGACGCATGGCCATAGAGGCGCATGCGGATGGCCACGTGGCAGTAGCCGTCGGAATAGAGTCATGATGATGCTGACGTTGTCGACGCTTCGTTCTCTGAAAAAGCTGTCAACTGTTCAGACTTTGGGAAGCGTGCTGCCAACTCTGGTGTCAGTTCAGCATTTAATGTTTGTGACGTTCGATGGACAGCTGAGTGGGCACATTGGTTGGTGTTCCACTCGGCATGGAGATGTGAGGGAGGGCGCATCCTCTGTGATGCGCCGGGTACTGTAGAGCGCGTCTGTGTGATGCGCCTGATGCTGGAGGGCACGTCCGTGTGATGCGCTGTTTGGCTGGCGCATTCGACATGTCCTTTAATGACGCGGCTGTCTCGCTCCTCGAGTGCTATAAATAGCCGTTTGGCTGAATTCGAGGCGTCCGGTTCATCCATTTAATGCAAATTCATTGCACAGAATTTGGAGAGTCATCCACTTGGCGCGTGGGTTTGATTTGCCCAGCCTATAAATAGTGGCATGGAGAGAAGGTTTGCTCCTCATTCCCTCACGTACTTCCAACATGAACTTGGATATGTGGGTACATTCTGTTGACGAAGTGCTCCCGAGGGTAAAGATGAGACGTCGTGTTGTCTTCGATGCACTTGAAGGTGACTGTTACATCCAAAAGACGGAGTCGAGGGCTTCTGAGGCAGGCGGAAGGTGCCTGTTGCATCCAAAGATAGGGATGTTCGGGCCTCGTCTCCGTTGTTCCGGAAGAGCCGTAGATCGGAATGGTGGTGCTAGGCTCTCTCTTCCTTCAAAGTGGGTGCCACCCACTTTGATTGTGTTGAAAGCTCCTTGTGCCATGATTTCGATCACGGTCATCCTTGGTCTTTGGAGGCTCTTTCGAAGCCTCCCCTGGCCACAGCATTTGCGGTGCTCTTCTCTTCCTTGGTTCCAGCCAGAGGGTTAAATGCTTTGCTTGGCGAAGCACTTATCAGGTGAGCCTGGCTGGAAGAGCGGCACATAACTGGGCTCTGCTCGGCCAGGTGAGCCTGGTTGGAAGAGTTGCACATAACTGAGCTGCTGAAGGGATGCACATAACTGAGCTGGATGCACATAACTGAGCTGCTGAAGAGATGGTAGGATGCGCCTGGCTGGAGGCGCATGACATCTGCTGCGCCTGGCTGACAGCGCATGGTGACTGCTGTACCTATCGGAAGGCACATGGTGGTTGCTGCGCCTATCTGGAAGGCGCATGGTGGCTGTTGGCTGTAGATCTAGGATCCTTCCTTTGTAGAAATTCTCCTTTGTACAACCTTTTCTAGACATGTAATAGACTTTTATATATATAAATAAAAAGTCCTTCTTCGAATGTCTATGGCTTATTTGATTAGCTATCTGAGTTCTGGCGCATAAAATGCCTGGCGCATGGGCTTTCTGGTTGTGAAATTCTATGCTTCTACAGGAATCTGCTGACTGCGCCATCTGGATCCTCTCGACTATAGTGGACTGAACTTGCATGCTGGCCATCAATGCTACACTGGAAGGAAGAACAACTTCAATACCCATCTTCTGAAGATCTACTAACAGCTCTGGTTGCGCTGTTAGGAAATAGACTCCGGCTCTCCTGCTCAATGCATCTGCAACAACGTTGGCCTTTCCGGGATGATACTGCAAATTGACATCATAATCCACAATAAGCTCCAACCACCTCCTCTGACGCATGTTAAGATCCTTCTGAGTGAAAACATACTTCAGGCTCTTGTGGTCGGTAAAAATCTCCACCCTATCTCCGTACAAGTAGTGCCTCCACAACTTAAGTGCAAACACTATTGTCGCTAGCTCCAAGTCATGGGTCGGGTAATTCCTCTTATGATCACGAAGTTGTCGTGAAGCATAAGCTATTACCTTTCCATACTGCATCAGAACACATCCTAAGCCTCTGCCTGAAGCATCACAATATAATGAGAATCCTCCAGTCCCATCTGGAAGCGTGAGAATGGGAGCCGTCATCAAGCCTCGCTTCAACTTCTCGAATGAATCCTGGAATTCTGCTGTCCAAGCAAACTACACCTACTTGCGGGTCAACTGGGTCGATGGTGCTGAAATTCGAACAAAATCTGAAATAAACCGCCTGTAGTAGCCGGCCAATCCAAGAAAACTGCGAACTTCTGCAACGGTGCTGGGCACTGGCCATGACTCAATAGCCACAATCTTCTGGAGATCCACTTCTACTCCTCCTCGAGTGATGATGTGACCCAAGTACGAAATACGATCGAGCCAGAACTCGTATTTACTGAACTTGGCATATAACTGGTGCTCCTTGAGAGTCTGAAGAACCACACGGAGATGCTGCTCATGCTCCTCCTCACTCTTGTTGTAGACCAGGATGTCATCCAAAAACACAATCACAAACTGATCCAAGTAAGGCATGAAGATACGATTCATGAGATCCATGAATACCGCCGGCGTATTGGTTGCGCCAAAGGGCATAACAAGAAACTCCCAATGCCCATACCTCGATCTAAAAGCTGTCTTTGGGATGTCCTGCTCTCTGACTCTGATCTGATGATATCCTGAGTGCAAGTCGATCTTCGAGAATACTACTGCCCCTTTGAGCTGATCAAACAAGTCATCTATCCTCGGGAGAGGATATCTGTTCTTGATTGTCACTGAGTTCAAGGTACGATAATCAACACATAACCTGGATGTACCATCCTTCTTTTTCACAAGAAGCATCGGGGCTCCCCAAGGCGATCCACTAGCACGAATGAATCCCTTGGTTCGAAGTTCTTCAATCATCTTGTACAATATCTCCAACTCTGAAGGCGCCATCCTGTAGACTCTCTCTGATACTAGGGCTGTCCCAGGAATCAAGTCGATGGTGAACTCGATCTCCCGCTTTGGCGGCATACCTGGAAGCTCTTCTGGAAAAACATCTGGAAACTCTTCGACTATTCGGGGTAACTGCACTGCTGCTACTGCCATCCGCAACACTGGAGGAGAAGGTTCAACTTCGCCCCGGGAGAAGAAAAACTCTGGCTCGCCTGGAATGCTAAAAATAACCCTACCAATATAGCAGTCTATTCTAGCATACTGGTTCCTCAACCAATCCATCCCTAGGACCACATCATAATCGGCCATCGGAAACTCTATCAATCTAGCGGGAAATTCCTTACCGCTAACTACGATCCGATACGAGGAAAACACCCTATCGACTCCCACAAGTCCGTTACCAGTAAGTATATTGAGCCTTACTGATAATGACTCGGGCTCCAATCCTATCCGTGTCGTGAATCGTGCAGAACTAAAAGAATACGATGCACCAGAATCAAATAAAGCTGAAGCTGGAAAGGAGTTGACGTGAATAGTACCTGCCACTACCTCTCCAGGTGCTAATCCTTCCTCTGCGGTCATTACCATAGCCTGACCATGCCTTTGGGGTGCTGGTCCCCTCTGCTGAAATCCTCGCTACCTATTCTGACTCAAGGCTTGGGCCTGAGTATGCTGCTGGGGGTTCTGCTGCTGGAATACCTGGGACTGAGGCGGCAAGGGCCTCGGCAATGGATACTGCTGCTGGACCGGAGCTGGTCCTCTCACCGAAGAGCTAGAAAGGTTGGACGATGATGAACCACCCCTATTCGGGCAGGATCCAACCCTATGGTCTGCTGCTCCATAAGCCAGACACAGTCCCTGTGCCCTACGATACTCTGCCACTACATGGCCTGGCTTCCCACAATGAGAGCATCCTACTGCGGAAGAATGCTTCTGCTTCTGCTGCTGAGGGTACGTCGGGGCTGAATGCTGAACCGATGTTACTGAGGCCGCCCGCCTCGGAGCTCCAATAGTCAAAGCCATGGCTGCCGGGGCTGGGACTGAAGACTGATTCATCTGGCCGTGGGATCTCTTCCGACCTCCGGCCCTATCCACAATCCTCTGGAAGGTATACTCATGCCTCCTAGCTGCTCTCAAGACTGCATCAAAAGTCTGATGCTCAAACTGCTCAACTGCCAATAGAATCTCCAGGTGAAGCCCCTACTGGAATCGCTGGGCTCTATTATACTCGGTTGCCACCAAGGTGGGAGCAAACCGACTGAGTCTCGAAAACTCGGCCGCATATCCATCGACCGTCCTGCCCATCTGCTTCAGATTGGTGAACCTCGTCTGTAGATCATACCGAGCTACAGCATCAAAATACGTGGTCTGGAATCTCTCCCTGAATACTGCCCAAGCAATGGGTGCTGCTAATCCAACAGCCTGAGCCGCCCACCAGCTGCGGGCAAGATCTAGCAACTGCAGGCACACCACGGCTACCTTCTCGTTCTCTGGGGTCCTGGCTGCTTCTAGAATTACCTCTGTGTCCTGAAGCCAAGCATCGGCAGCGATAGCATCTTCACTACCGTCGAAGAAGGGAGGGTTCAAGCGCTTGAAGCTGTTGGCCGCGCTGTTACCCTGATGACCTCCTCTGGTTAAAGCATCCGTCACTGCCTGGTGCAAGACATCTCCACGACGATCTTGGGAAGCTATCAAGGTCCTGATGAGACCTACCAAGGTGCCATCATCAGGCTCGGCAGGCTGAACTGGCTGGACTGGTGGCTCTCCGTCCGAAGGCACGACTCTGGAGGCTACTCCGGAATGCTGGGCTTGATCCCCGGGTCGCTGCTGATCCACGGGAAGTGCTCCACCTTCCTGACCGACAGATCCAGGAACGATGTCGCTGAAGAAGACGACATGGGGAACAATAAGGAAGGACCAGGACAGATCAACGATACAAGCATATGATCAGGACAAAAATCTAGGGATTTAGAAGATACGAGCAGAGATCAAGGGCGAATACTGATTGAGACATCTATTCGGTAAACCCTCACATATCTTGATTTACAAGACCTGTATGGGCCACCACTTAAACCATGTCACGCCCCAGAACCAGAATACTGGAGAGCGGGGGCAGACATAGCCATCTACGTATATAAAATGGATTCCATCTCGCTATACGGTCACGGCTGTCTAGATATATGAGGGTTTAACTACAAGCCAACAGTCTCTTAAGGTCATGAACAAGCCTAGTGTCTCAATCACAAGCAAATAAGTAAATGTTACAAGATGTAAGATCACCAAATATACAATAGTAAGGCATCCCAAACATTACATATTCAGTTGATCATGAAGCTAGTCGTTACAAAATATTAGGACTAGCAAGAGTTTAGTCATACATGATCAACCCTAGGATCTGTCAATCATGTTACAGCCCGTAGGCAGACAGTAAGTAAGTGCAATCGAGCTAAACAGGTGCTCGTTGGCTAAATGCCTCAAAAGAATATTTTTACAATAAAGTAGGAGATAAAAAATAAACCCATTCGTTGCCCTGGTTACGTCTAGTCGCCACCATCGGGCTGGAAAGTCGGTAGATCCTCTGGAGCTGCTCCAAAATCTGGCCATACAAAACCAGCTGGGTCAGACCCCAGAAAGAGCAAGTGCCACAAAGAAAGCTTCACTTAGGAACTAAAACTAGTAATTATCACAGAAGATAATAATATATAGTAAAACTGGAGAAAATATAACATCACGAGGATATACGGTAAGATAACCATGGGTCCATTCAGATAACCAGGTTACAATCCTTAAACCAAACAAGGATCGGGATTGTAACCCTTCATCTGAACCGAACTTGGTTTCTTCCATATATCAGCAAGATAATATAAGAAAATCAGAACATGTGACAATTTATACAGGATCAAGACTAGACTGATAATTCCTCATTCAATCAATCACGGCCAAGCAATGAGTACGACTTGATACTTTAACTAACTAGGGTTATCACAGGCCTAGTTACTAGCAAGATGCAGTAAGATTATTCCACAGCCACAAGCCCTGCAGACCATCCAGGTTACCCAGGTCGAAAATTAGGGGTTGAATTCAGATGGGTACACCGTCCAGGAAACGTATGTACTGTTAGGTAGCTTGAAGGGTACAACACATGACAGTGTGCTGGAAATATGCCCTACTCGACGGCAGGCTACAGATCCTAAGCGCGCCCAGGTAACGGGATTGCCTGTAGCTGGGAGATCTCTTTATGACTAATGTATTAATCTAGTTATTAGCCTTAGTCCATTTCAGTAGGTACTCCTGACCATGGTACTCATGAGTCCCATCCTAGACATGATGCAATACAGGACTAGATTATTTGTACAAGCATAATCGCCCATGGTGTCCAGGTTACTTATACAGGTCATGTCATGTCAGGTAGCCGTCGCAACAGCTTATCAAGATATATCATGTCAGGTTATCATGTCAAGAGTACTTGTCAGGAGTGCACCACGACGGGCCATTATCAGGTCATGTCATATTAGTTTCTTGTCACACCATGTCATGTACAATTGTCATTTCAATCATGTCAATCAAATCGTGGGCGTAAAAATATACAATAAAGGTAGAGGTGTACGCCATAAGAACCCAAGTTATACTGAGAGTTACATGGCATGGGCATAATAGTAATAATTAAAATATTCCTAAAATACCAGCTATGAAAGAGCCATGCGGCTCGGCATATACGGCCAAGAGGTGATCTCATGCGGCTGGGGAGGGAGCAGTCTAAGCGCCTCGGGATGGAAGGGTCATGCGGCTAGCGGAGGGAGTCGGGTTCATGCGGCTGGAGAAAGAAGTCCATGCGGGTCGGGGGAATTAAGAGCCCATACGGCTCGGAATAAGAGCAGCTCATACGGCTGGTAGAGGCAGCAGAACATATGCGGCTAGCGGGGGACAGGTCTCATGCGGCTGAAGGGGATGAGTCCTTATGCGGCTGAAAAAAGGACTAGTCCCCATGCGGCCAGGGAATGAAAGTTGCATATGCGGCTAAAAATGACGGGCGCATATGCGGCTGGCAGAAAATAGGTCCATGCGGCTGGCTATCAATCAGGTATCTGCGGTCGGAGTCAAGTGGGTCTCATGCGGTTAGCTGGGTTCGGCCCTTATGCGGCTTAAAGTTCTTCCAGTCATGCGGCTGGGAGAACACTTGTCACATGAAATATTCATGCGGTCAAGTCAAGCACAGTTCATCTTCTTCAAAATTCCGAGAAGAAGAACGCCATGGGAGCCAAGTTCTCAAGCTCCATAACTCCATCATTCGGAGCCCAAATCCGAACTTCTATAGGTCAAAACGGGGCAGAATAAAATGCTCTACAACATAGAACCACCAAAACTCAAAAATAACAAGATTAAGTAGATCAAAACCTAAGAAATTTGAAAATAATATAAACTTAGATCTACAAGAATCTAGCCATGGAAAGTGGAAATGCCAAGTATTAAAGTAAGTTAAAATGCTGTAAGAAAGAGAATGAAGCAATAAAATTGAAGTTCCTCCATGAAGAAAGTTGCACTTGCCTAGACCCCTCTCTCCCTCTCTCTGGTAGGTGAAGAAGTTAATAGGAGAAAGAAGAAGAGTAATGAAGAGAAAGAAGGAAGAATGGGTAATAAATACTAAAGGTGGTGGTAGGTAGGGGTTCATCCTTGGTTCATAATGAACCAAAGCAAACCGAGCTAAGCCGAACCAACCCAAGAATAAACCAAGCCATGAAGGAAGCTAAGCACGAAATCATGCAATACAAGATAAAATACGTACACGTATTCCAAAAATACGTAATACGAACCACAGGCATTACATGTACTCACCTGATATCTGTATGTTTGAAGAGAATATACTGTCTGAGGAGTGGTGTCTGGCTCCTATAGAACAGTACAAGTCACAACATGTCCAAAATGGTAAAATAGACTGCTACGATGTATTCTACATGATGTTTGGGTCAATCTAGGCTAAAGTCAACCTTTGGTCAACTCTAGTCAACTACACTAGTCAAACTAGGTTAACTAGGTCAAGCCTAACCTAAACAAGTCTCACTAAGCCTAGCCAGCCTATTCTAGCAAGCACACATCGTCATAAGTGTAATACCTGTGGTTCGTATTACGTATCTTGGTATACATGTACGTATTCTTGACTCGTATTGCGTATTTTCTTGCATGGTTATTTTGGCATTTCCTTCTTGGTTCGGTTTAACTTGTTACTGATTCGATTTGACTTGATTTTAGGTGGACCGAACCCCCACCTACCACCACCACCCTCATTTATATTTCTACCTTACTCTCTCTCTTCATTTATTCTTCTTCTCCACCATTACTCTTCTACCTACCAGGGAAGAGAGCTAGGCAAGTGCAAACTTGCTTCATGATGGATTTCAAGTTTTATTATTCCATTCTCTTCCTTACTTGATTCTAAGCCTCTTTAGAACTTGACATTTTTGGGTTTGATGGATAGATTCTTGTAGATCTAAGTTTGTAACTTTTTGGTTTTCTTGGTTTTGATCTCTAAAACTTGGTTATTTTCAAAAACTAATGGTTCTAGGTTGTAGAGAATTCAATTTCATGCAGTTTTGGCTTTTGTTTCGCTTGATTTTGACTTCAGATGAGGAAGTTATGGCCATGGCAAGTTTTTGGAACTTTTATAGCTGAACTTGCTGTTTGGGGACGATGACCCCCATGCGCCCGGAAGGCCATGCACCGGGAAGTCCCGGCAACGCATCTCCTAACTCTAAGCGTGTCATGCGCGTAGGTTCCCTACGCGCACGTACTGAAGACGCAACGTGAGTTTTCCACGCGCCAATGGTGTAGGAATCCCACGCGCCAATGGTGCATGAATCCCATACGCCGATTTTACAAGAATCCTACGCACCGATTGTGCAGGAATCCTACGCGCCAATGGTGCAGGAATCCCACACACCGATTGTGCAGGAATCCCACGCGCCAATGGTGCAGGAATCCCACGCGCCGATTGTGCAGGAATCCCACGGACCGATTGTGCAGGAATCCCACGCGCCGATTGTGCAGGAATCCCACGTGCCGATGGTGCAGAAATCCCACGCGCCAATAGTACAGGAATCCCACGTGCCGATTGTGCAGGAATCCCACGCGCCGATGGTGCAGGAATCCCACGCGCCGATGGTGCAGGAATCCCACGCGCCGATCGTGCAGGAATCCCATGCGCCAGAATTGCTCTATTTTACTGTTTTTGTCTATTTAAGTTGTTTTGTAGCTAGAATCTTGAAAAACTCAAAATATGAAAGTTGTAGATCTTTTCCTTGGCTTCAAGAATATATCACTAGTTCTTTTATGCAAGTTTCTCTCATTCATGATAAGGTAAGAATAGAACACGATAATGGCCCACTGTGGCGCACTCTTGACAAGCAACTGACATGATATGTCATGACATGCTGTTACGACAGCTAGCCTGACATGATAAGTATGAAAGACTTGGACACCGTGGGCGATTGTGTTTGTACAAATAAACTGGTACTGTCTTGCATCATGTCTAGGATGAAGATCCCTGAGTACCACGGTCAGGGGTACCTACTGAAATTGACTAAGGCTAATTAACTAGAATGATTCAGTAGTCATGAAGAGATTCCCAGCTACAGGCAATCCCGTTATCTAGACGCATTCAGTGGACTTGTAGCCTACCGACGAGTAGGGCACATTTCCAGCACACAGTCACATGTTGCATTCTTCATAAACGGACATTCGAACTGGATAACCGGATGGTCTGCAGGGCTTGTGGCTGTTGGAATAATCTCATTGCATCTTGCTAGTAACTAGGCCTGTGATAACCCTAGTTATTTAAAAGTATCAAGCCGTACTCTTGATTGGCCGTGATTTATTGGATGAAGTTTATTCCAGCTTAGTCTTATCCTAATCCTGTGCAAGATTATGACATGACATGATTATTGATGCTTGCCTTAACAATAACGATCGGGGGTCCAGTTCTGTTCAGGCGAAGGGTCACAATCCCGGTCCTTGTTTGGTTTAAGGATTGTAACCTGGCTCCCGGAGCAGTTCAGTGACTTATCTTTATTTATTGTCTTATCGCGCCCCCTGCCATGCTTGTCATGTTTTGTCTTACCTCAGTAACAGGATTATTTATATTGGCCTTAACAATAAAGATCAGGGGTCCAGTTATGTTCAGGCGAAGGGTTACAACCCCGATCCTTGTTTGGTTTAAGGGTTGTAACCTGGCTCCTGGAGCAGTTCTGTGTCCTCTCTTCGTTTATTGTCTTGTTACCTTACCAATAGTATTTGAGACGGGTTTCTATTCAGGTGAAGGGCTGCAACCCCGGTCCTTGTTTGGTTTAAGGGTTGCAGTCTGGCTACTTAAATGGTTTCTTCGTGCTCAATATATTATTGTTATCTCAGTTATTATCAGTATCTTTTAATTACCTTTACTATTTATTTGTGATTTGCTGGTTTTACTTCCTAAGTGAAGCCTCTTTTGTGGCACTTGCTCTTTCTGGGGTCTGACCCAGCTAGTTTTGTATGGCCAGATATTGAAGCAGCTCCAGAGGATCTACCTACCTTCCAGCCAGATGGTGACCACCAGGCGTAACCCTGGCAACGAGTGGGTTTCTTTTTGTTCTCCCACTTTATTATAAATTATTCTTTTGAGGCGTTTAGCCGACGAGCACTTGTTAGCTCGGTTGTACCTTTATTTACTGTCTGCCTATGGGCTGTAACATGATTGACAGATCCTAGGATTGATCATGTATGAATGAACTCTTGCTAGTCTTGACATTTGTACAACTAGCTTTATGATCATCCAATATATAATGTATGGGACGCCTTGCTATTATATATTTGGTGCTCTGACATTTTGTAACTATTATTGCTTGCTTGAGATTGAGACAATAGGCTTGTTCATGACCATATGAGACTGTTGGCTTGTAGTTAAACCCTCATGTATCTAGACAGCCGTGACCGTATAGCGAGGTGGGTTGCACTTCAATATACGTAGCTGGCTATGTACGCCCCCGCTCTCCAGTATTCTGGTTCTGGGGCTTTACATGGTTTTAGTGGTGGCCCATGTAGGTCTTGTAAATCAAGATATGTGAGGGTTTATCGAATAGATGTCTCAATCAGTACTTTCCCTTGATCTCTGCTCGTATCCTCTTGATCCCTGAAAATCTTGACCTGATCACATGCTTGTATCGTTGATCTGTCCTGGTCCTTCCTTATTGTTCCCTATGTCGTCTTCTTCAGCGGCATTGTTCCTGGATATACCGATCAGCAAGGCAGAGCACCTCCCGCAGACCAGCAGCAACCTGGAGATCAAGCCCAACATTCAGGAGTAGCCTCCCGAGTCATGCCTACTGGAGGAGAGCCACCAGTTCAGCCCATCCAGCCTGTAGAGCTTGATGATGGCACTTTGGTGGGTCTCATCAGGTCACTATTAGCCTTCCAGGATCGTCGAGGAGATGCCTTACACCAGGTGGTGGCAGACGCTTTGACCAGAGGTGGTCATCAGGGTAACAGCGCGGCCAACAGCTTCAAGCGCTTGAACCCTCCCTTCTTCGACGGCAGTGAAGATACGATTGCTGCAGATGCATGGCTTCAAGACACAGAGGTGATTCTAAAAGCAGCCAGGACTCCAGAGAACGAGAAGGTGGCCATGGTACGCCTACAGCTATTGGATCTTGCCCGCAGCTGGTGGGCAGCACGGGCCGTTGGATTAGTAGCCCCTATTGCCTGGGCAGTATTCAGGAAGAAATTCAAGACCAAGTATTTTGATGCTGTAGCTCGATACGATCTACAGACGAGGTTCACCAATCTGAAGCAGATGGGCAGGACGGTCGACGGATATGCGGCCGAGTTTTTGAGACTTAGTCGGTTTGCTTCCACCTTGGTGGCTACCGAGTTCGATAGAGCCCAGCGGCTCCAGCAGGGACTACACCTAGAGATTTTGTTGGCGGTAGAGCAGTTTGAGCATTAGACTTTTGATGCAGTATTGAGAGCAGCTAGGAGGCATGAGTATACCTTCCAGAGGATCGTAGATAGGACCGAAGGTCGGAAGCGATCCTGTCACGACCCGTACCCGCTTTTCGGATACGAGACATGTCCAAGCCAGCCTACGCCGCAGAGTTGGCGGTATAACGCTGTCAAGCCCGCAAGAAATAAATGCTCAAAATATGATATTTGCTGCTCATTCACAATTCTAAGTTTATTACAACATTTACAACATTTAAAATTAAAGGAAATATAAGACTTTACAATTAATGAAAATGATACAACTATTTTCTATTTCTAGGTCGTCTTCAGCATACCCAAGTCTCCCAGTGCTAAGAATGATCGCGGCTAAACCTGAAAAATGTTGGTTATCCAGTCAGGATTGGAACAAGTACACAAATCGACGGCAATGCAAAACACAATAGAATTAACAAGACATGAAAATAGCATATGAGATATGAAAGCTAGTAAGAAAACTGACGACATAGCACGATAGCGAAGTAAACAAGAAAAAACTAATAAAAGACATCTATCTAGGTGGTGTAAAATATCTGTTTCAACATGTAAACGGCTAGGGGGTAAATACGGCTCACTGCACGTATCGTGTGCAGCTGCTATCGTTCAAGAATAGACTCATGGGAAAGTTCTGGGTAGTTCTCATGTTTACTAAGATATTTCCCCTCCCGACTACTCCGTGTGACGAGCGTGTCAACAAGCAGCAAGATATATGTATAGACATGAAATGAAAAGACTACTATGAATCGAAAAGCAATCAGAAAGTGCACTTGCCTGTCGTCTCGAGCTACGAATACCAACTTAATGTTGAGTTGGAGTCCAAGTGACCTGTTTGTAACATACACCTACTGTCAATATACATCAAAGGTAACACTAGTCTATATATTCATTTGTTTAGTTACCTAGGTTGGTTCTTAAGGAGGGTTTGGGTATTTGGCTAGTCATGGTCTTGTTAAGTTCTGTGTTGGGACTGCCTTTGTATTCACTCAAGCTCCTTAATTAAAAAAATAGTGGTTACAACATCCTTCCCTAAATTGGCTCTAGGATCCTATACTCAACTCTACTCCTCTTGATACTTCCTTGACATGTAGCTCAAAGTGTGGCATAACATAACTTCTGATAATTACACTTTACTCTAACACACCACACACATAGGTTGTATGACTCTATGACACTATTTCTTCCAGACCAGCCTCCAACTATTATAACTATAGCAGGAAACTAGTACTCAGTCCATCCCCTGGCACTGATTATGGCTTACCCTACTGTTACATGTAGTGTGTGGTAGGCAAACCTTCCTTGGCTATTGCAGAGTAGTATATACTGTTTGCTCTTCTCTAAGGTTGTTATTGCTGTCAAAGGCAATTTGTTTTCAACAGATAACTCCTCATGTTCATACCTGTCTTGACCAATGGCAACCAACTCTGTGTATATTGACCACAGTATAGTACTATATGTGTAATGGCTTCTAATGCATAATTTGAACATCAAGCTTTTACTGAGAGGGTAGGATAGAACAAAGACAAGTCAAGGTAAACGTGATCTTTGTACTCATTCTATACGGCTCTGAGAGTGCTACTGGAATTAAACATGGTCTGGGCATATCTTGGCCTGCACCTATGTCCACTTGTGGATTGATCAAAATATGTTGGACATGACATCAGATTAAAGGCCCTACCTGGTTCAAAAGTTTGACTAAGACTAGCAGGGACTGTTTTACCTATTCAAAGGTTAAGGACAGGGTTGAGATGCTAATTATAACTGTACTTCAAATAGGCTAGCCGAGTGTCACTGCATTTTATGGAGTGCATCCGATAAATACAAGAGCCTAAATCCATCAAAAGATACTGACAAACAGCAGGGAAAGAGAACAACAGTATACTACAATCAAGATTTAAATGTATACTTACTCGAGATCGAGGCCACTGAATCACAGGTATCCTAATGGTAGGTACCTGAAACCAATGTCCAATGTTGTTTCTAATCCCTCCTTCAGATTTGACAACTATATTACAGGTATCTTATCCATCTTTCACGCCAGGTACCCCTACATGTTTCCCCCTTCTAGACTAGGCTTGCCTACTAACTTGTAGACCAACTACTGTACCAGAGTATCCACATATGGTATGTAGACTGTGCACAACTCTAGTGACCAATATCTATATGTGTGATTGAATCAAGTGAACCTGACCTCTTTATACACCAATTTATACTCCTAAGTCTGATAAGGACCCCCCCATCTTCTCTTGATATGAGAATACAGAGGTTGTAAGGGTGTTCCTGCCTGTCACAACACTATTTGTGAAAAGTAGAACATACAAATGGTTAGGGACAGGGCAGAACAAGGCTATAGGTATGCATCCATGCACCCTATAATACCTGGCACCACAGATATCAACTGACCAATGACTGAAAAGGAACAGGTCCATAGGATTGCACACCTGCTCCCAGTTTGGGACTGTTACATGTGATGCAGAGGCTGGTTTTTAGAGTATTAACCAATCTTGGTTGGCTTCAACACTGTGACCCAGGTTGGTTCCACAACTGCCCTATAGGAATATCTATACATAGCACTCTATGGTATATATATCATGCATATATATGTATAGCCAACAACATGTGTTCACCTCTCCTCCCTCCACTGATACAATATGTTGTACATCATTGATAAGGCTGGTCCTATATTTGAGCAGGAAGGGTATATGGAACTGAACAACACGTATGGTGTGCAGGACACTCCAATGTGAGCATCAAACATGTGAAAGATCCTATGGTGTAGGGCATTAAAATATTGAGGCTCTGGAAACTGGGTCAAGGATGGAGTTTGGACATAACTCATTGTTTGGTATAATGAAATCTTGTCCATATTCTAATTAACTCCTCAAACATGAGTATTAATCAGTAGAGTAGGTTAATTGTTCAAGTCAGGACAGGTGTCAATGTATGCCACTGACAACTAATGGCTGCTATATGACCTGGAAATGGGTATCCTTATGCCTAAAACCAATGCAGGGTACCAACTGTAGGTAATCTCCCTACAATTCTTACCATCTACAATGATATTCGGTTCTCCCCTATAAGTCAGCCTATTCTTTGTACCATTGTTGCTACAGCCTGACCATGTATCTTCCTTTTCTATTTGGAGATGATACGGTTGACACTTCTGAATCTACAACTTGATACACATGTGATGGTAAAATCTACCAGCCATCACAGCCTCATAGGTGGGGTTCTAAAGATTTGATGCACAGTCCCACACTGGGTTTACATACACAGCTATATAGGGTAGTTTATAAGGACTCCTGTTAAGGCCATCATTTGACTATCCTTATTTGAGATGCATTGATCCTTGCCATATGCAGGTAACCTGATACACTATTTCCCTACATGCACACACTGGTACGAATATTGGCACACGCACAAGGCTATGGACATCACCTGTTCACAACTAACCCCCTCCATCCCTGGCTTGACTGGGTGGCTTATGGCTTGGTACCTAGGATGACTGCTCCCCATGTACCATACCTGGGCCCTGGTGTACAAGTATTCTTTGTCATCTGCAGTCATTGCAACTACACCTATCCTCTATTCATATTTGTTTACATTCAACCGGAACTCTCAAACACCCTGTGCTCGATACTTGAGTACTTCCCGTAAGTCCCTTATTGGTCATTAAATCAAACACTTACCCCTCTCAACTCGTGCTGAGTACAATGGCGTTAGCAAGCTTAAGGATAGATAAATTCTAATGAAACCAATTCGTGTAGATGAGGGTTACATGTCAAAAATTGGCCTTACTTCCAGACTTCGAACAGTTCCTCGATGCAGAGTCAGGAAGGTGCGGCAGGGGAATTCTAGGGTTTGGGGACTGGCCAGGTTGGTCGATCCTTGAATTTATACCAGAAATTGGGATAGGTCGAAGGGATTGAGGTTCAAATCCTCGACCCCTATCCGATCAGGATTCGTATCCAGATCTCTTTCTTCCTCAAATATTTGAATTCGTGGCCGTTTGAGATTTAAACTCTAAGGGTTTGCATAAAAGCCCTTCTTAAATTGATATTTAGGAAAAACTCCTCTCTACTACCTTTCTTTACATCCAAGTGTTATTTAGTGATATTCTACTAAGCAACTATTTCCATTAATATCTGTCCAAGGCTTTTTAGCTAATTATTCAGCAAAGGAAAAATAATAATAATAAAAAATTTAAAATGGAAAAATTCGGGTCAAGGGCTTACAAATCTACCCACCTTAAATTAATTTCGTCCTCGAAATTCAAATTCATAACTATTTCTTAAAATTCAAAGTCTAGTATTCCCTTAATCTCCTCAAATTTAATTTCTCAATATAGTTGTATCCTCCTTTTTGTCATTTTTGTAACTCCGAAACTCAGAGGACTTCTACCCACCTTAGAGGCTAGGATATGGTGGCAAGGTTCCTGTCACAGGGCTGGCCGATGGTAGCTACACTTGCATATACAACTATCATAGCCATGGGAGTACTCTGTATCTATCTATCAATTACGAGTTTTCGACTTTCCAATCAGCGAAAGACAAAACCATAAAGAGTTCAAGAGATGTTGTCGAATACAATTACGTGATTCAAAGGCGAATATATAATTCAAGAGGAATTGTCAAGCAATCGCGGATGAGATCCTGGATACCTCTATATCCCAATCCACGTAAAGAAATTAGATGAAGAGCGAACCAATTACATCACAGTTGATCAGACCGTAATATAATGATTCTGGTTAGACAATATGTTAGCGGGCGTCCCCAATAAATGTATGTCTTGAATCAAGCTCGATAAAAGAGTAAGCTTGCAAAACTAGGCTGTAATAGCAGCGTTGGTCAAGATAGTCAAAATACGAGTACGCGAGATTTTTGAAAGGAGGAATAAGTAGTTCGAGTTTTGAGAGAATCAAAATCTAACTCGAAATTTATACACAAATAATAGAATCAGAAATTATAAACTAGCTCCTTACAGCAAAAGAGAATTTTAAAATAGGCAATTCTAACTTATGATATAAGATTTATATCTAATAAAGCAAAAGAAATTTAAACAGTTCATCAAGGTTAAAGCTTTAATTCTAGGTAAGCCTAACATAGCAAGCGAATAGTATATCCACATGGGGTCATATCGTCATATCAAAGTAAGAGTGTACCTATAGGGTTCTAGCAAGCAATCAAAATTCTAAATTGTATGGCCTATCTAACATCCTTAACTACCCAACGGTCAATTTGAACAAGGGACTCCTAGTCCTAGTCATTATCTTAAATTATTTTAATCCTAGTTTGTGAATGAGCATTTCTTGGTCGCAGGCTCGCAATAGTACGACTAACGTACTATCACGAGTTCGCAATATCTTGCGAAAACGGACCTGCATAGACCACCACAAAAACTTGTCACGACCCGCACCCGCTTTTCGGATACGAGACGTGTCTAAGCCAGCCTACGCTGCAGAGTCGGCGGTAGAACGCTGCCAAGCCCGCAAAAAATAAATGCTCAAAATATGATATTTGCTGCTCATTCACAATTCTAAGTTTATTACAACATTTACAATATTTAAAATTAAAGGAAATATAAGACTTTACAATTAATGAAAATGATACAACTATTTTCTATTTCTAGGTCGTCTTCAGCATACCCAAGTCTCCCAGTGCTAAGAATGATCGCGGCTAAACCTGAAAAATGTTGGTTATCCAGTCAGGATTGGAACAAGTACACAAACCGACGGCAATGCAAAACACAGTAGAATTAACAAGACATGAAAATAGCATATGAGATATGAAAGCTAGTAAGAAAACTGACGACATAGCACGATAGCGAAGTAAACAAGAAAAAACTAATAAAAGACATCTATCTAGGTGGTGTGAAATATCTGTTTCAACATGTGAACGACTAGGGGGTAAATACGGCTTACTGCACGTGTCGTGTGCAGCTGCTATCATTCAAGAATAGACTCATGGGAAAGTTCTGGGTAGTTCTCATGTTTACTAAGATATTTTCCCTCCCGACTACTCCGTGTGACGAGCGTGTCAACAAGCAGCAAGATATATGTATAGACATGAAATGAAAAGACTACTATGAATCGAAAAGCAATCAGAAAGTGCACTTGCCTGTCGTCTCGAGCTGCGAATACCAACTTAATGTTGAGTTGGAGTACAAGTGACCTGTTTGTAACATACACCTACTGTCAATATACATCAAAGGTAATACTAGTCTATATATTCATTTGTTTAGTTACCTAGGTTGGTTCTTAAGGAGGGTTTAGGTATTTGGCTAGTCATGGTCTTGTTAAGTTCTGTGTTGGGACTGCCGTTGTATTCACTCAAGCTCCTTAATTAAAAAAATAGTGGTTACAATATCCTTCCCTAAATTGGCTCTAGGATCCTATACTCAACTCTACTCCTCTTGATACTTCCTTGACATGTAGCTCAAAGTGTGGCATAACATAACTTCTGATAATTACACTTTACTCTAACACACCACACACATAGGTTGTATGACTCTATGACACTATTTCTTCCAGACCAGCCTCCAACTATTATAACTATAGCAGGAAACTAGTACTCAGTCCATCCCCTGGCACTGATTATGGCTTACCCTACTATTACATGTAGTGTGTGGTAGACAAACCTTCCTTGGCTATTGCAGAGTAGTATATACTGTTTGCTCTTGTCTAAGGTTGTTATTGCTGTCAAAGGCAATTTGTTTTCAACAGATAACTCCTCATGTTCATACCTGTCTTGACCAATGGCAACCAACTCTGTGTATATTGACCACAGTATAGTACTATATGTGTAATGGCTTCTAATGCATAATTTGAACATCAAGCTTTTACTGAGAGGGTAGGACAGAACAAAGACAAGTCAAGGTAAACGTGATCTGTGTACTCATTCTATACGGCTCTGAGAGTGCTACTGGAATTAAATATGGTCTGGGCATATCTTGGCCTGCACCCATGTCCACTTGTGGATTGATCAAAATATGTTGGACAGGACATCAGATTAAAGGCCCTACCTGGTTCAAAAGTTTGACTAAGACTAGCAGGGACTGTTTAACCTATTCAAAGGTTAAGGACTGGGTTGAGATGCTAATTATAACTGTACTTCAAATAGGCTAGCCGAGTGTCACTGCATTTTATGGAGTGCATCCGGTAAATACAAGAGCCTAAATCCATCAAAAGATACTGACAAATAGTAGGGAAAGAGAACAGCAGTATACTACAATCAAGATTTAAATGTATACTTACTCGAGATCGAGGCCACTGAATCACAGGTATCCTAATGGTAGGTACCTGAAACCAATGTCCAATGTTGTTTCTAATCCCTCCTTCAGATTTGACAACTGTATTACAGGTATCTTATCCATCTTTCATGCCAGGTACCCCTACATGTTTCCCCCTTCTAGACTAGGCTTGCCTACTAACTTGTAGACCAACTACTGTACCAGAGTATCCACATATGGTATGTAGACTGTGCACAACTCTAGTGACCAATATCTATATGTGTGATTGAATCAAGTGAACCTGACCTCTTTATATACCAATTTATACTCCTAAGTCTGATAAGGACCCCCCCATCTTCTCTTGATATGAGAATACAGAGGTTGTAAGGGTGTTCCTGCCTGTCACAACACTATTTGTGAAAAGTAGAACATACAAATGGTTAGGGACAGGGCAGAACAAGGCTATAGGTATGCATCCATGCACCCTATAATACCTGGCACCACAGATATCAACTGACCAATGACTGAAAAGGAACAGGTCCATAGGATTGCACACCTGCTCCCAGTTTGGAACTGTTATATGTGATGCAGAGGCTGGTTTTTAGAGTATTAACCAATCTTGGTTGGCTTCAACACTGTGACCCAGGTTGGTTCCACAACTGCCCTATAGGAATATCTATACATAGCACTCTATGGTATATATATCATGCATATATATGTATAGCCAACAACATGTGTTCACCTCTCCTCCCTCTACTGATACAATATATTGTACATCATTGATAAGGCTGGTCCTATATTTGAGCAGAAAGGGTATATGGAACTGAACAACACGTATGGTGTGCAGGACACTCCAATGTGAGCATCAAACATGTGAAAAATCCTATGGTGTAGGGCATTAAAATATTGAGGCTCTGGAAACTGGGTCAAGGATGGAGTTTGGACATAACTCATTGTTTGGTATAATGAAATCCTGTCCATATTCCAATTAACTCCTCAAACATGAGTATCAATCAGTAGAGTAGGTTAATTGTTCAAGTCAGGACAGGTGTCAATGTATGCCACTGACAACTAATGGCTGCTATATGACCTGGAAATGGGTATCCTTATGCCTAAAACCAACGCAGGGTACCAACTGTAGGTAATCTCCCTACAATTCTTACCATCTACAACGATATTCGGTTCTCCCCTATAAGTCAGCCTATTTTTTTGTACCATTGTTGCTACAGCCCGACCATGTATCTTCCTTTTCTATTTGGAGATGATACGGTTGACACTTCTGAATCTACAACTTGATACACATGTGATGGTAAAATCTACCAGCCATCACAGCCTCATAGGTGGGGTTCTAAAGATTTGATGCACAGTCCCACACTGGGTTTACATACACAGCTATATAGGGTAGTTTATAAGGACTCCGGTTAAGGCCATCATTTGACTATCCTTATTTGAGATGCATTGATCCTTGCTATATGCAGGTAACCTGATACACTATTTCCCTACATGCACACACTGGTACGAACATTGGCACACGCACAAGGCTATGGATATCACCTGTTCACAACTAACCCCCTCCATCCCTGGCTTGACTGGGTGGCTTATGGCTTGGTACCTAGGATGACTGCTCCCCATGTACCATACCTGGGCCCTGGTGTACAAGTATCCTTTGTCATCTGCAGTCATTGCAACTACACCTATCTTCTATTCATATTTGTTTACATTCAACAGGAACTCTCAAACACCCTGTGCTCTATACTTGAGTACTTCCCGTAAGTCCCTTATTGGTCATTAAATCAAACACTTACCCCTCTCAACTCGTGCTGAGTACAATGGCGTTAGCAAGCTTAAGGATAGATAAATTCTAATGAAACCAATTCGTGTGGATGAGGGTTACCTGTCAAAAATTGGCCTTACTTCCAGACTTCGAACAGTTCCTCGATGCAGAGTCAGGAAGGTACGGCAGGAGAATTCTAGGGTTTGGGGACTGGCCAGGTTGGTCGATCCTTGAATTTATACCAAAAATTGGGATAGGTCGAAGGGATTGAGGTTCAAATCCTCGATCCCTATCTGATCAGGATTCGTATCCAGCTCTCTCTCTTCCTCAAATATTTGATTTCGTGGCCGTTTGAGATTTAAACTCTAAGGGTTTGCATAAAAGCCCTTCTTAAATTAATATTTGGGAAAAACTCCTCTCTACTACCTTTCTTTACATCCAAGTGTTATTTAATGATATTCTACTAAGCAACTATTTCCATTAATATCTGTCCAAGGCTTTTTAGCTAATTATTCAGCAAAGGAAAAATAATAATAAAAAAAATTTAAAATAGAAAAATTCGGGTCAAGGGCTTACAGATCCCATAGCCAGATGAATCAGTCATCAGCACCAGCCCCGGTAGCCAGGGCTTTGACCAGTGGAGCTCCGAGGCGGGCGGCCTCAGTGACGTCGGTTCAGTATTCCACCCCGATGCACCCTCAGCAGCAGAAGCAGAAGCAGCAGCAGTCTTCCGCAGTGGGATGTTCATACTGCAGGAAGCCAGGGCATGTGGTATCAGAGTGTCGCAGAGCACAGGATTTGTGCTTGGTTTGTGGTGCCCCGGACCACAGGGTTGGGAACTGCCCGAACATGGGGAGTTCATCGGCCTTTTCTAGTCCTTCAGTTAGAGGACCAGCAGCAGTCCAGCAGCAGCAGCTACTGCAGTACCCGTTCCCGAGGCCATTGCCGACGCAGGCCCAGGCATTCCAGCAGCAGAGACTACAACAGTATGCCCAAGCCCAAGCCCTGATCCAGAGCAGGCAGAGAAATTTTCAGCAGAGGGGACCCGCACCCAGAGGGCATGGTCAAGTGCTGGCTTTGGCCATGGGAGAAGAAAGAATAGCACCAGGTGAGGTAGTGGCAGGTACTATTCTCGTCAACACCTTTCCAGCTTCAGCATTATTTGATTCTGGTGCCTCGCATTCATTTATGTCTGCATGATTCGCGACACAGATAGGACTGGAACCCGAGTCATTATCAGTAAGGCTCAATATACTTACTGGTAACAGACTTGTGGGAGTAGATAGGGTGTTTTCCTCGTGTCGGATCGTAGTTAGCGGTAGAGAGTTCTCCGCTAGATTGATAGAGTTCCCGATGGCCGATTATGATGTGGTCTTAGGGATGGATTGGTTGAGGGACCAGTATGCTAGGATAGACTTCCACATTGGCATGGTTATTTTTAGCATTCCAGACGAGCCGGAGTTTTCCTTCTCCCGAGGCGAAGTTGAACCTTTTCCTCCAGTGTTGCGGATGGCAGTAGCAGTAATGCAGTTATCCCGAATAGTTGAAGAGTTTCCAGATGTTTTCCCAGAAGAGCTTCCAGGGATGTCGCCAGAGCGAGAGATCGAGTTTACCATCGACTTGATTCCCGGGACAGCTCCAGTGTCAGAGAGAGTCTACAGGATGGCGCCGTCAGAGCTAGAGATATTGTACAAGATGATTGAAGAACTTAGAACCAAGGGATTCATTCATGCAAGTGGATCGCCTTGGGGAGCCCCGATGCTTCTTATAAAAAAGAAGGATGGTACGTCCAGATTATGTGTAGATTATCGTACCTTGAACTCAGTGACAATCAAGAACAGATATCCTCTCCCGAGGATAGATGACTTGTTTGATCAACTCAAGGGGCAGCAGTGTTCTCGAAGATCGACTTGCGGTCAGGATATCATTAGATCAGAGTCAGAGAGCAGGACATCCCGAAGACAGCATTCCGATCCCGGTATGGGCATTGGGAGTTCCTTGTGATGCCATTTGGAGCGACCAATGCGCCGACTGTATTCATGGACCTCATGAATCGTATCTTTATGCCTTATTTGGATCAGTTCGTGATTGTGTTCCTAGACGATATTTTGGTCTACAGTAAGAGTGAAGCAGAGCATGAGCAGCATCTCCGAGTTGTCCTCCAGATTCTCAAAGAGCACCAGTTGTATGCCAAGTTTAGTAAATACGAGTTCTGGCTCGATCGCATTTCGTACTTGGGTCATATCATCACCAAAGGAGGAGTAGAAGTGGATCCCCAGAAGATTATGGCCATTGAGACATGGACAGTGCCCAGCACAGTTGCAGAAGTTTGTAGTTTTCTTGGATTGGCCGGCTACTACCGACGATTTGTTTCAGACTTTGCTCGAATTTCAGTGCCAATGACACAGTTGAACCGCAAGGATGTGCAGTTTGCTTGGACAGCAGAGTGCTAGGATTCTTTTGAGAGGTTGAAGCGAAGCTTGATGACGGCTCCTATTCTCACGCTTCCAGATGGAACCGGGGGACTCTCAGTGTATTATGATGCTTCGGGCAGAGGTTTAGGATGTGTTCTGATGCAGCATGAGAAGGTAATAGCTTATGCGTCACGACAACTTCGTGATCATGAGAGGAATTACCCAACTCATGACTTGGAACTGGCAGCAGTAGTGTTTGCGCTTAAGTTGTGGAGGCACTACTTGTATGGAGATAGGGTAGAGATTTTCACCGACCATAAGAGCCTGAAGTATGTGTTCACCCAGAAGGAACTTAACATGCGTCAGATGAGATGGCTGGAGCTTCTTGTGGATTCTGATGTCAACTTGCAGTATCACCCAGGGAAGGCTAACATCGTTGCAGATGCATTGAGTAAGAGAGCCGGAGTTTATTTCCTAACAGCGCAGCCGGAGTTGTTAGCGGATCTTCAGAAGATGGGTATAGAAGTTGTTCTCCCTTCCAATGTGGCATTGATGGCCAGCATGCAAGTTCAGTCCACTATAGTCGAGAGGATCCGGATGCGCAGTCAGCAGATTCCAAGCTTCAGCGACTCAGAGCAGAGTGTGAGGCAGGACAAAGACCAGAGTTATGTATCCATGAAGATGATACACTTCGACATAGAAAGCGTCTTTGTGTACCCAGTGGAGATATCAGATAGGAGATCATGGCAGAGGCTCATAGTTCGCAGTATTCCATTCATCCTGGCGGTACGAAGATGTACCGAGATATTCGTTAGCACTTTTGGTGGAATGGCATAAAGAGGGAGATAGCCCGATTTGTCTCTCGGTGTTTGGTTTGCCAACAAGTTAAAGCTGAACATTAGAGGCCAGCTGGACTTCTTCAGCCCTTGCCAATTCCAGAATGGAAGTGGGAGCATATAACCATAGATTTTGTGACTGGATTACCTAGATCCCCGGTTGACAGAGACGCTATTTGGGTTGTCATAGACAGGCTCACGAAGGTGGCTCACTTTCTCCCGTTCAGAGTTGGTCAGTCGACGGCTCAGCTAGCGGAGATATATCTCCGACAGATTGTCAGATTGCACGGTGTGCCAGTCAGTATTACCTCGGACAGAGATTCTAGATTTATGTCGCACTTTTGGCATAGCCTGCAAGAGAGTTTGGGGACTCGTCTCCAGTTCAGCTCAGCATATCACCCACAGACAGATGGCCTGTCAGAACGCACGATCCAGACTCTCAAAGACATGTTGAGATCTTGTACGCTCGACTTCGATGGATCGTGGGAAGATCATCTGTACCTGGTGGAGTTCTCGTACAACAATAGTTTCCAGGCTAGTATCCAGATGGCACCGTTCGAGGCACTGTATGGTAGAAAGTGCCGATCTCCGCTAGCATGGGACGATGTCAGAGAGAGACAGATGCTCAGTCCGAAAATGATTGCTCAGACCGTTGAAGTGGTCAGGAGAGTCAGAGATCATCTTCGAGTTGTCCAAGATCGCCAGCGTCATTGGGCCGATTCTCACCGGCAACCCCTTGAATTTTCGGTCGGTGACCATGTATTCCTGAGGATTTTGCCTAACTATGGCGTCATTCGTTTCGGCGTACGGGAAAAGCTTAGTCCTAGGTATATAGGACCGTTCGATATTTCGAAGCGAGTAGGAGATGTATCCTATCGTCTCGCTCTTTCGCCGTCGATACGTGAGGTACATAATGTGTTCCATGTATCCCAAATGCGACGGTATATCCCGAACCCGAGCCACATCCTGGATCATTCAGAATTGGTTGTTGGTACCAACCTTTCGTATAAGGAGAGGCCCGTGTCTATATTGGACCGAAGAAAGAAGACACTCAAGAACAAGACTATCAAGTTAGTCCGAGTTGCTTGGGGTCATCACTCTTTGGGTGAGTCAACGTGGGAGCGTGAGGATGATATCCGATCGCGATATCCTAACCTGTTTGACTCGTGAGGTATAATATCTTTCTTATGCCTCATGCCTTCGATTCCTTGCTTGCATGAATAATTACTTGATTGCTTGATTAGTATTGCTTGCCTGTGAATAGTATAGCTTGTTCTTGTCTCTCTAGCCTCTTAATTAAATTCCGAAGACGGAATTCTTTTAAGGTGGGTAGAGTTGTAATGCCTGTGGTTCGTATTACGTATCTTGGTATACATGTACGTATTCTTGACTCGTATTGCGTATTTCCCTGCATGGTTATTTTGGCATTTCCTTCTTGGTTTGGTTCAACTTGTTGTTGGTTCGGCTTGACTTGATTTTAGGTGGACCGAACCCTGACCTACCACCACCACCCTCATTTATATTTCCACCTAACTCTCTCTCTCTTTATTTATTCTTCTCCTTCACTTCTTCTTCTCCACCATTACTCTTCCACCTACCAGGAAAGAGAGCTAGGCAAGTGCAAACTTGCTTCATGATGGATCTCAAGTTTTATTATTCCATTCTCTTCTTTACTTGATTCTAAGCCTCTTTAGAACTTGACATTTTTGGGTTTGATGGATGGATTCTTGTAGATCTAAGTTTGTAACTTTTTGGTTTTCTTGGTTTTGATCTCTAAAACTTGGTTATTTTTGAAAACTAATGGTTCTAGGTTGTAGAGAATTCAATTTCATGCAGTTTTGGCTTTTGTTTCGCTTGATTTCGACTTTGGATGAGGAAGTTATGGCCATGGCAAGTTTTCGGAACTTTCATGGCTGAACTTGCTGTTTGGGGACGATGACCCCCATGCGCCCGGGAGGCCATGCGCTGTGAAGTCCCGGCAATGCATCCCCTAACTCCGAGCGTGTCATGCGCGTAGGTTCCCTACGCGCATGTACTGAAGACGCAACGTGAGTTTTCCACGCACCAATGGTGCAGGAATCCCACGCGCCAATGGTGCAGGAATCCCACGATCACTTATGATCTCTTTCCTACGATCTCTTCGCATTTCCCACATTCTTTAGATCATCGATACGGTCTGTACTCCTTAACCAATAACATAGGCAACTATAAAATCA
>JANAVB010002809.1:0-20378 GCA_029216955.1 Iris pallida
ATATCTCAAATATCCATTTTAAAGTAGAAGCGAACCAATATGAATTTACTTCTTAAGGAGTCTATACAGACTATTTTAGTATCCTTCTCTCATACTAAAAATCTCATAAATTCATTTACATCAAATGGTCTACAATATATATATATATATATATATATATATATATATATATATATATATATATATATATATATATATATATATATATATATATATTGTTGGTGGTCAGTATTGGTACCTCCATTCACCTTCACTCTCTAAACGACAGGCATTAACCAATTGATTTGTAATATTTTCTTTCCATAAAAGTAGATTTAATGAATTACTATTATTCGCAATTCAAATATCCGTAAAATGTTAGTAATAGCAGTAACCTGTTACATAAAGGCTTAGCTTGTCGCATATATTCATAAGGTGTTAACGTCTATATGTAATGTGTTGTACCTAAACCAAATTTCCTAAACTATATATAGTGTATTTGTCATAATATATCATGTTACACATGAATGTAACACAAAACGGATCCATGTCGTATCACTTATCGTGCAAGATAGTATGTAATTACACATGTCTGCATTAACCTTATTTACTTACACGTGTCTATGTTAACAAAATTTACTTACACATGCTTGTGTTGCCATTTCCATACTGTGTCATATCTCGTATCATGCAAGATAGTATGTAATTACTCCCACCAGATAGCCTAAACTTTCTTAGGTTACTTTCCCAGTGCAAGTGTTGTAAATCTCTTATAATTTTCCTTGAACTTTTATAATTACTCTTTCCTTTCTGTTTTATATTTTGTGACATGGTTTGATAAATATGCTACCATGTGCCTAAAGTACTTTCTAGATGCATTGGCCAAATTGACCAAAATTGAAACCAAAAGGAAATAACCAATATTTTGGGATAATAGACATGAATTATAGGTAGCTACCTCCAGTTAAGAGTGGAAATACTATTTCTATTATAATGTAACACAACAAGGAGAAGACATGGATAACCCCAATTGAAGCATTAAAACTGTGACTGGCTCAGACTTAAAATGAATTCTGTGCTAAAACTTAAGAAAGGAGAACAAGAAAAAAAGGAAATTTAGTTAAATTTCGTTCCTAATGAATTAATTGAAATCATGAATAAACCTAAATATTATAAACATGTAGATAATATCAAATAGTTCAAAATAATTACTTAGCAAAAAGTGCACTGACCCCCAAAATGCATGGCAATGAAGGGGCAATAACTGCCAAAAGCGCCATTCCTGTACCATAGGACAGCGTGACAATGTCATAACCAGATGTCCTGTGTTGATGACCTGCACGACAAATCACCTTGAATTTAGAACGTGCCAAGGGCCTCCCCAAGTTGAATTAATCAAACAAAAACATAAAGGAACAAACCTTTTCAAAATTCATAGTCAGATGAATCATTATGAGAATCAGGGCCTCCTGCTTGACTTCTTGTCCTTCCCCACTGATAGACCAACTAGAGATAACACCCAAATACTATGAAAAATGTTGTGAATGTCCACTTGTACATTAGCATCAAACCTATCCATGGCATCACTTGGCGGGGGACAATCATAAATGCAAGAACGAGGGACAATATGGCAGCAATAAAGCAGAAGAAGATGAAGACCGCACCCATATAAACAGGTAGCCTAGTAGTTGTGCCAATCACGAACTGTCAACACAAAGAGCAAAGATTTTGATCATGCCGATAATAACAGCTTGAATAACAAAGAGGTATAAAACAAGTGCCAGAACAATCACCTAAGTTCTATGTGTGTAAGATTGAAAAAACTAGCATATAATTTAGAAATGTAGAAGCTAAACTCAGTTTAATAACCATGAAAGCAAGGTTTGCAGTATCGACCGTTATTGATGCTGATCGGCCATATTGTATCAATTTTGGCATGTTTGATATGATACATAGATGTTGGGGATATCTTTACCGGTCATTTCAGCAAAGAAAAAGTTCTAAAAGAAATAGAGAAATATTTTTTTAAAAGGTAATGTTGACACATTGATTTGATGGATCGTACCACAGATCAAGATTGCAATAGCTTGTCGCTAAGATTCCTTACAAATACACTGTGACCATCACCATTCGTCGAAGTTGTATATCTCTAAATATACATTATTCATCCATCTTAACATTGGTCCAACTAGAACTATTTATCATGGATGTACTTTGTCAAAAAGACAAGTAAATAAACAACTATATTTAGTGTGGGTGAAGAGGTCCAACTAGAACTATTTCCTTAGCGGTGAAGAGTCAACTATTATTTAGATCCATAAGAGTCTGAAACTGGTTTCATAATCATAGTTACTTCTTTGGCCTTATAATTCAGGGATCATAACATTGGAAGGCTTTTAAAAGGGAAAATGCATCACAATCCACATAAGGGAAAATTCTTCAACTTTTGAACATCTCAAGAAGAGAAGCATATATTATGCTGTTAAAATAATGTACCCTCATTTGGTGTTCTTGTAAACTTGTATGTCATAGAATCGAGGAGTCCAATCCCTTTCTTCACACATTCATTAGTAATAAAAAGTATCCAGAGTCCAGAGGTAACAATAGCCAACTGCTGTAGATTGAATTTCTATTATCATAAGAAGCAAAAAAAGAAACATGTATTCCTTTTCTCATGATCTCCAAGTAACTTAAATAAAATAATTAAAACCATACTACCCGCTATGTGGGTATTCCTCGTCCATAACTTTAAAACAACAGATTTTACTAAGGAAAATGTCCACAGATTTTGCTAACCAATTTCGAGCAAATGTTGACAAAAAAATTGGTAAATAATCTAGGACAAAATAACATGTAGCCATGTAAACTGTGTAGAACACTCATATTTCAAGCAAAAATTTGAGTAAAGTGTAAAACACTCAAATCTCAAGCAAATAATCTAGGACAAAATTACATGCAGCCGTACAAACAGTGTAAAACACTCAAATTTTAAACAAAATTTGAGTAAACAGTGTAAAATGCTCAAATTTTAAGCAAATAATCTAGGACAAAATTACATGCAAAAGCCGTGTAAACAGTGTGAAACACTCAAATTTTAAGCAAAATTTGAGTAACAGTGTAAAACCCTCAAATTTTAAGCAAATAATCTAGGACAAAATTACATGCAGCCGTGTAAACAGTATAAAATACTCAAATTTCAAGGAAAAATTAAGTAAACGATGTAAATAGTGTAAACACTCAAGTTCCAAGCAAATAATCTAGAAAAAAATAACATGCATCCAAAAATTAGGGCAAAGACTAAAATATTTTGGTAAAAAATTCTAAAGATTGGAGAAAATATACCAGCAGCAGCAATGGAGCACCTAGGGTTGAAAGGTCGGACAAAGAGAGAGCAACGGTCGGAGTGAGAGAGAGAGCAGCAACACTGGAGCACCTGGTCGAAAAAATGGTCGGAGAGAAAAAGAGCAGCAACACTGGAGCACCGAGGTTGGAGAGAGAGAGAGAGCAGCGTCACCCATTTTTTGATCGGAAAGAGAGAGGGAGAGAAAGATTTTTAGGTTTCTTGATATTGAGAAGTGTGTTCTCATCAAATAAGTTCTGTATGTTTTGGATGGACGGTCTGGATTAATCTATCCGATCGAACGGTTGAGATAGAAACAAGTGGAGGTTAAGTTTCCCCCATAAAATTTGGCAATTAGCCGCCAAATGTGTGACATTCTCGCCGATTTATTTGGGATGGAAATGTGTATTATTTGGAACAAAAAATTTCATTAGTCCCAAATAGTGATCCATTTTCTCAATCTGTCCCAAAAAAATGCAACTTTTTGTTACTAAAAATATAGCTGTCCCTAGAATTATACTTTTAGGACTTTTTAGACTAGTGTTCCTTATAGTGTCGTCCTAAAAAGACACTTTTTTGTAGTGCCGTGTTCAGCCCGAACACACAATCCAAGCCCATTAACAATAGCTCGGTCCACTAATGAGCTATTGTTGTACTACCTTCCTAATCCCAAATTATGTTTGTGGGCTCCTTTTATTATATGCTCGTTTGGCTCCCCATGTTAAGATATCGTATGTCCATCGATCAAAATAAGTTACTGACAACTATATTGATTCGACATCTTTTATCCTTAAGTAGTACCGCTCAACTTTATTTGTCATGTCGGATATAATCCACCTGCAGGGTTTACATGACAATCCTTATGAGCTCCTTAAGGGGACATCATCAACCCGATGTATCGGGACATAGATTCCATTTATAATCAACAGCCCATCATACATACAATGTTATTACCCAATACATAGAGGTTGTTGATCCATAATGAATCTCACTCTTTTATGAGTCAAAGTAATGCACACTGTATATACATGTTCATTATTATATCCGGATTAAGAGCACAAGCATCCATAATAACAGATGTGTTTGTTCTCTTATGTAGTCAGTACAAAGAGAACAACCTCAAGTGGTCCTGTTCAATACACACAAAGTGTACTAGTGTAAACCTATAGTCAAGATAGGCTAATACCAAATTACACTACAACCTTTCCAATAGATTGTCCAAGTCTATCTAGGTTGTGAACTATTTATATACTCTATAGGGAACTGATAATATGATCTTCTGTGTGACACCATACACCATATTATCTACAATATAGAATATCAGACATTTGCATTAACACTTGCAACAAATACAATATGTAAACATTTGCCCATATGATTTTTATTCAAAATTTAAGGAAACAAGGTTACTACAAAAGTGATGCTTTAGTATATAACCCTAACATAACCTACGTTGATTATATACTTATTTCTATACTGGGAACGTCTACCCACCTTTGGTCAAACTACCTCCTCAAACACATGATGCCCTATGGCATATGGCATCTCTAATCCCCCCTTATCTATCAAGCAATCAAAGAACAATAAGTAACCTAACTTACACTAATACTTAAGAATTTCTAATAAATTCTATATAGCACGCTTATTCGTCACTCCGAAATAGGAAGGGACGAGAAGCAATGATACGAGAAAGCAAAGAAAGAATAATCAAGGCAACTATGAAGTTCAAGAACGATAGAGAAATTTCTAAAAGAATTGTCAAGGCAGTTGTGGATTGAGATTTTCTAAGGGTTTAACCATATCGCAGGCCCGCTCGGTACAGTGACGTAACCGAAACGGCTAACTCGACCTGCGTGTGCCACCATAAACAACATGTAACGTCCCAGTCCCAAAATACGTATAGGACTAGGATATGTATACATGCCAGCTATACATCGAGAGGACTCACTACTAAAATCTATCAAATCAGCGACGCTTCATGACGTCGCTAAATAAGGAAAATACGTCGCTAATATCGATTAGCGACGTATTTAGCGACGTTTGCACGTAGTCGTGATTAACCTAGTCGCTAAATAATAAAACATCGCAATACGTCGCTATTGCGACGATACTCAGCGATGCGGACACGTCGCTAATTCAGCGACTACCAGCGACGTAAAACGTCATCATTTACCGACGTAACCTAGCGATGTTGAGCGACTTGACATGCATCGATGCTGACCTGGCTTGAGAGCCATATGGCGACGTTCTGCGACTTTGTTACGTCGCTATAGTACCGACATATAGCGACGTCTAACGACGTCGTTCGTATCGACGTTTAGTGACGATCAGCGAAGGTATTCATCACAGTTAGCGACGTTGTGATACTTACTTAGCGACGTTACCCTCGTCGTTGAACGTCACTGAGAGTCGCTGAACGTCGCTAATCTTGAAAAAAATAAAAAAAATACAGCATTTGCAGCATCCCCTGCAGCATTTGCAGCATTTGCAGCATCCCCTACACCATTTGTTACAACAACGACGGTGTGTATCACGAACACAGTATCAAACAACAGAGATACACACAATCACGAATACGTTTAAAACACAATCTCATCAATCAAAACAGATATATGAAAATTTGTAACAATAATGTCAAACATAATGGTCCACACCTTAATTGCCAAGTATGGGAACGAATGGCTCAGAACACAACCCAAAATTCATTCTAGCATACATTAGTATGAATCATCTATATTCTGTACATATGGTGTAGTATATGTTCTTATCGTATCTAGTATCTGAAGAATGTAACAGAATCAAGACGAACTCACATAATGTAATACTAAGACATTATCTACTACTATATAAGATATAGTGATAGGTTGTCGTATCATCATTGCCGAGGGATGAGGGTCGGAGGACAAATACCGCTCGAGTGAGCCAAAGGCATGCAGCCACTTCCCTCCCTCCATTCACCCTCTCACTCTCTCACGCTATCAACGTCACAACTTTTCCACCTCAAGTTCTGATCAAGCATCTTCCTTCTCCTCTCCTCCACCATGGCTCTGGACCTATCTGCTCCTCCCTACTTCCCTTCTTCTTATTTGACTCTCTCAGCCACATATGATATCTACCTCAAGTGTAGTGTCGGGGGAGAAGAAATGGGCAAAAAGAGGAGGGGAAAGTAGCACAGCCGGCGGCATGACCCGGAGGAAGTACAGAGGTTTTCTTCAACATCCGTAGGAGAACTATAAGGATATATCTTTTCACAACATATCACCTTGTCAAAGACCCTTAATGTGACAACCATGTTACCGTGGTGTCGGAAGACTAACATGTCATAATTTTCTAAGCCGTGTGTTTTGACATAATCCTCCAAACTCTTTCATGCTAGGTAGTAATGCAAGATTACTACATAGGAGGAAAGAGTTGGGAAGATTATGTCAAAACACACGGCTTAAAAAATTATGACATGTTAGTCTTCCGACACCGCGGTAACATGATATTCACATTAAGGGTCTTTGATAAGGTGACATGTTTTGAAAAGATATATCCTTATAGTTTTCCTACGGATTTGAAGAAAACATTTGTACTTCCTCTGGGTCATACCGCCGGCTGTACTGCTTCTCCCTCCTCTTCCTGCCTACTTCTTCTCCCCCGACTCTACACTTGAGGTGGATATCATATGTGGCTGAGAGAGTCAAATAAGAAGAAGGGAAGTAGGGAGGAGCAGATGGGTCCAGAGCCATGGTGGAGGAGAGAAGAAGGAAGATGCTTGATCAGAACGGATGGCTCAGAACACAACCCAAAATTCATTCTAGCATACATTAGTGTGAATCATCTATGTTCTGTACATATGGTGTAGTATATGTTCTTATCGAATCTAGTATCTGAAGAATGTAACAGAATCAAGATGAACTCACATAATGTAATACTAAAACGTCATCTACTACTATATAAGATATAGTGATAGGCTGTCGTATCATCATTGTCGAGGAGGAGCCACTTCCTCCTTAACAGTAGGAGGAGCCACCTCAGCATTCACTGTTTTCCTCAAATGACGTGCCGCTCCTCGGGTCATGGGTGCCATCTGGTAAAATCAATATTCACAGGGGAGAGCAGCTGAAAATGAATGAGAGAACTATCAGAGAATCACATAAAACTAACGATAAGGTAATCTCTTATTTCCCTCCGGGTCCACTCTACTCTCAATCTCTTCCTCTTTTACACACGGATCTACAGAATCAATGCCATCGAAGGAAGGCAAAACTGAATCAGCATTGCCTTCCGGATCGTCCTCATCAAGGCACGACGGGCTGCTCAGCGTGCCCAGCTTCTTCAACTTCTCGCTGGCTGCAGAGTCGAAATGGGAACGGGTCCTCTTTGCCGGCCCAGAGCTCTGACTCGCACTCGTCGCCTCGCTACCGGTTTTATCTCCTCCTCTGACGCGGGTCATACGAAAAGAAATTTCGTACCTCTTCTTCACATAAATATCATTGCCCGCCTTATACTAGAGCCTCCTCATATGTGACGCTATCCAACTTCTCGGTGCCTACATTGTCATTCGAATCTCTCCTTCGACTTGTATCGTCCTCTTCTTTGCCTGTCTTTTCGCTCCCTGTCTTACAATTATCTGCTATCACCGCCGACTCATTCGACTCCTTCTTCGAGTCTTCCTCCTCCTCCTCCTCCTCCTCGGAGTCATCGGAGAAGGAGTCGAATGAGTCGGCAGTGATAGCAGATGATTGCAAGACAGGAAACAAAAATACAGGCGAAGAAGAGGACGATACGAGTCAAAGGGAGATTCGAGTGACAATATAGGCACCGAGAAGTTGGATAGCGTCACAGACGATGAGGCTCGAGTACAAGGCGACAATGATGTTTATGTGAAGAAGAGGTACGAAATTTCTTTTCTTATGACCCGCGTCAGAGGAGAGAAAACCGGTAGCGAGACGACTAGTACGAGTCAGAGCTCCGGGCCGGCAAAGAGGACCCGTTCCCATTTCGAATCTGCAGCCAGCAAGAAGTTGAAGAAGCTGGGCACGCTGAGCAGCCCGTTATGCCTTGATGGGGATGATCCGGAAGACAATGCTGATTCAGTTTTGCCTTCCTTGGATGGCATTGATTCTGTAGATCCGTGTGTAAAAGAGAAAGAGATTGGGAGTAGAGTGGACCCGGAGGAAAATGAGAGATTGGAAGCTAGGTCAATATCCAAGAAGCGAAAGAGAGTCGAGGATTCTGATTTTGATGGCATAGAGAGAGAGGTTCGCGGCATAACGAGAGGGACAAGGAAGGGGGCAGATGAAGTGAGGCCGACGATATCGAAGAGAAAGGCAGCACGGATGGCTCAGAACACAACCCAAGATTTATTCTAGCATACATTAGTGTGAATCATCTATGTTCTGTACATATGGTGTAGTATATGTTCTTATCGTATCTAGTATCTGAAGAATGTAACAGAATCAAGATGAACTCACATAATGTAATACTAAAACATCATCTACTACTATATAAGATATAGTGATAGGTTGTCGTATCATCATTGCCGAGGAATGAGGGTCGGAGGACAGTCAACTTTATATACGGCTATATAGTTTCTGCCTCGCCAGTCGAATGGCTGTAGGGACTATGTCCTGATCACCATGTCGTACCATAGATTAATGCAAATGGAGCTGGAGCCAAAATACAGAAACCAAAATACAAAATACAGAATTAAATCCCTGGGTTCGCCAAAAATACAAAACACAGTTCTAATTCATATGTATTTTAAGTGTGAGAACGGATGGCTCAGAACACAACCCAACCGGAGAGGATACTCTGAGAGATCCATCTGAGTAGGACGTATACTCTAAGAGATCACCTTTACAAGAATGATATCAGTAGTGGGATTGAGTGTTGGAGGAGATATTATCAGAGTATACGTCCTACTCAGATGGGTCTCTCACCGTTACTATTTTTTTCTGACAGCATGGTAGATGTGCTCCGTCAACAGAATTTTGCTCTGAGCCAAAACTTTGCCCCGGAGCTCAAGTGGACATCCTTCGTGTAGAGCTCGAGTGAGAGGTTCCTGACAGCATGGTGGTCTCCTTTGTCAAAGTATCCGTGCTTATCCCACATTGGTTGTGGGACGAGCATGGATACTTTGACAAAGGAGACAACCATGTTGTCAGGAACCTCTCACTCGAGCTCTACACGAAGGATGTCCACTTGAGCTCCGGGGCAAAGTTTTGGCTCGGAGCAAGAATCTGTTGACGGAGCACATCCACCATGCTGTTAGAAAAAATAGTAACGGTGAGAGACCCATCTGAGTAGGACGTATACTCTGATAATATCTCCTCCAACACTCAATTCCACTACTGATATCATTCTTGTAAAGGTGATCTCTCAGAGTATAAGTCCTACTCAGATGGATCTCTCAGAGTATCCTCTCTGGTTGGTTGTCGTACCATCATTGTCGAGGGATGAGGGTCGTAGGACAGTCAACTTCATCTACGGATACATAGTTTTTGCCTCGCCAGTCGAATGGCTGCAGGGACTGTCCTGATCACCATATCGTAGTCCAATACAATCCAGAGATTGACACAGTACTAATTCATATATGTAGTCCAATACAAATAGTCTAATACAAAAACAACCAAATACAAATAGTCCAATACAAATAAGTACTAATAGCTAATGAGAACCACGCAGCTCACGCAAACGCTCAGTGATACGATCATGCAACCACCTCAAAAAAGCGGGATCTTTGGCGTGAGGAAAGATGTAGTCCCTTGCAAGTGCTACATGAATAGAACTCCCGGTCTCACTAGCTACCGGTGCTGGATGAATAGAACTCCCGGTCTCACTAGCAATCGGTGCCACTTCCTCCTTAACTGTAGAAAGAGCCACCTCAGCATTCACTGTTTCCCTCAAACGACGTGCCGCTCCTCGGGTCATGGGTGCTATCTGGTAAGATCGATATTCACAAATAATATAATTGTAACATAAGCAAGCTAACTAAAGGAACTATCATATAATTTGAGTACATTTTTGAAAGCAGATAAAGTATAAAAAATTTAATTTTTTGCCAAGTGTGAGAATGGATGGCTCAGAACACAACCCAAGATTCATTCTAGCTTACATTAGTATGAATCATCTATGTTCTGTACATATGATATAGTATATGTTCTTATCGTATCTAGTATCTGAAGAATGTAACAGAATCAAGATGAACTCACATAATGTAATACTAAGACATCATCTACTACTATACAAGATATAGTGATAGGTTGTCGTATCATCATTGCTGAGGGATGAGGGTTGGAGGACAGTCAACTTTATCTACGGCTATATAGTTTCTGTCTCGCCAGTCGAATGGCTACAGGGACTATGTCCCGATCACGATGTCATACCGTAGATTTAGGATTTAAAATATGGTATTCAGGTCAACTTAATTCAGTCAAAGGATACTGAACAGAAAGTCTAATTAAGACTTTCAACTAAGCAGGCAGCCTGGATTGCTGTTCAGAACTTGGCAGGCAAAATCCTATGCCATCTGATGACAAACCTATACACACCCTTGCCCAAACCATTTGTTTCAGTAGGTAAAACATTCCAGGTTACTCAAGTAACCTGTCGTGCAACATTTGGTGTCAACAGCATTCCTTGTTAATTGTAACATGCATACTATCATATCCCAACTCTGCCAAAACCTGACCAACATACCTACACTAATCATTCCATATTTCAGTAATATCAGTGAGCTAAATCATACTCAACTGTCGAGAATACTTAGGAGAAAACTCATTCACAGGATTAGTATCTATCCTTCGTGACATAGCTAAAATTTTATAGGGCTCGATAATAATTATTAGTCAATTTATTCATCATTTCAAAACCCTGAAAATGCCTAAAAAAACTCCCAGTATCAGCAAAAAGGGCTCAAACCCTAAATTAGAATTCGAATCCAAGCAAAACATCAAATTGACAGTTGATATGCCTAAAAAACTTCCAGTATCAGTATATAGGTGTCACACTGTGAGTCTCGTGTCCACACAGTGGGATACGACATGTCCAAACCAACAAAATAGGTGTCACACGAACTAGAAACGAGTCCACGCTCTCGTGTCCCCCGTAATGAGTCCACTGTGAGTCTTGTGTCCCCCGCAGCGAGTCCACGCTCTCGTGGACACGAACTAGAAGCGAGAGAGAGAGCTAGAAGACGAGGAGAAACTAGGAAACGGGGACAGGGGTACCTGAGGAGGAGCTACCTGAGAAAGGAGGAGGAGGAGAAGGAGGAGGCCGGAGGAGGGAGATCGCCGGAGGAGCGCCGCGGAGGAGGAGGCCGGAGGAGGGAAATTGCCGGAGGAGCGTCGCGGAGGAGGAGCACGCAAAAAATTGGAGGAGAAATTTGTGAATGATCGAAAAGAAAACCCTCGCCGCCTATATGAAACATTTAGCGACGTCCTTTTAGGACGTCGCTAAACGTCACTGATATTTAATAAACGGCGACGCTGCTTAAAATACGTCGCTACACGTTGCTATATCAGCGACGTGTACCGACGAACTTGCGACGCAGATTCGCATTTAACAAATTGTAGCCGCTAGACGTCGCTATTAGTCGTTGTTAGCGATAAACAGCGACGTCTTAGATAAACGTCGCTAAACCCCCAAAAATTAGCGACATTTTATCTTGGAGTTGCTAAATACGTTGCTGATATGACTTATTTTGGTAGTGACTTCAGTCCAGCTCGAATACATATAAGCTGTCTGGTTGTTCTAGAATCATCCATATTTCAATCCACATAATAATAAATATCAAGAAGGAACAATATGGTTTATGGTCTGCAGCCCACTAGCATACATGTCCGAATAGACTCAAAAGAAAACACGAGTCTATTAAACTAGGCTAATAAGCAGAATATATCAAGATAAGAATATGCGACATGAGAGAATAATTAAATGAAACCATGCACCAACGATACCAAAATTTTGCAGACGCAAATCATAACCATCCATCGATTCTACTAGCTCGACTATAACCTGGAGAGATAACCAGGTCCTCAGGGGACTAGCAAGACACATAATATACATGCCTACTGTACAGTAATAACATGCAAGAAAATAAGAATAACAAGTAGAGAAAATGATAACACATAAAGGAACTCTACAAATGGTGACATGTCATGAAATATAATATTAATCATGGCTAAAAACGTAGCCCGGGGAGGCACTAACAGTCCTATAGCAGGTTCTCTATCGTAGCCCGAGGAGGCACTAACAATAGAGGTATACTCACGGCTAATAAAATGTTTTCTCCTAAGGTACTAGGAAGCCAAGTCTATCTAGTCATGTCCAAGTCAAGTATAGGTCAAACAGGTCAGGAAAATATGGCACAGGCATAGCAGTACTATCACTAGACATGAACAAGATAATAAAGACGTAAAAGTAATATAGAAAATGAGTAAAAATTACGTGCACGTAACTAAAAAATGATCATGAGAAGCAGGAGCAATGTGTAGCCAAGTAAGACACAAAGGAATAGCAATATGCAAGAGCATGTAAATACTGTAAAGTTTGGTAATATGTACTTGCCTGGTGTAGTGCGTAGAACCGACAATCCATGAACTCAGTTAACCACAAAAGTCAAACTCCAGCAACAGTCTCCAGACGCTGAAACAGACATGACCAACGTGTTCAAAATAGTCAATTTAGCTGGAATATCCTACCCATAAGTCCAATTCTAGACACATGAGCAAAACGGTAATTTGGGTCAAAATGGTGCCCGCCGTTGGACCTGTTTTGCACCGAAAAATGTGTCAGAGTCTATGGTCTCTAAAGTCATCAAACTATATGTCTACGGGTCCAGTTTGACGAGACGAACCCAACCGTATGTCCAAAGTTGGATTCCGATGGGCCGTGCACAAATTCGTCCTTTGAGTCGGATCGTGGGTCCGCCAAAATAAAGTTTCGGTCGACCTTCTCAGAATTGGACCAAACTTGACATATAGGACCATAAAAATAACACTGTCCTATTGGCGTAAGTTTCGTCTCAAGATGACGAACGTGCACAAAGTAATTAAAGTTTTTGCAAAGAGGCCGATACGGTAGTTTTCGACGGATACACATCAAATTTGTCGCGTACACGCAACCAATTCGAGTTCCGTCAAAGGCCACACGTCCGAAACATCCGTACACACCTTTCGATGAAAATGGCTGGCAAACAAGTCGCCCGGGTTGTCGGGACGCACACCGTTTCGAGAAATTTTAGTTTCTGAAAACAAGATTTTCATGAAACTTTGGACAGATTTTATTCGATGACCACTTTGAGAAATTTAAAAATAAAAGAAAGGACTTTATGTCCTATATGTTGTATTCAATCCTATTTAATTAGATTGTAAAAATATGACACAGGTTGCTTGTAAACTGGACACGAACATGAGCACTTAGACTGATTTCTGAACTATTTTGGAATAGTTTTTCGTCCAACTTTGGATCGAGATTTCTTCCAAACCAGGACACCAAAGCTTGTCCCACTTGGAGGGAATCCTAGAGGGTCATGTTGTGAATGTGTACGAAGAAACCGTACAAGAAAATACGCGACAATGAGAGAGAAAACTAACCACAAAGTTAGGGTTGCGGGGCTGCTTCCTGATACTGTGCGCGGGGCCGGCCGACGATGCATGCGCCTCTTGCACTAGTGGCACAAAGGTGCGTAGAGGTGGCTGCGGGGGGTTCGTGAGGGTTGTCATCTGCTAGGGTTAGGTTTTGATTAGGGTTTCCTTCTGCGCTTCTCTCGCTCTCTCGTTTATATAAAGAACAGGTTGTGCGGGTTTGAGGTTGGGTTTCCATTTCGCGAGAAATTTAATTTCTCGTCTTTTGGTTTTTTTTTTTGGTCTTTTCTATATATGTGTAGTTTTATTTATTTATATCTATATATGCACATAATATATCTTATATATAATAATCTCCATAAATCTAAATAAAAAGTTTAATATTATCTATTTCTAGTGTAGGGCCTATTTTAGAAATATGAACATATATAAAATATTTATTTCATTATTGATCCAAAATACCAAACGATACTTTTATAAATACAAAAATAACAATAATAATAAAAATAATAATAATAATAATAATAATAATAATAATAATAATAATAATAATAAATTATGGCAAGCAATAATAGATATAGCTTATATTGATCGCATTATACTCTTTCTCTAAATGGTTTCACAGAAAATCGTACAATTATTCTAAGACGTCATTTAAATATTAATAATACCTATAATGTACGTATAACAAATATTTATAAGATATTGGTCCATTCCTAAAAATAAATAAGAAATATATGTACACACATAAAATATGTCTACATGGCATCTTTGGATACACTAAATGCCTACATGGGTTTAGATTGGGTTCAGGTCAAGTCCGGCCTAAATTGGTACAACCGGATCTCCTAAAAGTTATAATATTAATAAATAACTAATTAAATTATTTATAGGGGTCAAGTCACAACTTTGACTGGTTTTCCTAGTTAGAATATACCTATGGCTCGGCCTTCCCTACCATGGCTAAAGCATTAGTCAAAGCACACGTCTACACTATCCGTGCCAAAATTCCTAGTCGATATGCATCCCAAAATTTGACCATGACTAAGCCCATATATATAGTATTAGGCTATTATAAATATAATCTTATACATACAAAGTTGTATATAAATCTATTTAGCCTAAAATAAATTCAAAGTAACCCTACTAAGTCATGGTAACCTAACATGGCTCTACAAAGTGGGGTTGGCTAGGTTTAGGTCCCAATATATTTTCTAATCAAAACGAACTCGAAAAGTCAACCAACGAGTCTCTTGTACCATTCACAATTAAATAGCACATGGAAACTCGATTGAGTGGCATACCCTTGGCATGTGTGTCGTAGACTCAAAATGGGTCAAATCTATATATTGGGTCAAATGGTTTTGATCTATATCGAGTTCTGAACTCATATGAGAAGTTAGGTCTGGAATTATGGTAAATAATCTAATTGCCTAAATTTGACCCGAAGTTGCACGAAGTCAAAAGGATGCTAGGGGACAAATTTGGATGGGATATGATATACCAAATTAAAGGTCATCATGTCTACTACAAAACTTATGAAGGATGTTTCAAGAGATGGACATGTCTTGAGCTCTGAGAATCAAAGACACGGAAAAGTACATCTATAATCATAATTAATAAGAAAAACATACAATAAATATACAATCATCTAATCGTAAAATAAATAGAAAAAAATCTCTAAAAATTAGGGTCCTTACAGTACCAGTAATTTTGACCGTAGCATGCCCCTAGTATGAACTGCATACCCCTGGGCTTCGGAATTTAATCCCGATTAACTGATCCATGATGGTTATAGTCTGCCCCTACCAACACATTGTGTTCCATCGGGCCCATATCCTCGCTGTGCCGTATATGTTCAAATTGTTCACTTGTTCCCAGTTAGAGGAGTTCTATTTGTCAGAATATTACCACATTTGATTTTAGTTTCCAGTAGAATACAAATATAGCTATGTTCCTTCTTTACCAACTGACAAATCTTATGCCAGGCTAATCGAACACGCACCTCTCACATTTCAGGTGATTAGCGACATCTATACGTTTGGGTGGTTCCCTTGCATGCCTCGGAGACTGCGTCAGGGAAAGACGCCTCCTCCATACAATCATGATTCCTCATGCCCTGAGTTAGCTCTAGAGTTTCACTCCCTCCCTCAATTTCTAGGAGCTGACTCCATACGGGGTTTGTTTATACTACCTCCTTGCTCGTATACATCACAAGCGTCGAACGCGGCCTTATACAGTCTTCATTGGACCCTACTGCTATTTTCCTGCTAGCATATCCTCCATCACATATTTGTCGAGCCTCCTTGACCTCCTTATCCGCCTTCCTAGTCTGAGAGTTTCTTCGTCTTGTCGTTGCTCCCAGTGGTGTTGTCCTGGGCTTAGAAGATCACAATTGTGCCAATCACTATGTTCTCCTGTCCGCCTATGTCTTTCCTCCTATCCGGCATGTCTACCTTTGGACCATGAACTAGGTCGGCCCGAGGGGTGTCATCGACCCTTCTAACATTGCTCCCAGGTGCGACCCCTATACAAGGTAGTACATTAGCTAACTCTGGCCCATCTTGGTGCAATTGTGTTGCCACCTCTGCTTCTTTGCTCAGACCCCCTACTCGGTTCATGGAATATAGGCATGACTATGGCCGGATGAGACTCAGTCGTACTATCCTTTCTTGGGGCCTCCTTGTTCGTACATTTCTGTGTTAGATGTTCGAAACATCGACACACTTGGCACGTAGGGGGAACCTATTCATACTCTACATTCTGCGTGAGGACTTCACCTATCGGGACTTTGTAGGAGACCTCTCTGGGGAGTAACGTACCAGCAGTTATCTCTACAAACATGTGGGCATACTGAATCCTCGATCGTGCAACAGTGGCTTCATCTCCTTTAATAGGTCTCCCAATGAGGCTTGCGAGCTTCATAATCATAGAACTGTTCTAAAAACAAACTGAAAGCCTCGGGAAATGTATCCAAACTGGTACGTATGTAGGAGTAATTTTTACTTACTTCTAGTTTTTGGTTGCCATTCCTTCAAGATTAATCTTTCATCGAACGTCCAAGGCCCGCCTTGTAAGATTCGTTCGACATCCTCCACTTACAAAATTTAATAAGAAAGAATCCATCATCCCTCGCATGGGATTCTATACTACCTTTTGGCCTCCATACCCTGGCAGCGTAGGCCCTAATTTGCCCATAGAGAGGTTTGTCACTAAGAACGTATAGTATCACCGAGTTTTGCCAATACATCATCGTCCCCTTAATTTCCTCTACTGTAAATGTGGCTCTCAGTTCTCCCTGAATGTTTTGCTAGTACATAATGCATGCTCAGGGATGTATCTCCATCAGACCGTCGGTACAGATCAGCCTACGATCGACCCTTCCCTGTAGTTCTCGTTTGCTGACTCCCTTCCTCCGTTAAGTTAGCCCATCCTCCTACCGCTGTAACCGAACCAAGGGTCATTGCCGATTCCCGTAGGTTATAGCTTTCCCCGTTCACTCTAATACCGGTGTTCTGAACCCTGGTCGAAGCCCCCTTCTTCTTTCTTGCGTTTGTGATGCTGTACCCCTTCCATTGTCCATCGTCGACCCTCTCTAACTCCTCCAGTTGGCCTTTCTGCTGGAGTCCTCTAGATGGGTATCACGGCCGGATCCCTCCGTCACTTCGTAGGCCGTTGTCGGACCATCGTGCTCCACCTGCCCTTATCCGAGAAGTATGCTCCGTCATCCTTGGTCTTACTCTCTCGGAGATGATATAGACCCTGGGTCCTATGTGACTGCCGCCGACGCGCCCAGGCCGCCAGCGCCGCCCGGAGGTTCGCTGGCCTCCTCTGGAACCCTAATGAGAGGATCGGTCGAAACCCTAGCAGAGCTCATGTCACGACCCGTACCTGCTTTTCGGATGCGAGCTCGTGAGCAAGCCAGCTACGTATCGAGCGAACTCCAGCCCATCTCGAATATGTAAATGCTGTCTGGACTATGGTATCATGCCTAATCAAGGTAAGACATAACTATATGTCACGTACCGCTTCCGTAGGAGCGATCGTCCTCGCTAAGGCGTGATGCCGCACGAGCCTAGATTGCACTCGTACAAGGCAGTTTCATAATGGTCGATTACATTGGCGGCGACGGGGTCATCGCACAGAAGTCCCAAGCAGAAACATTGAACATGCAACATAAATTTAGAAGCCATACACAAGTTATTCAAAAGAACTCTTTATTGATATTGAACAATGATATTACAATGGGCGCAAGGCCATGATTACAAGTCTCTCGTGCTCACTTTTTTCTCATTTTACAAGTCACTCTGCTCTCTCTCATCTTTCGATTACAATGCTTGAGCCAGCGGAAGCTTCGGAAGGCAACGTCCATACATTATGTCCTGTATAAGTCTTTGATTCCATGCGGCCGCACGCTTCGAATCTCCAAGGAACTCTGTGCCTTGACGCATCCAAGCGAGCTCCGCGCCATGAGCTTCTACCTGTGCCTGTACATGAAGATTGTATGGTGTCAGTACTCAACTGTACTGGTAGAGGAAGCTCCTCGCCCACCCATACAAAACCGACACGTTTATTTACTTTGGTGCAATACAAGCCCCCTTTACGATTGTCTTTCTAGTCTTGCCTTAGAATCAGTTTTAGGACAGACATTTTGGCCCATACTCGATAACGCGACGATATGGTCGTACTATAATGTCAACGTATGTTTCGATCGAGGCAGTGCCTCATCGCTTATGTACTTGACCAAACTACAACTCGGGACGACAGGGTCGTGCCATACTCTATTCGTGACTTAATATATTCGAGACAGGGCTTCGTCGAGGAGCAACTTATGCAAACTTGGTCGTGCCAAGACTTTCACTTAAACTCAAGTGCCTCTAGACCAATCCTTGTGCCATTGACGTCAAAGGGACGACTCGTGCAGGTCGTGCCTCTAGACCTTGCTTAGACATGTTTGTGCATCAAGATTGAGACCGTGCCTCGTAAATTGTCAAGACTTATCATGCTACCGCCTTGCGGTCTTCCTGTTCGACTCATATACCAACTTAGACAAGACTTGTCAAACCTAGTGTCGATTTCATAAACATCCTGACGCCACGTATCGTGCCAAGCACGGTGCCTATGCTGCAGCCCAATCTTAGGCCCATACATTGTGTTACGACTAGACCTGCAATTCAAGCTCTAGACCCAATCCAAAGGCATACATGCGATTTTGCCGCTATTCTGCCGACCCATCTATATGAGTGATCACTAGCAATGTCAAGCTATACTGGATCTTTGGATCACGGTGACCCCTTCGCGTGGAGGTACGAGCCCCACCGAATGGTCCCGTGGCATCTATCGTAACGGTTCACTTCTAACGAGTCGCACCGTCGTCGAAGGCCGTACGGTATCTGCTTTTCCCTCCTAGGCCGACTCGATCACGGTGCCCCGACGATCGGTCGAGGGATTCCCCTTGCGTGCAAGTTGTCAAATAACCATGCAAGACTCAACTCAATCTATCCAGTCCTTCCTTATTCATGACCATGCTTTCCATCTTTCTATCGAGACTCCCAAGTAGCAGGACCGATCTCGTGTACGAGACTTATCAAGACTTAGCGAGACTCCCAAGTAGCGGGACCGATCTCGTGTACGAGACTTATCAAGACTTAGCGAGACTCCCAAGTAGCGGGACCGATCTCGTGTGCGGGACTTATCAAGACTTAGCGAGACTCCCAAGTAGCGGGACCGATCTCGCGTGAATGAGGCTTATCGAGACTCCCAAGTAGCGGGACCGATCTCGGCGACAACCAATCGCGTGGACTTCCTTTGTCCATGGCATACTCTTTACTAAATTTACCGTAGCTCGTGCCTTAGACATGCCTGGTTCTCTAGGCAATGCTATCGCTCAAGTCATATACTTTATACGACGAGCCTTGTTTCCGAGGGACAACGTGACTTGACAACCGCAGATAGAGCGGGATATTGCTAGAAATGGCTTCGATAGCCCAGCACAACACTTGTCTAACTTATTTGGACAACGAAACAATGAGCAAAGGCAACGTCGAGCTACGCATCGAGAGGACGGGCCGTGCACGCATTCGACTTGAACAACCAAGTTCTCGGGTGCCTAGACTTAAGCTAAGAGTCGTGCAAGACGACTTAACTGGCGGGACGTGAAGGCTATGCCAAGCATTGGATGACGGGACCGTGCATGTATTTTCAAGCATTCACGCGGGCGACGCCTATGACTTAGGCCAAAAAGCGTTGGGGCAAATCGACGGGACAGTGCATGCTTTATCAAGCATTCAAGTGGGCGACGCCTATGACTTAGGCTTATTCGAGTGTCGGGACAACTTAGGCCAATTTTCTTCTCCCAAGCCACGGGACGAAGGACTGAGTGTCATTTGAAGCACGCTGAGCCGACTTCTAAGCAGACCAGGGAACCCTTTTTCATGTTCTAAGACATTCCGACCCGTCGGGATTATTCCCTTAGCTATGTGGAT
>JANAVB010002810.1:0-15000 GCA_029216955.1 Iris pallida
CCACACGACAAATATTCTGTCGAGGAGAAGAAACAGGCAAGTCTAGATGCTAGGGCTATTAATGCTTTATTCTGTGCTATAGACAGGAATGAGTTCAACAGGGTCTCTACATGCACCACTGCTCATGAAGTATGGAGACTTCTAGAAGTGACGCATGAAGGAACCACACAGGTCAAGGAATCCAAAATAAGCCGTCTCACTCAAGAATACGAAGCTTTCAAGATGAAGCCAAGTGAGACGATCACTCAAATGTTCACAAGATTCCTCGACATCATCAATCCTCTATCCTCGCTTGGAAAGCAGTACTCAAACCACGAGAAGATTCGTAAGCTACTCAGAGGGCTACCAAAGATTTGGAACCCTAAGGTGACAGCCATCATAGAAGGAAACGATCTCACAACAATGTCAATGGAGACCTTGATGGGTAAGCTTATGACTCACGAGCTTGACCTCAAGGACTTCGAAGAGCCTGCTCCGAAGACCAGGGAGATCGCACTCAAAGCTCATCAACGAAGAGCTAATCATGATGAGACCGAAGAAGATAACTGATGAAGACCAAGCTCTCATGGTTCGCACTTCAGGAAATTCTTCGCTTCAATCGAAGGAAGAAGGAATCTCAAGAAGACGATGAAGAGGAACCAACTTGTTACGGTTGCAAGAAAACTGGACATGTCCGAAAAGACTGCCCATTCCTGAAGAAGAGCAACCGCTATGAGAAGCCATACAAAAGAACTCATCAAAGAAATATGCCAACACAGGCATCTGGCATGAAAGTGAAGCGAGTGACTCTGAGGAAGAAAAGGACTCTCCTCAAGATACAGCAAATGTGTGCCTGATGGCAACTTCCAACAAGGTATCTAACGAAACTCTGGATGACTTCACTTTTGATGAACTTGGCGATGCTTTCACTGATTTACTCGATGATCATAAAAAGGTCATCGGTAAATAAACATGCCAAGGACAAAATCAAAAGTCTAGAAGATGAGATACAAAGAATTTCTTTACTTCTTGATAATGTTAGAAACACGTCACCTAATGACACTGATGAAGTATCCAAGCTTAATTAAGCTTGCATGATGCTGAACCACGTATTGAGCAAACTCAAGAAATACTACACTCAACACGTTGCTTGCTGAAGAAAAGAGTAACACAAGATTTCCATGACTAAGATATATGGCTTAAATATTAAGGTTGATGAACTGCAAGCTGTTTCTAAAAGATTAGAAACCAAATTGGGTAAACAGGTTGTTCAACCTCAAACCCAATCACATGGGCACAATACCACTCATGCTAGTCAACCACGTCATTCTCATGCAGCACATAACCATGCATTTATATACACAAACTTTCAAACCACGTGCACGTAAGAACAATTCTCACTCAGTACACACTCATCATGCACAAAGACACAATCAACATCACTCCACACATAAAAATCATCATGCCATGCCATATAGACAAAATCATCATGCAATGCCATATAGACAAGGTCCTCATATCCATATAGACAAAATCATCATGCCATGCCATCTAGACAATATCAGCATGTCACACATCATAGACAATACCATCATTCTATGCCTCAGACACCATCACCATGCCACTTATTCCATGCATAATCATCTTCACCATGCTAACTCTTCACATCATGTCCATCCTCATCCTGTTGCTTATAGATATATTCTCATGCTCCTAGTATAAATAAGAATGCTATCTGTACTTATTGTGGATTACATGGACACATCTCACCACAGTGCAGAGTTAGAAGACTTGTAGATAAAAGGATATATGCTTGGTTCCCAAAGACTAACTTTTCAGGACCCTCAAGAACTCGGGTACCAAAGGTCACATCTACTCTTGATGTAGGTGGACCTTCCCTCCTCAACTGAAAGTAAGTGGATTCTCGATAGTGGATGCTCGCGACATATGACGGGAGACGCAAATCTTTTTGCATCACTATCGATGAAGAGAGAAGGATACGTATCCTTCGGTAACAATCTCAAAGGGCACATTATAGGTAATGGTATCATTGGTCATCCTCCTTCTCCTGTAATAAAGGATGTCTGCCTAGTGACCGAGTTAAAGCATAACCTGCTCAGCATTAGTCATCTTGCTGATCATGGATATGATATAACTTTGGACAAAACAGTTGCTACATCTATGATAGGTCAACAGGAGACATTGCTTTTGAAGGGAAAAGAGAGGACAACATCTACATTTTCTATCTTTCTATAAATACTAACAATGCAGGTAGATGTCTATATGCCCACAAAGACGAACGACTACTTTGGCACCAGCGTCTTGGTCGCCAACATGGATGCTATATCCAGGCTTTCTACCAAGAAGCTAGTGAGAGGATTGCCTGACATCACGTTCAAAAAGGACACGGTATGTGCCGAATGTGAACTAAACAAGGCAACTAAATCCTCATTTTCATTCTATCAACTCTGTAAGTACTACTAGACCCTTGCAACTACTTCATATGGATTTATTTGGTCCTAGTAGAATAGCTAGCCTTGGAGGCAAACTTTATGCATTTGTTATTGTTGATGATTTTTCGAGATTTACATGGGTTTTCTTTCTCGCTAATAAGAGCGATGCTATTTCTGCTTTCAAATTTTTGTAAAGAAAGTTCAAAACGAAAAAGGCTACATGATTACTCGAATCCGAAGTGATCATGGAGGCGAATTCGTAAATTATGATTTTGAAAGTTTTTGTAATGCAAATGGTTTTGATCATGAATTCTTGTCCTAGAACTCCTCAACAAAATGGTGTTGTGGAGCGACTCTTGGCGATATGGCTAGAGTCATGTTGAATAAATTTTCTCTTCCGAAATATTTTTGGGCAGAGCTGTAAGTACAGCATGCCACATTTTGAATAGGGTTATTCGTCCATTACGAAGAAAACACCCTATGAGCTTTGGTTTGGAGAACCCCCAATGTTTCTTATTTTAAAGTTTTTGGTTGTAGATGTTTTATCCTTAACACCAAAGACAACTTAGGCAAATTTGATGCCATAGCTGACGATGGTATCTTTCTTGGTTATGCCGCCAAAAGGAAGGGATATAGAGTTTTCAATAAACGCTCACTTATTGTGGAAGAGTCAACAAATGTGACTTTTGATGAAGACAACAGTGCAGCAAGTACTCTTGATGATGACGTTGAGCCATCAACTTCTACTCCAATGAATACTTCAACCGAAACTAATTCTCTGGAGGGTTTGCCTAAGAAATTCTCTTTCAAACCTTCTCATCCAGAAAATTTAGTTATAGGAGAAGTTTCACGTGGAGTAACTACTAGATCATCACTAAGAGACTCCGTTGCTAGCACTGCCTTCATTTCACAAGTAGAGCCTAAAAACATTTCTGAAGCTTTTAATGATGAATTTTGGATTTCTGCTATGCAAGAAGAACTCAACCAATTCGAGAGAAGCCAAGTATGGGAACTCGTTCCTAGACCGATTAATCACTCGATAATTGGTACTAAATGGGTTTTTAGAAACAAAGTAAATGAAGATGGTTCAGTCACACGTAACAAAGCTCGTCTAGTAGCTCAAGGATACAACCAAGAGGAAGGTATCGACTACGATGAGACGTATGCTCCTGTTGCTAGACTAGAATCCATTCGGATGCTTTGTGCTTTTGCTAATTTCAAAACTTTAAATTATTTCAAATGGATGTGAAAAGTGCTTTCCTAAATGGTTTTATTAAGGAGGAAGTTTATGTGAAACAACCGCCTGGCTTTGAAAATCACAAATTTCCCGACCACGTGTTCAAGCTAAAGAAAGCACTTTATGGCCTCAAACAAGCCCCCAGAGCTTGGTATGAAAGGCTAAGTAGCTTCTTACTTGAGAAAGGTTTTTCAAAAGGGAAAATTGACACTACACTGTTTATAAATCTTTCAAAGACACTATTTTATTAATTCAGATTTATGTTGATGATATTATTTTTGGGTCTACTGATGAAACTCTTTGTCAAGAATTTGCCAAGTGTATGCAGACGGAATTTGAGATGAGCATGATGGGAGAGCTCAACTACTTTCTTGGTCTGCAAGTAAAACAACTGGCTAATAGAACTTTCATCTGTCAATCGAAGTATACCAAGGACATGCTGAAGAAGTTCGATCTTGACAACATCAAACCAATCAGCACTCCAATGGCTACCTCAACCAAACTCGAACCAGATGAGAGCGGCAAACCCGTTGATCAACGTAAGTATCGAGGTATGATAGGCAGCTTACTTTATTTAACTGCTAGTCGCCCCGATATCATGTTTAGTGTTTGCCTATATGCTAGATATCAAGCAAATCCTAAGGAATCTCACATGACCGCGGTTAAGCGTATCTTTCGATACCTTAAGGGTACGGTTACAGTGGGCCTATGGTATCCCAAGTCAACATCATTTGACCTCATCGGTTACTCTGATGCTGACTTTGCTGGATGCAAGGTCGACCGTAAAAGTACTAGCGGCACGTGTCATTTATTAGGAAAGGCTTTAGTCTCATGGTTTAGCAAGAAGCAGAACTCTGTCGCACTATCCACAATAGAAGCTGAATACATAGCAGCTGGGCGCTGTTGTGCACAAATTCTGTGGATGAAGCAAACCCTTGAAGACTATAAATTATCTTTCATGCATATTCCTATATTCTGTGACAATACTAGTGCCATCAATTTGACTAAGAACCCTGTCTGCCACTCACGCACTAAACACATTGAGATCAGACACCACTTTTGCGTGATCATCAGCAAAATGGTACGATTAACTTAGAATTTATTGACACTGATCATCAGCTAGCAGATTTCTTTACTAAGCCATTATCCGAAGAGCGCTTCAATTTTCTTTGTCGTGAACTCGAAATTTTGGATGAAGCAGTTATAAGTTGAGACTTACTTGCGTAAATATCGAGTATATTTTGATTCTTTTATGACGAATTTATTATGGGTACAAGCCGAAAGGGTCCTTCTGACAAAAAGGCGTAAAAGCCTAAGCGACACGGTGCACTAGTCCTCAGGACTACCGCTAGCTGGGATCCGGCCCCTGCAGCTAACCCGTGGCAAATTTGAAATACTGAATTATAATATATTTCCTTGTTTATTATATGGTTTGTTCCGATTTATTATTGCCTAATTGATTTTTCCTAAAGTTCATTATGACCTTTGTGTACCTCTCTATGTACTTCATTGTTTTCATCAATCTTTTATCCTCAAAATCTCTTTTGTTCAACACTTAATCAATTTTTCTATCTTTTCAGCTTGCCTTTAGTTCTGGACCACTGATCCAGAACTCGGGCCGAACTCTGCCCCTAACAGAGTTCGGGCCGAGTTCGGTCCCTAAGTTCCAGCGTCGGGATCTGGCTCTGCCGTTGGATCAATTTAGATCCTATGGTCCATATGTCATCCGACCAAAGACAAACCCCTATTTTATTTCGGGATTCCCTCTCTCTCCTTCACCTTTGCCTCCTTCCTCACCTCTCCAAACTCTTTTCTCAAAACCCTAACCCTAGTTTTTGATCTAGAAGGCTCCATTACTTCTCAAAACCAAGGAAAAAGGGTTTCTCATCATTCTCTTCCACTGTTTGTTGTTATTTTCAGGTATATCTCCTTCTTTCTCTCTATTTCAAGTTCTCTAATTTCTTGCAAATGGCTCCACGCTTGGCCAATCGTGGAAAGAGAATCCGAACCGAGGGTGCCTCCTCTTCGAATCCTCCTCCTCACGTTGAGCAAGTAGGTGAACAACAACCCCTTCATCCGTTGTTCAACCCGCCTAATCCCCAAGACCCTAATACGTATGACGAACGATTATTTGTGTCGCTAGACGCGTCTAATGCATGGTTTAGCGACTTTCGTACTCGTCCGGTGTTCGGGGGACATCCGATAAATTTTACAATCTTTGCTCAATTTGAATCTCTGTTTCGTGATCTATGTTTGGATGTTTTAGTTGCTTCAAATTTTGTCATCTACCGTAGTGCAATCCAAATATTTTATTGCAATTTAACTTTCGATGCAACCCACATCTATTCCCGGGTTGCCGGTATTGACATAGTCTTCAATGATTCTGAGTTGGGGGATTTTCTTGATCTTGTTAATCTTGATGCTTGGGATAAACTTGTGGAAGCACGTCAATTTCAATTTGTTGGCGATACTTCTCTTGAAGGATTCAAGGAGGAATTATGTGCTCCTAACATTAGTCCTCGCAAACTTATGGCCAAGCATCTCAACCCCTACTTCTATGAGCTTCATCGAATGATTTTTAACACCATCTTACCCAAGGCTGGTTCAACTGATGAAGTTACCTACTTTGAGATCTCTGCTTTATATCACCTTCATTATCGTATCCCCTTCAATCTTCCTAGGACAATGATGGATTGGATGATAAATTGTAGGAAGAAACCAAGAGCCTTGGTTTATCCTTTATACCTTTCTATGGTTTTTCGTGCATTCATCATTCCTATTCATGACTGTCAGTTCTTGCCTGCTCCTGCTTTTCTGTCCAAAGCACGACGTACTCAGGCAGTCGTCGCCTCTCCTGAGGCCTCTGAGCATTCTGATGATGTGGAGCCTGACTCTCCTCCACTCGGTCAGGATGCACCTCCTCCACCTGCCACTCTTGAGTCTATTCAGACTTTGCTCCGGGATCGTTTTACTCTTGAGGACGATCGCTGGACACAGCTGGACTATCGTACTACTCTGCAGATGAGTGCTCTCGGCAACTCTCTGCATGATATACGATATTTCCTGTCTCAGCATCTGCACATTCCCATGGAGAGGGATCCAGCGCACGCGGGTCATCGCATTGATGATCCGTGGGTTATGCGTTACATGGATCCGGATGATGCTTTTGTGGACCCTCGTCGCTCCTTCCCTGGTCCTTCAGATGTTCCAGGACCTTCTCGTGCTTCGTGATGGAGATTGGCTACTACTTGCTGCTGCTGCTGATGATGACATTAGTTGATGCATTTTCATTTCTAGTTGGTTTCAGTTTTATGTACTTGGATGTTTTTAAACTCTAGTTATGTGTTTGACATTTGGTTATGACACTTTATGCTAGTACTTCTTTTGATTATTTCTATACTGTTTCTTCTCTGCTTGGTGTGGTTGTATTACTATAATTATCTTCTGCAGTTTCTCTATTATTCATTCATCTGCAGTCTATATTGCTAACTGCCAAAAGGGGGAGAACTATGTATATTCTGGCTGGATATATATGTCTGGATATATCTCTTGGTATTGGTAGCATATCCTATCTTTGGTATATCTGTGCTTGTTTGTGCTTTTTGGGAGATATTATACAGGTTTCATGCACTATTTTCCGGGGGAGCTATTGCTTTTAGCTCAGCTCCGTTCACTGATTACGGGAGAGCTATTACATTCTAGCTCGGCATCGAGTATGGGGGAGCTATGTTGCTATAATCAACTGTGTCCAGGTATGAATGTTGAATATACATATATTATTTGTCAATTATCAATATGGGAGAGATTGTTGACACAAAGTCACAGTCAACCAAATATTGACTACATTGACTAAATAATATTTGTATTAATTCAAATACGACACACGACGACTGCATTCAGTTCAAGACAGATGACAGCTCAGTCTCCGGCTCTCAGTGTGTTCTGGAGTCTGTATTTTATAATTTCATTGAGTCTAGACTTGTGTACTCTGAGTCATGCTGAGCTCTTGGAACTTAGTCTATAACCTACCCAAAATCCCAAGCCCCACTAAACCAAAACTGCCCACTGGTTCCCTTAGAACCACTCTGTGCTCTGGAGACAGAGTTCGGGCCGAACTCTACCTCCACACAGAGTTCGGGCCGAACTCTGTCCCCTAGAAATCAGGAACCCTAATTTTAGGGATAGCTGGTTGCTAGTTGTCCAACGGCCAAATTTTTGAATTTTCCTACCCGAATTCTGGCCGAATTCTGCCTATAAAAACACTATAAATAGGGCATGAATTCTCTCATTTCAATCCATCCAATCTTCTCTTCTATTCTTTCTTATAAGCTCAATAAGCCATAACCTTCCCATCTACTAGCCACAAGCATCCTAAGTCTCGAGTGCTCAGCATCTCTCAGTTAGGATTCTTGTGCAAGAGTCGAAGAAGTCGCTTGGACAATTCCAAGCAAATCGCCACTGCGATCCTCTGTTAGAAGTTGACGTGCTCTTCTGAAGAAAAGACACGGGTTGTAAACTACTATTTCACAAATAGTGGATTTAATCCTGAGCTAGAGTTCTCAGGCCTGGACTAGTCCTCCACGAGGGAAACCAGGTTAAAATCGCTGTGTTTACGAATGCTCTTCTGCTCTTCATTTATTTTCCGCACTTTACTCTGATTATTTATTATCGGTGAAAGAGTTATTTTTAATTGGTTATTTTTCTATATAAACTCTATTCACCCCCCTCTAGAGTTGCCAAACTGTTCTTCACTCTCCGTCTCCCTCCGAATTTCCCCTGGACGCCGTTCGCCCTCCCCCCTTCGCGCCTAGCAGCCGAGCTGGTGCCGCCTTCCCGGAGTCGCCCCCTATCCAGCGCCCCCTTCCCCCCTCCTCGGGTCTCCCGCCGCTCTCCCCGCCCTTCTTCCCCCTCCCTGCATTTTTGAATTCGGCCTGGCATCCGGCTGTAGGGAGCCACGTGCTCCCCTGTTGGGGGACGTGCGCTCTGGCACTATCTGCTGTAGTGGGACCCCAGGCCACATGCCCTTCTTTTTTGCTTCCGACGTAACTCATGGAGCTGTTGCTCCTTTGGGGGGACCCGGTCGACGCAGTGGTCGTGGGCTCCAGCGACGTAACCTGCGTAACATCTGCGTGGGGCGCACCTTATGGTATTGTCGCTCCTTTGGGGGACCCGCACAGAGTAGTTGCCGTGGGCCCCACCGGCGCACCCTGCGGCTCTGGTAGCCACGTGCCCGCTGGTGGCGCACTTTATGGTGCTGCGGTTCATTCGGGGGCCCCGTTAGGTACGGTTGCCGTGGACCCTAGTGGCGTACCTTGCGGGTAAGTGTGCGGCGCCACTTGTGGAGTCCCTGCAGGTCCGTTTGTTGTGCCACCCGACAGTTTTGGCAAAACCTTTGGAGTCCCTGCGGATCTGTTGGTGGCACAGCCTATTGGGGCGTCACCCGGTGGTTTCGGCGCATCCTCTGGCGTGCCCTCTTCTGTTGTTGTTGGTACGGGTCCCTGTGGTGTACCTTGCGGGTCTGCTGGTGGCGCACCGTGTGGTAGCGGTGCCCACGTTGGTGGATCCTTAGGCGCTCCGTTCGGCTCGACTCCCCAGGGCGCTCCCGCCCGGGGTGGCGCGTCCCCTGCGCACCTTGGTGCGGGTCTTCGCCTACCCCCCTCCCCCCTCTCTTCCAGACGGATTATCCCTGATGACCTTATCGCCCTCTTCCCCTCCCCGGTGCCGTCCCCCTTGCCGGCAGTGGTTTTACCCCCGACTGTGCCCTCTTCCCGTCTTCTCAGGCCGGTCCTATCGCCCTCAGTGGCCCTGACTCCTTCCTTTACCGAGAAGCTCCATCCAGACTTAGCAGCCAAGAAGGGGTTTGTGCTCACCGACCTGCCTCTTCCCGAGGGGGCTTTCTATCCTGATTCAGTCGTGTCTAAGGTCCCCTTTTCTGATCAGGAGCTGACCGTGCTGCTCACCTCCTTCCGCTACACCTTTGTCCTCAAATTCTCCTCCGGCTGCCCTAAGTTAAGTAGAGTGCAGGTGGTTATTGCCAGTTGGAGGCTTTCAGTAGATTATAGGGTTGGCCCCTAGACCCCAGGCATCTTCTGCTTCACCTCTCCTCCGAGCTTGACCACCAGACCGTGTGGTCCAAGGAACCAGCAGGGTGGACACGTATCAGATGAAGATCATCAGGTGGTCTCCGGACTTTAACACCAAGGTGGACTCAGCCACGGTTGCGGCTTGGGTGACCCTACCCAACCTCCCCCTGATTTGCTTCGTCCCCGCGGCTCTCAAGCACATTGCCAACTCCTTCGGGACGTACGTGGCCACCGCTGCTGAGACAAGCAATCTATCTAAGGCTCACTATGCCAAGATCTGTGTTGAGCTCGATCTCAATAATGAACCTCCCAATCACATCCTAATTGAGCTAGGCAGCCAGACGTACACCCAGCCATTAGTTTACGATAACCATATCATGTTCTGCAACCACTGCCACCTCAGAGGGCATCTCCCAAAATATTGTTTCTGTCTACACCCAGAACTCAAGAGGAAGCCTGCCCGTAAAGACTCACAGGCCAACGTGAGCAGGAATATTAAACCTCAAATGCAGACGCTATCCCCCTACTTTCTCTACCAAATTCCCATATAAGATTCGCATCCAACGGAGGTGAGCCAGGCTCGTCACCAGGAAAAACGATGGTCCCCTACCATCCTCCAGCGCCTATCCTATCAAATCGGTTCAACGCTTTACTAACAGAAGAGGATGACATCACTCAGGAGATTGCCTTCCTCGAAGGATCGTCCGCGAACCCAGATCCGGAGTCAGAGAAGGTGAGCTCCGGATAATCATACCCGAAGGCCATTGGGGAGAATCCCCCAGACCCGAACTTCGGATCAACACAGCCCTTAGCTGTCCACCCTTCCAGTAATGAAATCCCCGGTACAGAAGCCCTTGCTATCTTGGGACCAGAGCAGGTCCTTCGAGGACAACAGGTTATCGCTGCTGGATATCTCCTATCTGTTGAAGATCCAACCGGCTACACCGATGACACCCTAATCATCCCACATGAGGAGCCTATCCTGGACACGGCTGGAGAATTACTTAACTATGCTACAGAACTCCCCCCACCCATCCAGAGGAGCCCAATCATGACATTCACAGCTTAATGTGTGCTGAGACAACTTCCACCATAAAAAAGACAGAACAGAAAAGAGCTTCTGAGGCATCAGTCATGCGCACCAGGTCCACAGCCAAGTGGACCTAACATATTCCTCCAAGTATCATTAATGCTTAACATCCTCTCCTGGAATGTTCAAGGTCTGGCAAACAAACCTACCATGAGGCGTCTTGTCAGTCTCAACAAAATTCACAAGATTGATATCCTGATCATCCTTGAACCTAAATTACCTTCCAAAAAACTCAAAACCATACAGTTGCTGTAGCTCCCCTTCCCGGAAATTTTTTGAAATATTTATTTATTTATTTATTTATTTATTTATTTTAAATGGGGATTTTTAGGTTTTGTAAATAATTATTTAGTTAATTATTACGGTAGGTGACCTTAGCCATAGTTGAGTTATGAAACACCAGACGACTAGTAATCATAGCACGGATAGTGCAGTGGCGTGCTTTGACTAGTGTATTAGCCCTGGTAGGAAAGGCCGAGTCATAGGATCGTTCTAACTAGGAAAACCAAGCTAAGTTGCGACTTAACTCCTAGAAATAGTTAAATTGATAATTATTTATGTTATTAAATATTAGGAGACCCGGTTGTACAAAATCAGTCTGACTGGACTCGAACCAAGTCCAAGCCCATGTAATGATGTAGTGTAACCAAAGACGTCGGTGTCGATGTAATTTTGTGTGTAAGTCATATTTTACCTTAATGCCCTATTAAAGTTATTTTAGGAATAATTGTTATATATATGTATTGAAGATATTATTAGTAATTTATGGAAATGATAATTGTGGACAGAATACTCTCTTAGTTGTCCTTATGCATGTTAGAGTTTTTTAGACTACAAATTCCGTCTGTACACTTATTATAGATTTTCTTATTAGTATCATTATTATTGTTATTTATATTGTTATTAGCTTTATAATAATAAAATATATTATTTAGTATTCTAGATTAATGGTGAAATAAATATTATTGTTGTATGTATATATTTTATTATAAGCAAACACTATTAGAACATATATTCCTAAGATGTATTATTGGACATTGGGAGTATTCATGCATATAAGGGATATACGTATATATACGTGTGTGTGTATGTGTATATATATAAATATATATATATATATAAAATATGTGTGTATGTATACATGTATATGGATGTGTATATATATAGATATATATCTATGTGTGTATAGATAAATAAATTATATATACATATGTATTTGTATGTGTGTATATAATTATATACAATAAAATGTATACGTATAGGTGTATGTATATATATGAATATGTATATATATATATATATATATATATATATATATATATATATATATATATATATATATATATATATGTGTATATATATATATTAGTGGTAAATAGAAGAAAAGAGAAAACAATTATTATTAAAACCCAAAGGCTTCCCCAGCCCAGGAAAACAGCTGAAATCAAATCCCAGCCCATCTGAGTTGGGCCAGGCTAAGAGAGCCACGACCCACAGGCCCATGGAGTAAGACCAAGCAGCTGCATCCCAGCTTAACCCAACCCAGGCTCAACAGCCCGAGCCATAACAACTGAATCCCAGGCCGAGAACAAACACGCACACCCGCACATTTATAGCAGAGAACGAGAGAGAGGAAGAAGAGTACCTCGAAAACCCTAAACGCCGCGACCTTGCCAGCCGCCTGGGCGGCCACCCACGGTCACGCGCTCCCGTGTGGGTCGTCGGACGACGGAGAAACCGCGTGCGCACGCCGGAGCGCGCGGGCACCCCAACAGCAGCAAACAGTCCAGCCCCAACTTCTTGGTAAGCTTTCTCTCTTATCCCTTCGTCGTTTTTCAAACCAAAATATGCGTTGGAAACCCAACATATCGGTCTTCGACACCAATGGATTGTTTCGAACTAAATCGAAACAGAATCGATATAAAATCGATCCAAAAATCAGCAAAAACCCGTTGATAAAACAGTTATAAAACAGTTTAGATATCCTATTCGAGGATCGATTCCGATCAACTCGTGCACAACATTTAAAAACTATTTAATGACAGTCCTAGATAACCTATAGGGCTTCGAATCCCTTTTTATAGAATCAGATTTTGTTGACTGTGCGTCGAGAAATCCGATCCCGAAGTTTTACAAAAACCTGTTTTAAAATCAATGAAATCCATCCTATACGACGTGCATCCCGCCAAACCGGGCGACGTGGTCACGCACCGTAAACATCGAAAGGTGCGTAACGGCTTCGTAGTCGTGTGAGTTTTGACGGAATTCAAATTGGTCGCGTGTGCGCGACGAATTTGATGCGTATCCGTCGAAATTCACCGTATCGGTCACTTTGCAAGTTTCCCAATTACTTCGTGCACGCTCGTCAGATCGAGACGAAACTTGCTCCATCAGGACCGTATCATTTTTCTGGTCTTGTATGCCAAGTTGGTTCGATTCTGAGATAGTTGATTGGATCGCCGTTTCGCGGGCCCTACTGTCCAATCCAACGGGCGATTTTGTGCACGGCCCGTCGGAATCCAATTTCGGACATACGGTTGGGTTCGTATCGAAAAACCGGATCCGTAGACACATAGTTTGACGACTTTAGAGACTATTGACTCTGGCACACTTTTCGGTGCAAAGTGGGTCCAAAGTCGGACATCGTTTTTGTCCAAAATTACCATTTTGCCCCTGTGTCCAGAATTGGACACTAGGACAGACAATTCTAGCTAATTTAACTATTCTGAGAACATTTATTTCAGCTTTCGGAGACAGTTGTGATGACTTGGATTTTCTGACTTGTTGATTAGCGATACATTGTTGGTTCTCCGTACAACCCCCAGGCCAGTATACCTCGCCTTCCTCTACAGTTTTATTTACATGCATTTCCTTTCATTTTACAGTCTTTAGAATATTTATGGACATGTGCTTTTCATATTATTTTCTGTGGTGTTGTTCTTGTTGCATATAGCCGTGTCCATGTTTGGCCTCGTGTTTGGAGTTATTCTCGTCAGTACCTTGCTTGAGTCGTGTCATAGAACGAGTACGTGTAATTGAACTGCTAAATCCTTGACATTGTTTCCTTGGCACCAGAGAGTCCAAATACGGGACGAGGGTGTTTTACTTGATCTGTTTACATCCGTGAGTCCACACTCAGGACTAGAATGTCGATTATTTGCACCAGAGAGTCCACACTCGGGACGAGGGTGTAGACTTAACTTGACTTGACTTGCACCAGAGAGTCCACACTCGGGACGAGGGTGTTTACATCAGAGAGTCCACACACGGGACGAGGATGTAGTATTTACACCAGAGAGTCCACACTCGGGACGAGGGTGCCTTGCAGTGAACTAACCAGAGAGTCCACACTCGGGACGTGGGTTAGTACTAACCAGAGAGTCCACACTCGGGACGAGGGTTAGTTTTTAGTTCAAACCAGTGAGTCCACACTCGGGACGAGGGTTTGGTTCCTCCATTGATCATCGTGTTTCATTCATCCGGCAGTTCATTTATACGTGGTTGTTCTAGTGTTCGTGTTCGTGTTCGTGTTCGTAGCCATTTGTCGTATCCTTGTTCTTTCTTGTTTATTTTCTCATGTATGATAAAACTGTTAGATAGGCATGTATATTATGTATCTTGATATGTCCTCTGAGGACCTGATGATCTCCTCAGGTTTAGCGGTTGCATGGAGTTAGCTAGTAGTTCTGGGTGGCAGAGGATTTATGATTCTTGTGGGATTCAGGTATCATTATTACGTTGTTATCTTTTCGTGCTTTCTTACTTTATCATGTTTTCTGATTCAGTTTAGACTCTTGTTACTTTCTTTAGAGTCTTATCGGACATATATGCTAGTGGGCTGCAGACCACGACCCATAGTGTTCATTCATGTTTCATATTCTTATTATGGATTGAAATATAGATTTGTTTGCCATGATTTGGCAGTATACCATAGCCTTGACAGCGTTTACGTATTCGAGTCAGGCTGGAGTCCGTTCGATACGTAGCTGGCTTGCTCACGCTCTCGCGTCCGAAAAGTGGGTACGGGTCGTGACAGTTGCAGTTAGGCTTCACTACAGCCATCGCTGGCAGACATGACATCTAGATTCTCTGTTCGAAGAATGTCATTATCGAAGTCATCCAGGATTCGAAGCAGGCTCTTTCTTGCTGGATGGAATA
>JANAVB010002810.1:20000-38713 GCA_029216955.1 Iris pallida
GACGGAGCTCTGTTCACGGTGACGACGAAGTCTCCTTTTTCGGTGAGCAGCGTTCGATGACGACACCACTCGGCGACGAACGGTGATCGAGACTTCTCCTCGGTGATGAGCGACAACCGGTGCTCTTCCTCGGCGTGGCTCCCCGATCGACAGCTCGAGATCGTAAGTTCTCGTTCGATTTCCCATTAAATTGATTTCAACCGATTGGATCCACTCTTATGGTTTGCTTGGATTGAGCGTTAAGAGAGTTAAGTGAAAGGGAAATAAAACCATGCTTGGTTTAAGGGTGGAGGTTTAGGAGGGAGAGTTATAGGGGGTCAAGTGAAGGTTTATTTCACCCTCTTTTGTCCATTTTTTTAACCCCCCAAATCGGAGGGTTAACGAGGGTGATTGAGGGGTTTTCTTTAAAAAGTCATAAATACCCTTTATTTGTTTTATAAAATATCATGATTTTTTTCCTCTATTTTTTTCTCAACATGTTAATCCGTAATTTCCTATTTTGTGAAGATATTTTGACAAGTTCTAATTAAAATTTTAATCAAATTTATTTTTATGACATATGTAATAAGGTTATTTTGGTAACTATCATATTTTTATTAATCACCCTCTCACTCAAAATCTTTAATCCAAGCAAGAGTTATTAAACACCCCCCCCACTTAACTCTCCCTCCAATCCAAACAAGGTTCTATGTATTGACTCTACTCCCCTCGCTTAAATCCCCCTCATTGAACCCTACTTAACTCTGCTTATTTTTTTCCCTCAATCCAAGCAGACCCTTAATCCGATCGGATTAGTCCGATCGACAGGAGTTTCTGTTCTTGATCAAGTAGTGGGTTAATCAATCATTCACTTTCTTTTATTGATTTATTTTTAGTTGTGTTGGTTTAATCACTGTCGGCCAGATCGTCGGGGTGACTGATCAACATATCACTGGGATTTGATTGAGAAGATCGATTTGCAGGTAATCGAATCTTAACTTATGGTTTTCTAAAGAATTTTGATCATTGAAGAGTAGATGAACTCTGGTGTTTTCTTCTATACTCATGAGCACCAGGTGCTCGATTCCTTGCCACGGAGGAGGACCGATGTTTAAATCAAACGAATCTGACACATGAGGGTTGTGTCGACGAAGTATCTGCTACATGTATAATTTTCTTGATTCATATTAATTACTGTTTGATATGGAGACTGATGTTGACACGAACTTGTTTCAGAAGGAACTAACACGGGGGAGTAGTGTCAGTATCAAGTGTAATCCCCCAAAAAATTTAAGGATTTTTTTAGTTTTAATTGCTTAAACTAATATTCTAGGATATATATATATATATTCTAGGATATATATATATATATATATATATATATATATATATATATATATATATATATATATATATATATATATATATATATATATATATATATATATATATATATATATAATTGTTTGTAAGAATAATACAAGTATTAATTGGTAATCTCCCCAAACTATTATAGCCTTACTAAGTTACTTTTCCTAGAAATTTATTAATATTAATATTAATATTAATATTATTATTGATTATTATTGTTATTGTTATTGCTATTACCTTATTATTATTAATATTATTATAATTGTTCCTAGTCATTTGTTAATATAAAAGTAGATGATTTAAATAGTTAATTATAAAAGAAAATAAGTGCGAAATATATTAGAAAGATTTTAGAAAATATTTTATATTTTTAAAAAATTTATAAGTATTTCTCCTAGTATTTTTGGATATATGAAAAGCTATTTATATGTAGTTTATATATATATATATATATATATATATATATATATATATATATATATAAAATATATATATATATATATATATATATATATATATATATATATAATAGAAGATTTTTGCTCACGAGATTTTTGAACTCAAAATCTCGTAAGCAGTAAAAACCTCCAAAGCCCGACCTCTGTAACAGAACACAGAGAAGATTTTCTCTAAGTTTTAACCCATCCAAATCCAATTCTTGTTTAAATCTCCATATTGTTGTTATTGAATCTTTTCTCCTCATCCAATTATCTACAGATTAGATTGAAACCCAATCGAATTCAAACTTTGAATTCGAACTTAAATCAAGTAAAACCGATTGGAAACCCATATATATAAATCCATATATATACGAAAATTTCGATCAACTATTCTTCGAAGAAAACATCTCGTAGGGATCCAAAACTCTTATTAAAGAGTTCGCAGACACCTCGCCATCATCTTCGATCACCTGCCGGCCGACCACCGGAGGCGCGGCCAACCCCACGCGTGTAAACGTCTGCAACAGCGGCAGAACAATAACAATAAATTAATTTCCGACTTCCAGGTCCGTTTTTCCCCACTCTCGTGAATTTTTTACGAACTAATTAGTTTTTCGCGATTACAATATATACGTCACTAACCTCTGTCAATTAGTTTGATTTTAAATAGACTGAATCGATAGAAAACTAGGGTTAAATTTTTTGAAAAACTCAGTTTCTGTCGAGAAAACAGAACACACAGAGTAGTGCCTAAACCCTAACTTGGACGACTGATTCCTGTCGAACTAGTGACCAAATCGAAAAAACCTCATGAGCAACCTTACCAACAACATATAGGAGTTGAAAACCCCTGTAGTATATTTATTTCTCACACAGCATGCACAAATATATTCGCTTTCAAACATCGAGTAAAAATAGTTTTAAAAACTAAAAAAATTGGAAAAATTTCTTGATACGGCGTGCGGACCAACAAACCGGACGACGTGGTCACAACCCATAAGCATCGAAAGGCACGTATGGATGTTGTCGATGTGTGGGAACTGACAAAACTCGATTTCGTTGTGTGTACGCGTGTACAGTCGTAACTTCGTGTACAGTCGTCGGTTCGAGATGAAACTTATGCCAGTAGGACCGTATTGATTTTCTGGTCCTGTGTGCCAATTTTGGTCCGATTATGAGAAGGTCAAACCGGAACGCCTATTTGGCGGGCCCGCGACCCGATCTAATGGGCAAAATTATATACCGCCCGCCGGAATCCAACTTTGGACATACGGTTGGGTTCGTCTCCTCAAATCGGACACGTAGACATGTAGTTTGACGACTTTAGAGACCATATACATTGGCACACATTTTGGTGCAAAACGGGTCCAATGGCGGACATCGTTTTAACCCAAAATTACGATTTTGCCCCTATTTCAGGATTGGACTTTTTGAAAGGCATTTTCTGGATATATCTTTTACACCAGGAACATTCTTGATGTTTGTTTCAGCATCCAAAGCCGTTCTTGGATTTTGAGTTTCTATTGCTGACGTGATTGATTGTTTGAAGTTGCCATCCCCGTACTACCAGGCAAGGTACCTTACCACCTTACTCTGTGATTTACTTTATCTTATTTTTTAGTTATTTATATTCAGCATTACTTATCTGTTGATAGTATTATATCACTGTGCGTCCAAGTCACACTTGGGTGCAAGCGACTACATCGGTCGTTTTACTTGCTTTCTTTATATTCTCTTGTATTGACTTAGCATAGTGACCACCCATTGATGATGATGTATTGGTATATCTCAAACGGTCTTGACACATGCTTTATCACGTGTTGTGAGTCACATGTAAGACGCGTACTCACGTAGTCGGTTGGCCACCGATACGTCTGAGACGTGCGACGGACAGGAGTAACTGCCAATAGAATTGCATGCTAGTGGACTTGGCAGTTACTAGAGGTTCATATTGTTCATGGAGATGACGATACTAGGCATTGGGTGGGGAGAACAATACCTGATGTTTGGGCTTCTATTACACTTTTCCATGTAACCCGGAAGCTCCGCTGGAGATACGGGTATGCTTACCCCCTCAGGTTGGCCACTGACGTTCTTCAATGTTATGCGCTTGGTCACTGGTATCCAAGAGGGGACTATACCCGATCCTATTATTAGCCAGGGCTCATGCGTCGAAGGATTGTATCTCAACTGCACATTCACAGTAGGATGGTTAGGAACCCTTTTGCATGCATTCCCTTATTACTCCCTATTATATATCCTAGTTTATATGGCATGGTATTTTCTTGTTTTTTGTTACATCCCTCTGAGGACCTGGTTATCTCTCCAGGTATGTGCTTTCCATGATTTTGCAGGTGCTCTAGCCAAGATCACGGTCTTCCCTTTCTGTCAAGGAGGATTGCACTTGGATCTTTCATTGACATTTTATCTATCCGTTTCTTGAATATTTTTTCTTTTTTTTAGTCGGTAGTGGATTTGTCTCCGCCCAACATCTTATACAATGATTATTCAAAGTTGAATTGTGACATATCTTTTATTCTTTCATTTGTGGATGAGATTAGATTACTATTGGTTTACTACATTTTACAGCTCATGTATACATACAAGATTTTCATATATTGAAGTATACTTCATATGTATATAGTTAGCATGGCTACGTACTTAGTCCTAAGTATTTTGGGACTGGGGCGTTAGATATTTTTGTGGTGGCCCATGCAGGTCAGAAAATATTGTTGGATTACATGATTGTGCCCAACAAGCCTGCATATAGGAATATGAATAGTATCTCATCCAGAACTACTACCTCCTTTGACTTCCAAACCATTCGAATTCTCTTTGATTTCTTGAATCGCCTTCTGTCTAACCTTTCTAACGTTATCCTATTTTCGTACCAATAATATGAATCTACGAAGCGGACGCACCATTACCTTGACCCCCAGAGCTGGTGATACAACTACCCAAGACGAGCAAAACCCTCTGATGACCCCGGTGATACTACCACGATCCCGTCGATGATACACCAGGAGACACTACAACAAATAGGGCATACAATAGCAGTTTATCTATAGCGTTCAAGCCTCCATGCTATAGAAAGTCATCATCAATAGCGTTCCTTCTGCAGTCTATTAAAATAGAATACAATAGCAGTTTATCTATAGCGTTCGAGCCTCCCTGCTATTATAATATAATCATCCATAGCATTTATATTGAAGTGCTATTAAATGTTCATACAATAGCAGTTTATCTATAGCATTGAAGCCTCCCTGCTATTAGAATGTCATTATCAATAGCGTTCATTATGCAGTGTTGTTAACAGAACTTTATATAGCGTGTTATGAACGCTGTTAAAGGTATAGTTTTTTCTGATCGTTGCTATGCCCGTATGTCTAGGGGTGAGCATTATTTGGTTTTTGGACCGAAATCCGAACCGAACCTAACCGAATAAGAGATTCGGTTTGAAAAAAATTCGGTACGGTTTCGAAAATACTAAAATTTCTTATCCGGTTTCGGTTTTAGGATTCGGTTTCGATTTAATCCGACTAACCTTTCAAAAATTTTATCTAAAATTCTTCTCCCTGGCAAACCGAATAAGAAAATTTAGTAATATATATACGAAATATATCTTTGTATATATATTTAGTTACTATATATATTGACAAAAAAAAACTAAAATATTGGTTAAACCAAATAAACTGAAAATCGAACAGATTTATTCTGTTCGGTTTGGTTAGGTACGGGATATTTCGGTTGTTTTTAATTTTTGTTATTCAATTTTCGGTTGGAACCCTAATTCTATGGCGTATGATTATCATCCTTGAAAAACAAAAAATGAATTTGTGTTAATGCAAAAACCCTAACGTATTTTTGTGTCAATGCAAAAACGAATTTGTGTTAATGCAAAAACGAATTTGTGTTAATGCAAAAACTAATTACTAAAAAACCGTTAGAAATACAAAAAAAAATGTTGCTATAAATAAAAAACTGTAATTTAATATCAATAACACATTATATTTATATTACAACACATTTACACCGTTAGAAGAAAGAAAAAAACTATCACGTGTGCCTTTCACGTGAAACCAAAAGTGTTTTGGGGGGAAACATTTTCGATCCCCCCTTTTATTTTCCCGTGTGCGCTCTCACTACCCCCCCAAAAAGGGTTATGTGTGTCTCGCTCTCTTCCCCCCTTTTCGAGGAGGAGAGGGAGAAAGGAGGGCAAGCATGCTCGGCAACGGCCGGTGCGACGTCGTCTGCATAGACGGTACCAAACGCCTCTGCCACATCTACGGTAAGATGCACAAGAAGGTCTGGATCGCCGACGGGGACATCGTGCTCGTTGGCCTCCGCGACTACCAGGACGAGAAGGCCTACGTCATCCTCAAGTACAAGTCGGACGAGGCCAAGCTGCTCAAGGCCCACGGGGAGCTCCCGGAGAACATTAGGCTCAACAAGGGGATCGACGGCAGGATAGACAAGAAGGACGAAGGCGCCGGCGACGACTACATCAAGTTCGAGGATGAAGACATCGACAAGATCTAAACGACGATGAGGTGGTTTTCTTCTCTTTATGATTTTGAAGTTTAGGATTCTAGGGTTTTTAATTAGTATCTATACTTAACCTTCTATGTATCGGTCTGTACTCTGCTCGTTTATAGTTGCTTTGTGCATCGTATTCAATTGAAGATTCATAGTAGTTGGTATCATGATGTAGAGATTATAAGTTTTTCATTAGTATCATTACTTCTATGTAGCGAAATACTCTCTAAGCTTTCAATAATAGTTGGTGTGCTTGATAAATGTGGGATTTAGAAATTTTAGTTTTATTTCGTGGTGGTTGTTGGTGATGATGATGATGACCAAGGATAGTTATGATTTCGAGGCAATCCTTGGAAGAACACAATTTTATACGTTTCTTGCATTGATTGTGCTTCTCCTTTGGTCAAAACCATTAAAACTATTAAAACTACTGAAATTGGTAGATTGTCAAATCCCCCTAAACTGTCAAAACCATATTCATAGGAAGGGTACAAACCGATATTTCAAACATTACCATTAGGATAAGATATTAGTCAAATGAGCTCCTAGAGTGAGGGATAGGCCTTAACGACCTTGGATTGCGGTGTGAAAGAATATGTTTTTTGTTAATGTTACAAAGACATGACCCTTGAAGAGCTGAATTGGAAAAAGAGGATTCAGATAACCAGACCCCTATGCTGCACGGACACGTCTGTATCGTGCCCGTACCGGTGTCCGTATCGTACTCATGCTACATAGGTATCTACCTTTGTACTTTCTCAAAACGTCCATACCCCGTACCTGTATCGTGTCCATATCCTTATCTGTGCAACATAGCCAACCTCAAAGGTTTGGGATGAGGCTTTGTTGTTGTTGTTTTTGTATACACTTGGTCCTTAAAACAACCATTTTTTGGAGGAAGCCTGGTCTAGGTAGCCACATGATTTTGAAGATCTTGCATTCTGAGAAGAGGCCATCTTTGTTTCACAATGATGGCACCCACCAGCTTAATGGTATGTTTCACGTCTTGAAAATTCAAGTTCAAGATTGATAGGTTATTTTTCTTGAGAAAAGATCGATAAAAAGTTAAAAGCCAACATGGACAACATGCAGGAGATGTCCCTTCCTTTTTTTATCAAATTTACATGCTCTCTTAAGATCCCTTCACATTTTTTCTTGTTATATTTGTTCTCTGGGTGTACCTGTGTTCATGGTTTATGTTATATGTTGAAGCGATTGACAAAGGACTCACTAGGCCAAGTGGCTAACCAGAATGTGCCAAACAAGGTTCGATTGCTGTATTCGTGGGTAATTGGTAGCCATGAGCTAGTGTCTAGTACATTCAGTTATGTGTTCTCGCTTGTGTTACTTTTCATTAGACTATTTTCTTTTGTATTTCCCTTTTCTGTTAGAAGAGTTTCCATTGGAAACATATGATATAATCCAATATCCCAAGAAAAGTTATGGTGCGGTTAATCTATCAGTATAGTTGTAATGCTGACTATCTACGATGTACGTCGTCTCCAATTTCCAAAAAGCAATTTAAAAACTTTCATGTTTAATGTTAAACAAGAAACATAAGTATATCTACAGTTTGAAACTACAATGCCTAATGTATTGACATTTACAGGATATATCGCTGTTTTGGGCATGCCAAATGTTGGAAAAGGCACTCTTTCAAACCAAATGATAGGTCAGAAACTTTCAATTGTAACTGATAAACCTCAAACTACACGCCATAGAATTCTTGGCATATGCTCAGGGCCAGAATATCAGGTATTATCCGTTTAGTTCTTGGATATTTATTTTTATCTGACAATTGTCTTAAGATATATAGTGTCAATGCATATGATAATCTGAGATATCGAGGATCTTTCAATGTTTCTGAGTTATGACTGGCTTAGTTTGCAGATGATATTTTACGATACACCTGGCGTAATTGAAAAGAAAATGCACAAGTTAGACTCTATGATGATGAAAAATGTCCGAAGTGCTGCTATTAATGCAGACTGCGTACTAGTTGTTGTCGATGCTTGTAAGATGCCTCAAAAGGTATTTTATCGTAATTGCTCATGTATCTTGCATATAATATATACATATATGACATTGATGCACTACTTAGGTATTTATTTTGTATGTGTGAAACATATGTACATATATGTGTATACATGATTATACTTTATTTTTATGTATTATAAGTAAATATACTTTATTTATTCAAAGATATCATGTGCCTTCTTGGCCTTTTTTCTTTTAGATTGATGGGGTATTTGAGGAAGGTGCGGGCATTCTGAAGGACCAGGTCCTGTTCTCTTAGTATTGAATAAGAAGGATCTAATCAAACCTGGGGAAATTGCAAAGAGACAGGAGGTAGAACTTCTTGAAGCGTAGTACAAAATGTTTTTGGAAAACTGTTGAGATTGCAGATGAATAATATCTATATTGTGGCTCAAATTCAATTTGAACAGTTGAACTACTTTGGCCTTTTATCAGTGTCATAAAGTTTTACAGAAGGCCTTATGGAGTGGCTTTCTTTAACATCAAATTATTTAATCTCGTTTAATTATTTATTTTATATCGCCCTTTTTGTTAGTGGTATGAGAAATTCACAGAAGTTAATGAGGTCATACCTATCAGTGCCAAGTATGGAGAAGGCGCGCGTATGTGATGTTAAGGATTGGATACTGTCAAAACTCCCTCATGGACCTGCTTATTACCCCAAGGTACATAGACTTCTGTCTGAACATGCTTTTTGGTTCTGTGATCTAAGTATATCTTTTTAGTTCTATTGAATTTTCTTTTTCCAGTATAAAATGCTAGTTATCGTTAAGCATGGTGCCTTAGTGATATTATCTTTGTTATGCCTTAGTGATGTCACATGCTAGCTATTGTACATTTTTCCACTTTTATCTTTATTCTCATGTATTTCTTCTGAATATGTTGGTCTTGACCTACTGAAATCATCCTTGGTTTGTGTTTTTCCAAATCCGCCTCTCTATGTTAACACTTTTCTCTGGCATCTGCATATTAATGCTAGCAGAGTATCTTGGTATCAAGAAAAGTATCTCTTTTCTCTGACTTGTGTCTATGTTAAGGTTCACTGATCTGAACAACTCAGATGCTATTTCATCTTTGCATTTGGTATGGTCCGATTGGACCATATTGTGCAGCCAACCATCTGGCCTCCAGCAGCCCAACCCCACCAACCAACCACCCCAGTCCCTAGGCATTGGTTGGAAAAGGTTCCACTTCCTTTTCTCTTGTTTGGGTTGGATGAACCTACAGTCATCTACCAACATCCATGTCGACAGCATACGGTCTTTTTAGCTACGAGAGTTGGTATCTTTTAGAACCTATCCAAAGCACCAATAAAATATCTATCTGGAGGTCTTTGCAATTCCAAGCGAACATTCTCTCAACAATTTTCACATGGTCCATTCAGGAAGGGCAAAAAGTTGATACATCTATATGATCTGCCATTAATCTTTGAAAAATTAGTAATTATGAAACTAGTTGAGAATCCTCCCTATATCACACTTTCAGGCGAGAACAAAGAATGTCTTTGACTCTACATTTTCACCGTCAAATGTTTAGTAGTTTTGAATTATTCTAGTTGTAAATTTAGTCTCAAAACAAATTATTCTATGTGTATATGTTTACAGCTCATGGTAGGAGGTAGTATACAAAATGGGTTTTTGTTGTTGTTGAATTTTGCCTTTTCTTTACAGTATTCTTTGTATTAAGCAGAAAACATCTATCTCAGACGATTGTCATGTTTGTCCTTATTCAGGATATAACCAGTGAACATCCTGAAAGATTTTTTGTAGCAAAAATTGTAAGAGAAAATATTTATGCAGCACAGAAAGGAAGTTACGTATGCTTGTCAGGTATTTAATGTTGTTGCTTCCACGTCATTTGTGATTTGGTTTGCTAAATATGTAACAACTAGTGATATTTACTTCTCCCATACAGGTCAATGTTGTTACTACTTCTAAAGATTTCATTCAGGTTGAAGTTGTTGTTGAGAAGAACTCACAAAAGATTATTCTTATCGGAAAGGTACGCTCATACATCTTGTTTAAGGAAGAATATGGAAAGTAGGCATACATGTCACATTTAAGTGTTATATATATATATATATATATATATATATATATATATATATATATATAAAATATATATATATATATATATATATATATATATATATATATATATATAGTTTTGGCAAAATGATAGAAGTTTTCTGTTCTTTTCCTAAAATCCATTGGGCACCACTAGCTTTTCTATCGGTTTGCCCCTGGCTATGTCTATAGGCTGTGATGATCAATGTACGATGTGAATTTACACTCATCATACCTTGATATATATATCTGTAACTACTGTCTTAACCATGAGAGCAAAGTTTTGCACCTCAATATTTGTCTTTGTCACAATTTTGGAATTTAATCTCAATCAAATTGAGTACATATGCATTGATAGAAATTGGACGAATGTTTGTTAGGACCTCTAATTCTCGTGTCCGTGAGTTGAATCGACACAGATATCATAATCTTTCGTTACCTATTTTGTTGATAGGTAATATAAGTATAAATTGATGACAATTAAAAGTAGTGGTGTATGTTTAATCAGCCATATCCATCTATAATTCAGGAATAAAGAAACATTCTATTTCATGAACAAGCTTTCTTTCAACAAATTAGAAAAATTTTTGTCTGTAACTGTATATTTCTATTTGCAGGTTTGCGCCACTAAAGCTCTTCGATTGAAAGAAAATGACACCCAACTAGCATTGAACCTCTTGACTGATCCTAACAAGAACTCAACTCTTCAGGTAAGGAAGTTATATTTGCAGAAGGGAACAAAGAATCTGGTTCAATGTAATTCTAAAGTCGGTCATTTAATTACTGACTTTTACTTATTTTGGATGACGTTTTCATACAACATCAAATTGGATCACGGAACAAGGCTCAGAAATTTTTTGGAGATGTTGAGGAGCTTGTATCAATGCGGCACAAAAGAGCTAGCAGACGGTATATTAGCTGACACATGCTTGTATCAATTTTGCTAATTATTTTGCAGAAGAAGATGCCTTGTCAAAGTTGGCCAAAGTGGAATTGCTGACTACTGGACTTGTTAGTGGCGTAGTACCTAGACCATTAGGCTTTGGATATCCTCCACCACAAACTTACGGTGCTGTACCACCATTGTATGACTCTTCAACCTGTGTTTTTAGTAAATGTCGGATATCTTTGTCAAATACTTTTTCTTCAATATATAACCCATACTCTGGAATTATACTGGAAGACACTTAGTAAGAAGGGGCTCAAATCTTGTAATAAAAAACTTATAGAATTTTAGGCAATGGATATGAATGGATCACTAATAAATTCAACTGACAGTGGATTCCAGTTGTTTGGTTGATTATAACTCATAGAATTTTAGGCAATTTTCTATTGATAGCTAACTCATAAATTCAACTGCTTGTTTATTAACCTGGAACACTAATGTTTTCCTCCTATATTTGTGTAGGTTGGATGAAGTAAGAGGATTTCTGAGGAGCTTTGGTTGTGGATAGGCTCGAAGGGTTCGAGCTAAATTTTGGATATGCAACATTTTGGATATATGTATGGAAACAATTAAATGCTGAATACGCTGTTAATGTTTAATTTTGGGGAAATTATGAAGGATTTTAAATGTTCTTGACAGTAAAATTAATGAATTTACTTATGTTCGAAATTCATTCTGTGATTGATTCATCGAGAAGCATTTAAATTTTTGAATATCCGCATTCTGTGTATATATGCAATAGATATCTGTGGTATTCTGTGTATCTGCAATACTATTTTGATGTGTTACAATACTATTCTGATGTGAATTGTTTCTTTACACTAATGCATTCTGCAATAGCATTCTGACATAAACGTTATTAAGAAACTATAGCGTTCGTAAATGCTATGTAAACTCTATAGCATTTGTCACTGCTATAACAAGTCTATAGCGTTCATGGACGCTATAGTAACTCAATAGCATTCATGAATGCTATTACTTTCCTATAGAGTTCTTAATTGCTATAACACTGATATAGCGTTCTTAAATGCTATAACCTGTCTATAGCGCCATGGAACGCTATAATCCATCAATAGCGTTCATGAACGCTATAACTTTATAGCGTTATTGTACATGGGGCAATTATAGCGGGGGCATTTATAGCAGACAAAATACGCTATAATAGGCATTCAACAGCGTTCTGAACATGCTATCGTATCCCATATCTGTTGTAGTGAGACTCAAGCACCCCCAACCAACCAGACTGGAAAGACTACTACAGTACCCCAAGAAGGCAATGTGTCCTCTACTACACCACTTCAGCCAAATTATGTGACTCAACCAGATCAGAGAATCCCAGCTTCCCAGCAATAATATATGCCACTTCCTCTCCATTCCCCATCATCCACGCCAGTTCCTTACTCTAACGAGGCTTCACTGGAAAGGTTCTTGCTAGGGTTATTGCAAGTGCAGCAATAGCAGAATGAGTTTGCAAGTAGTATTATATCGGTAACCCTAAACAGGACACTATCTACCCCCGCCAGCCTTAGTACCAACTAGAAAGACTCAGAACGGGCCGAATAGACATCCTGAAGCACCATAATATCCTGAAGCACAACAACACCCTAGAGCAACACCATATCCCGATAAGAAGCTTCCTACATGTTGCTTCTGCCATAGGAAGGGTCACGTTATGAAGGATTGTCGTCGTAGATTGGGATGGTGTATGATTTGTGGTTCCAATTATCACGAAGCCAAAGATTGTACGGGGACACAGTATACCTCGCAGCCGCAGCAGCAGCAAGGAGAAGGACTATATCGGCCTCAAGAGAAGCCTATCTGTAACTACTGCGGGAAGAAAGGACACATCAGTAAAGATTGTCGAATCCGTCATGGTTTATCTTAAGATGCAGATCAAGACAACATATGATTAAAGATTGTCTTGAGCCACGAACTCAAGTGCATGATCAGAAGACTCCCACGCCAACAGCCCCAGCACTTTCCACACCTCGACAGGTTCAGCATGTGTCGAGGCTCATGACACCAACAGTAGGAGCACCACGTCCACCATTACCTCCACAGCGATTGCAGTTCCATAGGAAGAGAGCATGTCACCCCCAGTTTTCAGAAACAGGGGTATTTTTGTCATTTTACATTTTGAATATTTTTAAAATTTATTTTATTATTTATGATATTATTTAGTGGTTGAAATTTATTTTATTATTTATGATATTGTTTTGGGGTTATTTGAGTCGGGTTCGAATTTCAACTCAATCCGACTTAAAACGGGGACCCGGGGGTAGTTTGACTCTAGTGGAACCCACACACTAGTTAGGCATGGCCCACATGATATTAATTTTAGTCCACATGATAGAAATATTTTAGTTAGAGGTTAGACTAATTATTATGGATAAAGTTAGTGTGATTAGAGACTTTAGAATGACTAATTTAGCCCCAACCAATTAGCCCTTTCCTAATACTCATAGAATAGGTTAGTGGGGGCATTTTGGACCTTACCATAATAGGACAAATAGTCCCATATGGCCAGCCACTTTGGGAGAGGATAGGCTCAAGTTCATTTCATTATTCTCATCCACTCTCTCTCTCTCTTGTTCTTCCCAAATTCCTAGAGAGCAATCCCTAGCAACTTCTCCACCAAATCCTTCTATTTCGCCACCAAATCTTCTTCTTTCCTTCTCCATTCTAGCCAAGGAGGAAGCTACCCAAGTTTGGTAGGATTCGGAGCTCGTTCGTGTCCTTTTGGAATCTCTACGTGTCGGTGTCGCTCCTGGGAAGGCTTTTCTTCGATTCGATCTACCGGGAGGTATAAATCCCTTCTCTTTTCATTTCCTCATGCATATAGGTATATTTTGAACCCATAGGAATGACTCCCATGGTTGTATCTCCATTTGTGTTCATTTCGTGTCCATTTGGAGGTCATAGGAGTGTCCTTTGTGTTGTGGTTGTGTCCATGTGGGAAAATCCCTAAATTTGGACACACTATGTGTTGTTGTTATGTATGAATGAAATTATTACATGTTTAATCTCATATTTTGTATTGGAGATGTGTTCTATAGTGTCTCATATATATATATTAGTGTAGAGAGTGAGTTCTTGATATATTATGTTATATACTTGTGTTCTTTGTCTCAAACTACCCAAATCCGTCATAATTTTTATCCACGTTTTTAATTTCAGCCCTAACTTAGAAATGTCATAACTTCTAGCTCAAAGCTCGGTTTAATCTACTAGTTTTTTAGGAAGAAGCGTATTGAAGTTAGCTTTCCAAAAACATATATTAATAGGCCTAATTCTTTCTGTAACTGTCTGGAGAATTATTTGAGTGTCAGCTGTACGAAAGACAATGCGTTCTCGGTGTTTTTAGCGATTACGGGAGTTTCCGGAAACGAAAACGCGATCCGTTTGAAGTTTCGGAAAGCTAACACATAGATCTATAACATACTTTAATCCTAGATTTTATTTTATGCTGAGATGGTACAGTATTAATTATTAGTAGGAGTTACTATTCGGTATATGCATTTTGTGCACCCTTGTGTGTAATATAATGTTCTATTCGATTTTAACCCATGTTAATGTATATATATTATATAATTAAATAGAGAATGCAAGCATGCGTAAATGTTTAAATAAATGATGTATGAGGTGTAAGTATCCTATCTAATGTAAGCATGTATAAGTATGGCTTGTAATGAATATGTAGGTTCCATAGTATGTAATGTATGGTGCATATAGTAGTACAAGAGAATAAATGAATGATGAATGAATGCAAGCATGAATGTAATGTAATAATAGATGTAATGTATGCAATATACAAGTTAATGAGATGTAATGTTCTATGTTAACACAAATCCTATATTACCTCATGTACCCCTTATACTATGTAGACACTATCACACTTGACACTTTGTTCACTTATACTTTGACACTCTTTGATATGTATACACTATGTATGCCCATTTAACCCTCACTTGCCCCTTTGCCATATTCACATACACATACATAGCCTCTTAAATAAGTATTTATGAATACAGTTAACTTAGCTATGTATGTATATTATATATATGTTAGCATATTGTCTTATAATTATAAGTTTATATAACCATTTGAAATGCCATGATTATAGACCTAATGTTGAATACCAATATATGCATGTGTATATATGTGTAGACATATATATTTTAAAGTAATAGATTACCTAGTGTATATCCAATGTGAAATTCTTGCCTATTTGAGTATTGAATAATTGCATGCTATATAGAGTTGGGTGTATGTTGGCTTGTATAGCCTTGTATTGATGTGTGCTTGCTAGGATAGTCTTGGTTAGGCCTAGTAAGACTTGCTGGGTTAGGACATGACCTAGTTTGACCTAGTTTGACTAGTGCAGTTGACCAGAGTTGACCAAGGGTTGACTTTGGCCTAGTTTGACCTAGATTCATGTAGAATACATTGTAGTGCTTTATATTACCCTTCTGGACATGTTGTGACTTGTGCTGTTCTAATTAGGAGCCAGACACCACTCCTCGGATAGTACATTTTCTTGGACACTCAGATAGCAGGCGAGTACATTCTCTGATCTTTTCATACTTACCTGGATTATATTCTTGCTCTAGATTACTCTATATGATGCTGACACGTATCTTCATGGATTAATACTATATGGATCCCTTCCTGAGATGTTATCCCTCTATGGGTGCATCGGGTATTTATGTTCATGTATTTTATCATGTGCATCAGGTACTCCTTGTACTCGTACTAGTTTATATTTTTACATGTTCTCATGTGCTTTATCACGTGCCTCATGTACTACTCATTACATGAGTTCACGTATTTTAGCTGTATTCATGTGCTTATAACGTAACTTGAATGGATCCTTGTGTATTAATTGGGGCGGGGTGAGTAGAATTGGTTATGTGATTATTATCCCCAGTAGCTGTATAAATGTGCCTCTTATTTGTATTCATGTGCCCCTAAGCCGTTTACATAACCATATTGTGCTCTAAATCACGTAGCCACTTACAGTCTCTACTATCATGTATTTACTTTCAGTTATAAAATATCTCCTGTTTACTCGTACTTCCTTTTCAGCACTTCCTGTATTTTACTCTATTGCATAATTTATACTCCTAACCTGCTATGAACTGTTTTGAGAGATATGTGCTCGCTCCTGTCCTGACTGGACCTGTTGATAAATTTTACAGATAGCCTGGGATTGCCTGCTAGCCTAGAGGAGACACAGTAGAGGTTGTTTAGATAGTTATTTCATTTTATCTGGAGTTGTATTACTTGTGGATTACTGTATTTGAGTTTTGAGATGTATTTCTGGGATTATGTATCTTAGACACTTAGACTTCTATCTCTTGTATCTATTTTGGATTTCATGTTTATCTATCTTTATCATTCTACCTTAGATTGTGATTGAGTTGTACCTCTGTGTTGGCCTCCTTATGGAGAGTATTCATATTATACTAGTTATAGTTCATAACCTAGAACAGCGTTCTACCGCCGCCACTGCGGCGTTGGCTGGGCGTTGTTACGTACTCGTCATGGTGGGTGCGGGTCGTGACACGTTTTTAGTGGTGGCCCATACAGGTCGAGTTTATGTAGTGGTATTCGAACTAGAGTACCACTACAGCCTGCAGTAGGAATAGGATATATTTTGAAGGTACTCAATCACGGTTAGGATTCCTTGAGAGATTCCTGGGACGACCCTGAGAATCTTATTTTAACTTCGATTTGAAATCTGTTTTTCCCTGATTTGATTTACCTTTACTTCCTGTTATTGAACTTGATTTTGATGGATTATTTGTTGAATTTTGAATCTTGATGTTAGTAGTTGAATTTGAGTCTGTATTTTTATGATTTTTGATGGATTATTGTTGAATTTGAATCTTGATGATAGTGGTTGAATTTGAGTCTGTATTTTTATGATTTTTGATAGATTATTATTGAATTTTGAATCTTGATGTTAGTTGTTAAATTTGAGTTTGTATTTATATGATATGTACATTTTTTTGGAATTAAGGTATAACATGATAACATACTTGATAAGGACAGTGAGAAAGGTAAAAGTCTACTTTATTATGGAATTTAGAATTTATTGCAGTCATATTTTAGCTTGACAAGGACGTAGAGCCTGATATAGCTATACTTATCTTAGTTATGAAATCTAGATTTTCTTGCAGCCATACCGGGTGGCGTGGTAAGAATTCTAGATAACATGATTATAGGGTGTATGCCTTATTATGAACTCTATCGTTTATTGCAGCTATGCTTATTGGCGTGGCAGAATTCTGACAACATAATTTTAAGAAGACGCATATGATTATCAGATTGTACCTTAAATATTTTTGAACATGTTTTCTCTACTTTTGTTTCAGTCCTTCAAAAAAAAAAAATAAAGAGAATTGTTATTTGTTGTTTTGTTTTGTTTCTCATTTATTTAACTTAGGAGTAGCTTTAGCTGTTTTTATAAACTTTATGTAACTTCTTACTATGAAATTCTTCTTAATACAATGAATCGATGATTTTGTTAGACTTTATCTTGGATTTGAAAATTTAGCTCTGGGTTTCAAAATGGGTTTTTTTTTTAAACAGATAAGCAAAAACAGATTTTCGTTATTTCTTTCTTGCTATTATTCTTGTATTAAATAATAATAATACTGTCTTGATTACGTCAATCACCTGCTTACAACCTTGGTAGGAATCTAATTGTTGGTCTTAACGTAGAATTAAAATTTTATATTGGGACATGAGAATATATATGAATATATATAGTGGACACTTTCCTGACACTTATGTATGCTACACTTGATTTCCACCTTTCTGAATACATATTAATATGTCGTTAATGTTTAAATTTTCAAAACCCCAATATTTCTGATTCTCTGTTTTTCCTAGCTTAACTCATAATTTAAATATAAAATTTTATGATAATAGTTTTATTTATATCACTGCACATGTATGTTATACGTAGGGTTTCAATTAAAAAAAAATTGGTTGAATTTGTGTTTAAATTTGTTAAATCTGAGACTGTGTGCATATTAACCCTTAATACGGGATTTTAAATGTTAGTTCAAATTGATTGTTTTAAATGTAATATTTAGAGCTGTGTACATTGTTGTTGTAGGGATATAAATTTAGGTTCCATATTCTTACATGTTAGGTTGTGATAAACATTGAGTTGGTTTTGATGTGCAAATTTTCCAAAATCCTGAAAACTGAATACATGTTAACATTTTTACATTGATTTCCATGTTTGTTCAATTTCAGATTTAACATGTAATATTGAACTGTATGCATAGATAAATGTATTGCTAGTATATTAGGGTTTCATTTCTA
>JANAVB010002811.1:0-357500 GCA_029216955.1 Iris pallida
TCTGCAGGGCTTGTGGCTGTGGAATAATCTACTGTATCTTGCTAGTAACTAGGCCTGTGATAACCCTAGTTAGTTAAAGTATCAAGCCGTACTTATTGCTTGGCCGTGATTGTTGAATGGGGAGCAACCAGTCTAGTCTTATCTTGATCATGTACAAGATTGTTATATGTTCTGATTTCTTATGTTAACTGCCGATAAATGGTGGGAAACCAAGTTCATTCAGATGAAGGGTTACAACCCCAGTCCTTGTTTGGTTTACGGGTTATAACCTGGTTATCTGAATAGTCCCATGGTTCTCTCGTCGTATATCTTCCTGATATATTTTCCTTATTTCCAGTTCTTACTATTTATTTTACCCTTGTACTAATTGCTGGTTTTAGTTCCTAAGTGAAGCTTCCTTTGTGGCATTTGCTCTTTCTGGGGTCTGACCCAGCTGGTTTTGTATGGCCAGATTTTGGAGCAGCTCCAAAGGATCTACCGACCTTCCAGCCCGATGGTGAACACCAGGCGTAACCAGGGCAACGAGTGGGTTATTTTTGGCTCTCCCACTTTATTGTAGAAATATTCTTTTGAGACGTTTAGCCGACGAGCACCTGTTTAGCTCGATTGCACCTTCTCTTACTGTCTGCCTACGGGCTGTAACATGATTGACAGATCCTAGGGTTGATCATGTATGACTAAACTCTTGCTAGTCCTCACATTTTGTAACGACTAGCATTATGATCAGCTAAATATGTAATATTTGGGACGCCTTACTATTGTATATTTGATCTTATATCTTGTAACATTTACTTACTTGCTTGTGATTGAGACACTAGGCTTGTTCATGACCTTAAGAGACTGTTGGCTTGTAGTTAAACCCTCATATCTAGACAGCCGTGACCGTATAGCGAGGTGGGTTGCACTTCAATATACGTAGCTGGCTATGTCTGCCCCCGCTCTCCAGTATTCTGGTTCTGGGGCGTGACATGGTTTAAGTGGTGGCCCATGTAGGTCTTGTAAATCAAGATATGTATGGTTTACCGAATAGATGTCTCAATCAGTACTCGCCCTTGATCTCTGTTCGTATCCTCTGAATCCCTGGATTCTTGACCTGATCACATGATTGTAATCGTTGGATTGTCTTGTCCATCCTTATTGTTCCCTATGTCGTCTTCTTCAGCGGTATTGTACCTGGCCATGCCGAACAGCACGGCAGAGCACTTCCCGTGGACCAGCAGCAACCCGGAGATCAAGCCCAGCATTTGGGACTGGCCTCCAGAGTCGTGCCTTCTGGCGGAGAGCCACCAGTTCAGCCCGTTCATCCTGCAGAGCCTAATGATGGCACTTTGGTAGGTCTTGTCAGGACCTTGATAGCTTCCCAAGATCGTCGAGGAGATGCCTTGCACCAGGCAGTGACGGATGCTTTGACCAGAGTAGGTATCAGGGTAATAGCGCGGCCAACAGCTTCAAGCGCTTGAACCCTCCATTCTTCGACGGCAGTGAAGATGCTATCGTCGCAGATGCTTGGCTTCAGGACACAGAGGTGATTCTAGAAGCAGCCAGGACCCCAGAGAACGAGAAGGTGGCCGTAGTGCGCCTGCAGCTATTGGATCTTGCCCGCAGCTGGTGGGCGGCGCAGGCCGTTGGATTAGTGGCATATTGCTTGGGCAGTATTCCGAGAGAGATTCCAGACCAAGTATTTTGATGCTGTAGCTCGGTACGATCTGCAGACGAGGTTCACCAATCTGAAGCAGATGGGCAGGACGGCCGACGGATATGCGGCCGAGTTTTCGAGACTCAGTCGGTTTGCTCCCACCTTGGTGGCAACCGAGTATGATAGAGCCCAGCGATTCCAGCAGGGATCCATCTCGAGATTCTATTGGCAGTTGAGCAGTTTAAGCATCAGACCTTCGATGCAGTATTGAGAGCAGCTAGGAGGCATGAATATACCTCCCAGAGGATCGTAGATAGGACCGGAGGTCGGAAGCGATCTCACGGCCAGATGAACCAATCTTCAGCACCAGCCCCGCAGTCAGGGCTTTGACTATTGGAACTCCAAGGCGGGCGGCCTCAGTAACGTCGGTTCAACATTCAACCCCGACGTACCCTCAGCAGCAGAAGCAGAAGCAATCTTCCGCAGTGGGATGTTCTCATTGCGGGAATCCGGGCCACGTGGTGGCAGAGCGTCGTAGGGATTGTGCTTGGCTTATGGAGCAGCAGACTATAGGGTTGGATCCTTCCGAATAGGGGTGGTTCATCATCGTGCAACCTTTCTAGCTCTTCAGTAAGAGGACCAGCACCAGTCCAGCAGCAGCAGTATCAGCCTCCGAGGCCCTTATCGCCTCAGTCCCAGGCATTCCAGCAACAACACCCCCAACAGTACGCGCAAGCCCAAGCCCAGGTCCAGAGCAGGCAGCGAGGATTTCAGCAGAGGGGACCACCCCGAGGGCAGGTCAGGCTATGGTAATGACCGCAGAGGAAGGATTGGCACCAGGAGAGGTAGTGGCAGGTACTATTCTCATAACTCCTTTTCAGCTTCAGTATTATTTGATTCTGGTGCATCGCATTCATGTATGTCTGACGATTCGTGACACGGATAGGATTGGAGTTCGAGTCATTATCCGTAAGGCTTAATATACTTACTGGTAACGGACTCGTGGGATTAGATAGCGTATTTTCCTCGTGTCGGATCGTGTTAGCGGTAGAGAATTTTTCGCTAGATTGATAGAATTCCCGATGGCCGATTATGATGTGGTCTTAGGGATAGATTGGTTGAGGAACCAGTATGCTAGAATAGACTGCCATGTTGGCAGGGTTGTTTTTAGCGTTCCAGACGAGCCAGAGTTTTTCTTTTTTCGAGGTGAAGTTGAGCCTTCTTCTCCAGTGTTGCGGATGGCAGTAACAGCAGTGCAGTTACCTCGGATAGTTGAAGAGTTTCCAGACGTTTTCCCAGAAGAGCTTCCAGGTATACCGCCAGAGCGGGAGATCGAGTTCACCATTGACTTGATCCCCGGGACAGTCCCAGTGTCGGAGAGAGTCTACAGAATGGCGCCGTCAGAGTTGGAGATATTGTACAAGATGATTGAAGAACTTAGGACCAAGGGATTCATTCGTGCAAGTGGATCGCCTTGGGGAGCCCGATGCTTCTTGTGAAAAAGAAGGATGGTACGTCCAGGTTATGTGTTGATTATCGTACCTTTAACTCAGTGACAATCAAGAACCGATACCCTCTTCCGAGGATAGATGACTTGTTTGATCAACTCAAGGGGGCTTCAGTATTCTTGAAGATCGACTTGCAGTCAGGATACATCAGATTAGAGTCAGAGAGCAGGACATCCCGAAGATAGCTTTCAGATCCAGATATGGCATTGGGAGTTCCTTGTGATGCCATTTGGAGCGACCAATGCGCCGGCTGTATTTATGGACCTCATGCATCGTATCTTTATGCCTTACTTGGATCAGTTCGTGATTATGTTCCTAGATGACATCCTGGTCACAGTAAGAGTGAAGCAAGCATGAGCAGCATCTCAGAGTTGTCCCCAGGTTCTTCGTGAGCCAATTGTATGCCAAGTTCAGTAAATGCGAGTTCTGGCTCGATCGCATTTCGTACTTGGGTCATATCATCACTAGAGGAGGGGTAGAAGTGTCGTGGCCATTGAGACATGGCCAGTGCCCAGCACAGTTGCAGAAGTTCAAAGTTTTCTTGGATTGGCCGGCTACTACCGATGATTTGTTTCGACTTTGCTCGAATTTCAGCGCCCTTGACCCACTTGACCCACAAGGATGTGCATTCGCTTGGACAGCAGAGTGTCAGAGTTCTTTTGAGCAGTTGAAGCGAGGCTTGATGACGCTCCCATTCTCACACTTCCAGATGGAACCGAAGGATTCTCGATATATTGTGATGCTTCAGGCAGAGGTTTAGGATGTGTTCTGATGCAGCATGGAAGGTAATAGCTTATGCGTCACGTCAACTTCGTGAACATGAGAGAAATTACCTACCCATGACTTGGAGCTGGCCGCAGTAGTGTTTGCACTTAAGTTGTGGAGGCATTACTTGTATGGAGATAGGGTGGAGATTTTCACCGGCCACAAGAGCCTGATATGTTTTCACCCAGAAGGATCTTAACATACGTCAGAGAAGGTGGCTAGAGCTTCTTGTGGATTATGATGTCAACCTGCAGTATCATCCCGAAAGGCCAACGTTGTCGTAGATGCATTAAGCAGGAGAGCCGGAGTATATTTCTAACAGTGCAACTAAGCTGTTAGCAGATCTTAGAGGATGGGCATAGAAGTTGTTCTTGCTTCCAGTGTGGTATTGATGGCCAATATGCAAGTTCAGTCCACTATAGTCGAGAGGATCAAGATCGCCCAGTCAGTAGATTCCAAGCTTCAGCGACTCAGAGCAGAGTGTGAGGCAGGACGGCGACCAGAGTTATGCATCCATGATGACGGTATACTTCGACATGGTAAGCATCTTTGTGTACCCAGTAGAGATATCAGACAGGATCATGGCAGAAGCTCAGTTTTCAGTATTCTATTCATCCGGCAGTACGAAGATGTACCGTGACATTCGTCAGCACTTTTGGTGGAACGGCATGAAGAGGGAGATAGCCCGGTTTGTCCTCGGTGTTTGGTCTGCCAACAGGTTAAGGCTGAACATCAGAGGCCAGCTGGACTTCTTCAGCCCTTACCGATTCTAGAATGGAAGTGGGCATATGACCATAGATTTTGTGACTGGATCACCTAGATCTCCAGCTGGTCGAGATGCTATTTGGGTTATAGTTGACCGGCTCACGAAGGTGGCTCACTTTCTTCCGTTCAGAATTGGTCAGTCGACAGCTCAGCTGGTAGAGATGTACCTCAGGCAGATAGTCAGGATGCATGGGGTACCAGTCAGTATCACCTCGGACCGGGTTCAAGATTTACGTCTCACTTTTGGCGTAGCTTGTAAGAGAGCTTGGGGACTCACCTCCAGTTCAGCTCAGCATATCATCCGCAGACAGATGGCCAGTCGGAACGCACGATCCAGACTCTTGAAGATATGTTGCGGTCCTGTACGCTCGACTTCGGTGGTTCATGGAAAGATCACCTGAACTTGGTAGAATTCTCGTACAACAACAGTTTCCAAGCTAGTATCTAGATGGCACCGTTCGAGGCACTGTACGGTTGGAAGTGCAGATCCCCGTTAGCATGGGATGATGTTGGAGAGAGACAGATGCTCGGCCCTGAAATGATTGCCCAGACAGTTGAAGTGGTCAGAAGAGTCAGGGATCACCTTCGAGTTGCCCAAGATCGCTAGTGCATTGGGCTGATTCTCATCGGCGCCCCCTCGAATTCTTGTCGACGACCATGTATTCCTTAGGATCTCGCCTACTCGTGGCGTCATTCGTTTCGGCGTACGGGGAAAGCTTAGTCCTAGGTATATAGGGCCGTTCGATATTCTGAGCGAGTAGATGTGTCCTATCGTCTCGCTCTTCCGCCGTCGCTAAGCGAGGTGCATGACGTGTTCCATTATCCCAACTACAACGGTATATCCCGGACCTGAGCCACATCCGGGATCATTCAGAATTGGTTGTTGGTACCAACCTTTCGTATAAGGAGAGGCCGTGTCTATATTGGACCGGAGAGAGAGAAGATACTCAAGAACAAGACTATCAAGTTAGTCCGAGTTGCTTGGGGTCATCACTCTTTGGGTGAGTCAACTAGGGAGCGCTAGGATGATATCCGATCGCGATATCCCGACCTATTTGACTCGTGAGGTATAATGTCTTTCTTTATGCCTCGTGACTTCGATTCCTTGCTTGCATGATTGATTGCTTGATAGATTGCCTAGTATAACTTGCATGTGATTAGTATAGCTTGTCCTTGCCCCTCTAGCCTCTTAATTAAATTTCGAGGACGGAATTCTTTTAAGGTGGGTAGAGTTGTAATGCCTGTGGTTCGTATTGCGTATCTTGGTATATGTATACGTAATCTGACCCGTATTACATGTCTTTCTGTTTGATTTATTCTAGTATTTCATTGATTGGTTTATTCTTGGGTTGGTTCGGCTTGGCTTGGTTTGCTTTGGTTCATCATGAACCAAAGGTGAACCCTCCTACCTACCACCACCCTCCTTATTTATAACCCCTTCCCTTTCTCTCTCCTCTTTACTTCCTTCATTCTTCATTTACTCTCTCCACCACCAACCAAGAGAACCCTAGCCTAGGCAAGTGCAACTTGCTTCATGAAGGAACCCACCATTTTTATTGTTCTAAACTCTTCTATGCAATTTTCTAATCCACCTTAGTTCTTGTCATTTTACATTTTCTTGTATATTTTCTTGTAGATCTAGATTTTAGCTATTTTTGGATTTTTATGGTTTTGATCTTTCAAATCTTCTTGTTTTCAAGTTTTGACGGTTCCATGTTGTAGGAAATTTGATTCTACGCAATTTAGACTATTAGAAGTCCTGATTTCGACTTATTTTGAGTGATTTATGGTTTTTTTGGTTATGGGTTTTTATGGCCATTAGAGGCTGATTGGAGAAGATGAGCAGTGCTGTTTTCCTGGCCCATGCTGTTTTGCTGGCAAAAAGCTGTTGCCATGTTGTTTGCTGGTGCATGCTGTCCTGGCACATGCTGTTTGCTGGCAAAAAGCTGTTGCCATGCTGTTTGCTGGCGCATGCTGTCCCGGCGTATGCTGTTTGCTGGCAAAATACTGTTGCCATACTGTTTGCTGGCGCATGCTGTCCTGACGCATGCTGTTTTCTGGCGTATGTTGTCCTGGCGCATGTTGTTTGCTGGCGCATGCTGTCTTGGCGCATGCTGTTTTCTGGCGTATGCTGTTTGCTGGCGCATGCTGTTTGCTGGCGCATACAGTTTTTCTGGCGCATGTTGTTTCCTGGCGCATGTTGTTTTGTTGGCACATGCTGTTTGCTGACGCATGCTGTTTCCTGGCACATGCTGTTTCCTGGTGCATGCTGTTTTGCTGGCGCATGTTGTTTGCTGGCGCATGATGTTTCCTGGCGTATGCTGTTTTTCTGGCGCATGTCGTTTCCTGGCGCATGCTCTTTTGCTGGCGCATGCTGTTTTCCTGGCGCATGCTGTTTCCTGGCGCATGCTGTTTTCTGACGCATGCTATTTTGCTGGTGCATGCGGTTTTTTTTTGCGCATGCTGTTTCCTGGCGCATGCTGTTTTCTGGCGCATACTATTTGCTGGCGCATGCTGTTTCCTAGCACATGCTATTTTGCTGCGCATGCTGTTTTGCTCGCACATGCTGTTTCCTGGCGCATGCTATTTTGCTGGTACATGCTGTTGCTGGCGCATGCTGTTTTGATGGCGCATGCTGTTTGCTGGTGCATGCTGTCCCTGACACCCCTTTTATCTCTTGTACCACTTGTTTTGCCATGACAAATCTTGTTACCTTATCTATGTTGTTTCTCTTGATCCTTAGTGTAATATGGGATAATTGTGACATGAACACGACATGATACATGAACTTGGCACGATACATGGGCATAACATGATAATGCATGATAGTGGCCCGCCGTGGCGCACTCCTAACAAGAAAACCTGACATGCTGTTGCGACGGCTAACCTGGCATGACATGACATGACAAGTATAAATAACCTGGACACCGTGGGCGATTGTACTTCAACAATTAAACCAGTCTGGTCTTGCATCATGCTTAGGATGGGTCTCCTGAGAACCACGGTCAGGGGTACCCACTGAAAGGGACTAAGGTTAATAACTAGAATAACACGGTAGTCATGAAGAGATTTCCCAGCTACAGGCAATCCCGTTACCTGGGCGCTCTTGGGATCTGTATCCTGCCGTCGAGTAGGGCACATTTCCAGCACATTGTCATGTGTTGCACTCTCTAAGTCACGTAAGGGTACATGCGTTTCCTGGACGATGTACCCACTTAAATTCAACCCCTAATATTCGACCAGGGTAACCTGGATGGTCTGCAGGGCTTGTGGCTGTAGAATAATCTCACTGTATCTTGCTAGTAACTAGGCCTGTGATAACCTTAGTTAGTTAAAGTATCAAGCCGTACTTATTGCTTGGCCGTGATTGTTGAATGGGGAGCAACCAGTCTAGTCTTATCTTGATCATGTACAAGATTGTTATATGTTCTGATTTCTTATGTTAACTGCCGATAAATGGTGGGAAACCAAGTTCCATTCAGATGAAGGGTTACAACCCCGGTCCTTGTTTGCTCTACGGGTTGTAACCTGGTTATCTGAATAGTGCCATGGTTCTCTCGTCATATATCTTCCTGATAAGTTTTCCTTATTTCCAGTTCTTACTATTTATTTTACTCTTGTGCTAATTGCTGGTTTTAGTTCCTAAGTGAAGCTTCCTTTGTGGCACTTGCTCTTGCTGGGGTCTGACCCAGCTGGTTTTGTATAGCCAGATTTCGGAGCAGCTCCAGAGGATCTACCGACCTTCCAGCCCGATGGTGAACACCAGGCTTAACCAGGGCAACGAGTGGGTTATTTTTGGCTCTTCCACTTTATTGTAAAAATATTCTTTTGAGACGTTTAGCCGACGAGCACCTGTTTAGCTCGATTGCACCTTCTCTTACTGTCTGCCTACGGACTGTAACATGATTGACAGATCCTAGGGTTGATCATGTATGACTAAACTCTTGCTAGTCCTCACGTTTTGTAACGACTAGCTTCATGATCAGCTGAATATGTAATGTTTTGGACGCCTTACTATTGTATATTTGGTAATCTTATATCTTGTAACATTTACTTACTTGCTTGTGATTGAGACACTAGGCTTGTTCATGACCTTAAGAGACTGTTGGCTTATAGTTAAACCCTCATGTATCTAGACAGCCATGACCGTTATAGCGAGGTGGGTTGCACTTCAATATACGTAGCTGGCTATGTCTCCCCCCGCTCTCCAGTATTCTGGTTCTGGGGCGTGACAGAAATTGAAAAATGCTAAGTACTAAAATATCTAAGAATATTATGAGGAAGACAATGGAACAACAAAAGTGGAGATCCATCAAGAAGCAAGTTGTACTTGCCTAGCTCTCCTAGGTTGGTGGGAGAGTTATGAGGAAGAAGAAGAGTAATGAGAAGAAGTAATGAAGAGAGAGAAAGAAGATGTAGCTTAAATAGGGGTGGTGGTAGGTGGGTTCATATTGAACTACCCAAGGCCGGAAAATAAACCAACTCAGGCCGAACCCAAAAGCAAAGTAAAAGTAGAAAGTAAAACGCAGAAAAAATAATTAGCGTAAAATTAAAGGAATTTAAATACAGAACAATGCATGATAAATATTAAATAAATACATTTAAGTAGTACATGTATAAAAAAACGTATTCTGGGAATGGAAAGTGATATCTCTACCCTCCTTAGAAAATTTCGTCTTCGGAATTTCAAATCTAAGCATGATAGATACATCAGAGCTGAACAAATCTAAGTACAAGCAATTTGAGCAAGCAATCATTTTACAATGTCAATAGCAAGTAACATATCTATGTTTAACAATCTACGACATCATGTAATTCTACTCATAAGGTGACAAGCATGAGGAGTTAAGACAATCAAGGTACACGGAAAAAAATATACCTTGTGAGTCAAACAGGTGCGGATACCGTGATCGGATATCACCCTCACGTTCCCACGTTGCCTCCCTAAGGAGTGATGACCCCAAGTAACCCAGACAAGGCTAATTGTTCGGTTCTTGAGTATCTTCTCTCTTCGGTCCAAAATAGACACAGGCTGTTCCTCGTAAGACAGGTTGGTACCAACAAGCAGCTCAGAATGATCAAGGATATGGCTTGGGTCCGATACATACCTTTGCAACTGAGATACATGAAACACATCATGCACTTCTCGTAACGAAGGTAGAAGGGATAAACGATAAGCAACATCGGCTATCCAATCAAGGATAGCAAATGGGCCCACGTATCGCGGACTTAACTTCCTGCGAACGCCAAATCTAATGACCCTACGGGTAGATGAGATTCGCAAGAACACGTGGTCCCCAACAGAAAATTCTAGCGACCTACGATATTGGTCCGTCCAATGACGATGTCGATCTTGTACAATTCGAAGTCTCTCTCTAAGTCCCTTAACCACTTTAACTGTCTGAACAATCATTTCTGGGCCTAGCATCTTTCTCTTCCCGATATCATCCCATGCTAGTGGCGACCTACACTTCTTACCATATAGTGCTTCAAATGGTGCCATCTGGATACTGGCTTGATAACTGTTATTATACGAGAACTCGACTAAGTGTAGGTGGCTCTCCCAAGATCCTCCAAAATCTAGGGTACAAGCTCGCAACATATCTTCTAAAGTCCGAATTGTTCTTTCTGATTGCCTGTCTGTCTGTGGATGGTAAGCCGTGCTAAATCTTAACTTGGTACCCAGACTATGATGTAAGCTCTTCCAAAAATTTGTTGTAAAATGGGTATCTCTATCTGACACAATACTGACAGGGACTCCATGCTGCCTGACTATCCGCTGCATATACAACTCTGCCAACTTTTCTGTAGATTGCCCTACTTTAAAAGGGAGAAAATGTTCCACTTCCTCTGATTCCCACCAATCACGTACGAGATCCTGAAGTAACAACTTTACTTGATCCACACGTTCTTCCGCCGGCATCTTAGCCGCCGTCAGAATAGCCTCAATATCCTTAAGCCATGCATATGATGAGATGGCATCTTCTGTGCCCTCGAAACGGTGGGGGTTGTACTTGCAAAATCTGGTTGATGCTCCTGAATTTGTTCTCGCCCCTCTTTCCAAAGCCGTCTGCAATCCTTGGTTGAGTAATACGTTCTTCTCTTGCAACTGAGCGTGGATGCGCTGCTGGGCCAACATCTGATGTTGCTGAGTAGCCATCATCCCTCTCATGATCTCCAGAAGGGCTGGTGTGTCCACTTCCACATGGGTAGGTGGAACTATTGGCGGCGTTGGAACCTCCGGATACTGCGGTCCAGCTGCCGGTTCCACTATCACTTCTTCTTGGATAGCCACCTGATATAATATTGGCCCTTGTTGCTGATCAACATGGTCAGGTTGTCCATGCTGCCCTTGTTGTTGCTGTCCAGTCCTGACAGATGCGGACAAGGTGCCCCTAAGGAAAGGGACAAGAGAGCAATCAAACGACCGGACATGAAGGATCAATGAAGTCGAAGGATACTGGAATGTCAAGCTAGGGTTGAGAACAACGAATCATGAGATCAAGGGAAAACATGTGTGATTGAGACATCCTATAAATTAAAATACCCCACAAGTCTGAAATAGACCTACATGGGCCACCACTAAAACCTTGTCACGGCCCAGAACCAGAATACCGGAGAGCGGAGGAGTGACTCAGCCAGCTACATATTACGGGTAGATGAATACCGTATAATACGATCAATGCTGTCTAAAAGACGAGGGGGGTGCATACTACATGAAAGTCTTACTAGGGTTACTCAACATCTATTATCTCAATCATTTAAACAAGAAACAATAATTAGAGAACATGTGAGATAAAGCAGTAAGGCGTCCCAAACGCTCAGTCAAAATGTTCTTGAGATCTGACTTTACAAAACATAGCCAGATGATGTAGCAAAGTATACACAATTGTTATCAGCTGCAGTCTGACTTAATTATAATTATGTAAAAGTATGTACAAGACGATCCGACTAACATATCGGTGCCGAACGGCAAAGTATAAAGTAAGTAACAAAACGAGCGGGGAAGTAAGGAACCCACTCGAGTCCTCATGCGATCATCCCTCTAGTATTGACCATCCTGGAGGTGGAAGTAATCTGAGTCCTCGGAAACCGGCTCTAAATCTGGCCATGCAAAACCAGAGAGGTTAGACCTCTAATAGCAAGTACCGTAAGGAAGCACGATATGAGGAATTAGAACCGCTAATAACATTAGGAATATAATAAGTAGTCTCTACTTGCTACTTGGATTCATATAACATCACGACACTTCAAACCCACTTTCCAACCAAACAAGGACAGAAGTTGACCTGTCATGTCCTGATATTCTGATCATCTCGGTTGTTAACAGAGTAGGTACAGTACACAAACAAGTTAACTTAAACGGCTATGCAACTACTACGGCTTACTACTGTGAGATCCAAGTTGCCCTGGAAATATGCAATAAGGATTCCTCAGTTCTTACTATGTATAAGCAAGGCTAGTCTATTCGATCAATCAATTGTGCCAATCATGAATTAGACGAGTTCCAACGGGACGCCCGTCATCAATATACAATAAATAATATAAGCAGATACCGCTCCCTACCCGTGTGGCAGATTTGCAGTATCTGTGGGAACCAGCCAGCATGTCGGGCACTAATAGTCCCAAAGATGGCTACCATGTAAGAACTCAAAAATCCATTCTCTCCATGCAATCATTATTTTATTTAACTTAGTAGCCTCTATGTTAAGTGAAGTCCCATGCCGCGGATCATGGTCTTCAGAATAAGTACTTTCATACAAGTACGATATGCACAACTCTACAACGATGCCCGTGCGGTTAGGTTGTAGGTCTTACATAGCGTAATACAACAATCAAACCTAGCTACGAAATAATCATACCTCGACCATAAAGTACACATGCTACTTTTGTAGAGAAATAAATTGAACCTGCACGTGCCGATATGCCAATGTTCGGGATTGGCCAATCGATTGCAATAGTTCGTAGTAAATATGAACGTGTCTCATTCAATTCAATAAGACGACTAGCCAGTCTCTTAGTTCCAACTAGGAACGCATGATCAAATAATAGTCAAGGTCACAATCAATGTCAATCAATGTCAATTCGGGACAAGAATCAGCCAAAAAGGTATTATGGGCTAGAGTTCATGCGGCTAGGAAAATAGGGTCTCATGTGGCTGAGAAAATATTGGTTCATGCAGTTGAGTAAAACATGCATATGCGGCTGGAAAAATATTGGTTAGTGCAGATGAGTAAAATAGAGTTTATATATGCGGCAATTGAACCAAGTGCCATGCTATGCGGCCAAAGGGGTGCGGGCTCATGCGGCTCGAAAAGAACGAGCGCATGCGGCTGATGAAACTAAGTCCATGCGGCTCGGCTGCTGAAGTCATGTGGCCAGGAAAGATCAGGTCTATACGGCTAAGGGATATGAGCCCTCATGCGGCCAGAGTGGAAAGTCTCATGCGGCCAGAATTAGCAAAGCCTTATGCGGCCAGAATTAGCAAAGCCTTATGCGGCTCGGGATATGCGATATGCGGCCAGGCTGCGGTAAGGAGCCCTGCGGCTAGAACTGTTCTTCTTCTCCGAATTTTCTGAGAACAGAACCATGGAAGCCATTGCTTCCAAGCTCTCCAAATCCTTCATTTCCAAGCCCAAATCTGGACTTCCATAGGTCGAAATGGGGTAGAACGAAATTTTCTACAACATGGAACCATCAAAACTTGAAAATAACAAGGTTAACTAGATCAAAACCCACGAATCCAAAAATACAATAAGTTTTAGATCTACACAAAATGAGCAATAGAAATTGAAAATTGCTAAGTACTAAAGTATCTAAGAATAAGAATCTTGTGAGGAAGATAATGGAACAACGAAAGTGGAGATCCATCAAGAAGCAAGTTGTACTTGCCTAGCTCTCCTAGGTTGGTGGAAGAGTTATGAGGAAGAAGAAGATTAATGAGAAGAAGTAATGAAGAAAGAGAAAGGGGATGGACCTTAAATGGGGGTGGTGGTAGGTGGGTTCATGTTGAACTACCCAAAGCCAAAAAATAAACCAACTCAGGCCGAACCCAAAAGCAAAGTAAAAGCAGAAAGTAAAACGCAAAAAAATAATTAGCGTGGAATTAAAGGAATTTAAATACAAAACAATGCATGATAAATATTAAATAAATACATTTAAGCAATACATGTATAAAAATACGTATTCTGGGAACGGGAAGTGACACTCTGGTTAATAAAAACGTAGATGAATATTATGACGAATTTGAGTTGTTTTGGACGAAAGAAACACATGTAGGCCAAGATACTTAGATACCAACATAGGTATCCAAATGAAACTCATTCTAACCATCCTAACTAAGATCAATCTACTCTCTAACCATTCTAAAACTAAATTTAAATATCTATTTAAACTATTATCTTACATACGTACACATGGGGTGTCTTAATTTGGGATCTATCAAGTAGGACACAAGACACATATCTAAAATTCTCAAGAGAGCTCCAAATGGCCTCAAATTTGAATCTAAATAGGGTACATGCATGGGGGTGGATCCTATGGATTCAAAACTAACTAATATGCATAGGAAATCAATTTAGAGGGTTGGTTTTACCTATTAGGAGTGGAATCCCAATGATACTCCCAAGGACACGGCTTCGATACGAAGATCTTCCAAAAAGGACACTCCTCCTGGCACTTTGCTCCAAATCTTTGCTAGCACCCTCCCTTGGTAGTATGAGAAGATTGGATGGAAGTTTTGGTGGAGGGATGTAAGGATTTGGAGATCAAATCGAAGAGGAAAGCTCTCTAATTTGGGGAAGAACACTTAGGGTTCTATGTAGAGATAAAAAGAGACAAGGGTTTTCTTAAGGATTCTTAATAGGAAGGGGGGGATTGATGGCTGGTCATTAGATGAATTAGGGTTAGTTTTACATGTAAATTAGTGGCTAGGGCTTATCTACCGAATTCTAAGCCTTCCTATTGGTTCAACTAGTCATAAGGCTTTCTTTTTTTCACAAATATCCTAAGGGAAATATCCTACTACTATAATATCTAGATATTACTAACCTTGTCATGATGGAACCTTCTAATCTAATATCTAGGATTATGACTAATATCTAGATTAGGTTAACTTCTAGGTTAGTCTCTAACAAAAGGATTAACACAATATTTAATTAATATAAATTACAATTTCACAAAATTGTCAAAATGACCAAAATATCCCTAGGCTAAAAAGTTATAATTAGTCATCCTAATCACATGACTAGGCTCCCTTAGTCATGGTTAGTCTCTAGTCTTAGCAAAACTAGGGTTTAACTAGTTAACCATTAAAATCATATTTCAATATTTTAAATGGTTTTAAATTGACAAAAAATTACAAAAAACCATAATATGATTTAAATATCATTATTAAATGATTATAATCACAAAATTTTAAAATTACCCTCATTTGGAAAACTGGGTGTTACAAGTCTGCCCTCCTTAGAAAAATTTTGTCCTCGAAATTAAGATGGTCGTACTCCTTCTAGAGTCTTGTCCCCAACAATCATGGTCTTAGAATCTCATCTAAATCATGCAATTTGAAAGAATAACATATCGGGTCATGGCAGGCAATATCAGTCTGAGGTTTCATCAAGCTATACTAGCGATACTACAACACAAGGCAATCACAAGGTATCAAATCATACAGGCAATAGTAGGGTGCATCAATTCATCAAAGACATGCTAAGGTCTAGGTCAGAACTCACCTCCAACTAGGTCTGGTGACTAGAACTCCCTCCTGGAAGTAGGGCCTAAATTCCTAAGGCATTTCTCATGCTGTTAAAACTCTTATTCCTTCTTTTTGATCTTACTCTCCCTTATCCACTTAATCATCCAAAAAATTTAAATTTCTACACCTTGTCCTAACTTGTATCCAAAATCTCTAGATCAAAGTCTATGAAATCCTCAAACTTGTTCAAATTACTGTCCTCAAATTTATTCAAAGCTAATACTACTATGTCATGCAGGAACTTATTCTTTATCATAAAATAGACCTTCGTATTTTCTTCACGTACACCTTCAAATATTATTCTTCTTAAATTTTAAAAGCTCCACAAAATCTTTAAATTTCCCCATAACCCAAATCCTTGTGTTTACTCTGTCCTCTTACTAACATCTTATTCAATTTTGGTATCATCATCGCTTTATAGTTACATTCTCTTCTCCATTTCTAAATTCCTAAATTTAGCATCACAATCTTAAGTGAAATATCTCGAGAATCAATAACCTAAAATTATTCAAGTCCACAAAACAAGCCGACCTCGAATATCCTTGTTGTTTCTAAAGTACACCTACAAAATATCATTGTTCTAACCATCAATATATCCTACAATCCTTCTGGTGAGCCGAAGGGGTCACTACCTTCTGAGCAGACTAACATCCTATATGAAACTGATAGTCAAAATCAAAAGAGATTTAACTATGAAAGGTTACTAGTCTAATGTCAACTAGACTACCATACTTAAGAATAAGTCCTAATACAAGCTATCAAACCATTATACTATGAAAGAGTTATAACTAATGAAGTTCTACAAAGAATTAGACTAGTTATCTGAAGTTATCCCTACTCCTAAGTTAAGTGATGATAAAACAAAATATTTTTTTTTAAAAAAAACTGAAACGAAAGGTAGAGATGATATGTTCAAAAATCCTCCCAAGATACAATCTGATAATCATATGGTCTGTCTAATCATGATACTCCTTCTAGATTAAACCCCCAACAATCAAGGTCTAGAAAATTCTATCTAAAAGCTCACAAACATGGTCCTAATGGTCATGATTTCATAGTCTCGAACATGGTCACTATACTATCTATCACATCACAATACATCCTGACAGATACTAATAGAATCATACAATAAGATAGAAAAGAAGGACATGAAGGACACACCTGCTAATTCGTCACCCGCAGCAAAAGCCCTGCCCTTCTGGGGTATATCCCTCTGATGGTGCGGGGTATGGTTCTACTCTATAGGTGGCCTAGCTCCCTCTATCTAATCCATAACTTAAGTAATATCCATGCTGATATCCTACTCCATACTAGGGCACCATCTATATGGTATCTATTCTGCAATCTGATAATCATACCCGTCTATTCAAAAATATGTTACCAGAATCCTCGTTACACTAGTAAGTACAACAACGATAATCCATAGAGTCCACAACTAAGGTACATACCTCTAGAATCATGGTATTTAAAATTTTTGCATTGCCGCTAGCTTGGCTACAAAAACTTTAAATTCCCACACCCGAGAAATACATCCAAAATTAGACTCTATCTTATCGCCAATCTAGCTAATATGGTTGTAGAAAACTCTAGATTCCATGACTGAGGGAACCTAGACCATAATGTTATCTTGGTAGAAAATTAAGTCAATAATGAATACCAAGAATCGAATTCAACGATGAACAAGCAAGATAGACATATACTGTCAGAATCGAATTTTGGGATAGTTTATAATGAGATTCTCAAGGGTCATCCCAGGAATATTCTCAAGTAGTCCTAACTGTGATTGAGTACTCTCTCAACTAAAGCCTATTCCTTAGTTTCTATCGCAGGCGCGCAGCAGTATAACTAATCATTGCACTACCACGACATCGCACTAATAAGACTCTCGACCTGCATGGGCCACCACTAAAAATGTGTTACGACCCGCACCCTAGAGTAAGGGTACGAAAAGTGGGTATGTCCAGCCTACGTCACAGTGTCGGCGGTAGAACGCAGTCCTGGGTCACAACATCTAACAATATAAGATACCTGTACAGTATATACACTCCGAGTGGAGGTGACAATACAGAATACAGTCTCAATCACATCTAAGGTACAAATAGTATGATGTCATAAATATGAAAATCTTAAAGAAAGTACAAACAGAAAGGGAAATAAGTCTAAGTGTCTAAACGACACAATAACAAAATATAATACAACTCAATCCCAAATGACATCATAAGTAAGATAAAGCCTAACTAAACTAGTCTAGGCAGTAGGGGTGATAACATCAGCTAGAGCTAGTTCCTCCTGAGAGTCCAGCTCGCAAGTGTCGTCTAGGGCTGCTCTATAATAGGTAGTGCAGAAAGCCTCATCCTCATCCTCTGTAATATATTAATTGGTCCAGTCAGGACAGGAGCGAGCACAATACAGCTCACGCTGTTCATATCATATCAGAAGAAAATAAACATGCAATAGATTACGATATATAAATAACTGAAGGAATGTACATGAAGTAAAAGAGATAACTGTAATAGAAATATCTACTATAAGTAAAAAACTATCAGTGACTAGTGAATCAGAGTACAAGATAGACATATGAACAGCTGGAGGTGATTCAAGAGAGGTTGAACATGATTATACTAATTTAGAATTATTCACATGCTATTTCTACTCCCCCATCCTCAATCAATACACAAGGATCCAGACATGTTACGTTAAGATTCAAGATCTCACTGCCTCATAGATGAGAGCACACATGAAATTGATTCATGGGGGCTCTGTGAACATGAGTACATGAAACTCCAGAGTATATATGAATAGTAAAGTATGACGATACATGATATAAGTGAAACACACAAGACATGAAGTACCTGATGCTCCCGAGGGGGATAACATCTCATAAAAAGATCCATATAGTACCAATCCGTATTACCAACGTGACAGCATAGAAGTAAGCAGGAATATAAGTTCTAGCAAGTATAAAACGGTCAGAGAATGTACTCACCTGATATCCTGAGTATCTGGTAAGTGTAGATGTCCAGACAGAGTAGATGAGTCCTATTTAGAGAAACACATGTCACAATGTGTTTAATATAAGGTAAATGAAGTTTGTAATACAATCTACATGATTTCCAGGTCAATCTAGGTCAAAGTCAAACTTGATCAACTCTAGTCAACTATACAGTCAAACTAGGCCAACTATAGTCAACTGGGGTCAAACCATCTAGGGTTTGGTCTACAAGGGTCAAACTAGTCTAGGTTAGTCAATTCTAGATCTAAACAAACTAAGTATATGCAAATCAAGTATCCAATATAGCTACTAACTCATAGCCTAAGTCACTTGCTAAACCAAGCACAAAACTAAACCATAAGCTAACAAGGCACACAAACTTAGTCATATAATGTATATATATTATTCACATTCACATATTCATATACATAGATATATATAGGAAAGCTATATATATAGGCACATATATATATATATAGGCACATATATATATATATATATATATATATATATATATATATATATATAAAATATATATATATATATATATATATATATATATATATATATATATATATACAAAAATATATATATATATATATATATATATATATATATATATAGAGAGAGAGAGAGAGAGAGAAGGAGAGGTAAAAGAGTAAGAGAGTGTGTGCGTGACATGTGTGTGAAATGATATGTGTTAATATTCTCAGATTTAGTGATAGGTAGGTATATGTGACATGGGATACATGGTGTCAAAGGGTGTATGAATGCATGTGTGTAAAAGGTTATAGGTTAACTCAGTTTATAGAAATGCATACATACATACTTACATTGCATACATGCATACATACATATCATTTATACATACATACATTACATACATGCCTACGTACATATCATATATGCATACTTGCATTCATTCATGCACCTATACATACATACATACATACATACATACATACATACATAGATGCATACATACATTTTTGAATACATTATATACTTGCATACATTATATTCATATATGCATACTCTACATTATATTACATTCATTCCTGCATACTTGTATACATATAATATATGCATACAAACTCATATATTTAACTCAAAATATATGTGAATACATACATTACATTACCTTAACACACACACACACACACACACACACACACACACACACACACACACATATATATATATATCATTCATTCATATCCCATATACATGCATACTTCAGTTCATGCATTATATCCATTCACATATCATTAAGTTGCATGCATATACTCATTTTTATTACATACATGTCATTCATGCATATTACATACTTACATGCATCTATACATTATATACATTATATACAACATGTAAAAATAGAAGAAGAAAAAAAAGAGAAAAACTGAAATAGAAAGGGAAGGGAAGAAAAAATGTAAGGAAAAGGGAAAATAGTGCACATATACAAGCTTGCATCATATATTCTACATTACCATGCATGCTATCATTATATATTGAATTACATTATGTATACATTATGCATTCATATCTATCATTACACGTATACCTTACATTCGTATCTAGCATTTATTATATACTTTCATGCATTATTGTATATCATTCTTTCATTCATGTATTTATGCATTGCTTGCATACGTTACATTGATTGCATTCCTACATGCTTGCATTGAACCATATATACATTAATGTAAAGAGGATACATATCATATATATATATATATATATATATATATATATATATATATATATATATATATCATTCATCTAACATATCATGCATTACATACTCTATATTTATTTAATATCCATACTACATAGGCTCACAGGTTACACAAAATGCCTATGTTGTATAGTCACTCTTCTACTTAAAACTAATACTGCACCAATTGGGCCTTCACTAAATTCTAGAATTATAGTATGTCGTAGCCCTTTGTGTTAGCCTTCCGAAGCTCCCGGAAAGGCAAAAACACCAAAACACGTTCGTCTTTCGTACAGCTGACCCTCAAATAATTTTACAAAAAGTTCCAGAAAGAATTTGGCTTATTAAAATATATATTTGGAAAGCTAACTTCGATACGGTTCTTTTAAAAAAAAGGGAGATAAATCGAAGTTCTAAGCTAAAAATTATGACATTTCTAAGTTGCTTTGGTTAATAAAAACGTGGATGAATATTATGATGAATTTGAGTTGTTTTGGACAAAAGAAACCCATGTAGACCAAGATACTTGGATACCAACATAGGTATCCAAATGAAACTCATTCTAACCATCCTAACTAAGATCAATCTACTCTCTAACCATTCTAAAACTAAATTTAAATATCTATTTAAACTATTATCATACATACATACACATGGGGTGTCCTAATTTGGGATCTATCAAGTAGGACACACGACACATATCTAAAATTCTCAAAAGAGCTCCAAATGGCCTCAAATTTGAATCTAAATAGGGTACATGCATGGAGTTGGATCCTATTGATTCAAAGCTAAGTAATATGTATAGGAAATCAATTTAGAGGGTTGGTTTTACCTATTGGGAGTGGAATCCCAATGATACTCCCAAGGACACGGCTCCGATACGAAGATCTTCCAAAAAGGACACGGCTCCTGGCACTTTGCTCCAAATCTTTGCTAGCACCCTCCCTTGGTAGTATGAGAAGGTTGGATGGAAGTTTTGGTGGAGGAATGTAAGGATTTGGAGATCAAATCAAAGAGGGAAGCTCTCTAATTTGGGGAAGAACACTTAGGGTTCTATGTAGAGATAAAAAGAGACAAGGGTTTTCTTAAGGATTCTTAATAGGAAGGGGGTACTTGATGGCTGGTCATTAGATGAATTAAGGTTAGTTTTACATGTAGATGAGTGGCTAGGGCTTGTCCACCCAATTCTAGACCTTCATATTGGTTCAACTAGTTATAAGACTTTCTTTTTTACAAATATCCTAAGAGAAATATCCTACTCCGATATATCTAGATATTACTAACCTTGTCATGATGGAACCTTGTAATCTAATATCTAGGCTTATGACTAATATCTAGATTAGGTTAACTTCTAGGTTAGTCTCTAACAAATGGATTAGCACAATATTTAATTAATATAAATTACAATTTCACAAAATTGTGAAAATCACCAAAATACTCCTAAGCTAAAAAGTTGTAGTTAGTCATCCTAATAACATGACTAGGCTCCCTTGGTCATGGTTAGTCTCTAGGCTTAGCAAAACTAGGGTTTAACTAGTTAACCATTAAAATCACATTTCAATATTTTAAATAGTTTTAAATTGACTAAAAATCACAAAAAAATTATAATATGATTTAAATATCATTATTAAATGATTATAATCACAAAATTTTAAAATTACCCTCATTTGGAAAACTGGGTGTTACAATTTACATACGTGATTCATGAATTTAATTCATGAATATATTTTAAATTCATAATTTTCAAAATTATTATTTTATTAATTTATACAAGTTATAAGAAGTCTTTCTAAATTGGTTTATTATGAACTAAATCAGAAATTAATTTTTTGGATAATTTTAAATTAATTCTTGAATATAAGATTATCTAGTATATACATATTTTGGAAAGATATGATTGTTTGAATTAAATCTATTTAAACTAAAACATGAATTATCTAATTGGGGATTTAAACAATCCCAATCCATATCCAGTAGAGTCACTACCTCATATATAAGAAGATGTTCTTTTCTCTCTTTTCCATATATTCCACAAGCCAAATTTTTACAACCCCATTGTGCATCGTGTTTGTGTCTGTATCCATCTACTATATTCTTTTTTAGAGATAAATTGTTTCCAACCTAAGGTCGACAAATCTGACCCTCCACCCCGTCGTGTCGAACACCCTCCATCACCTGCCACCCAACCATACCCGTACCAGCCGTCGGCGCCCGACCAGAGCCACCGCGGCCTTATGCCGCACAGCCATCCCAAGCCAGAACCACCGCTGCCTCCTGCCGTACAGCCACCTTCACCATCGTCATCACCACCACCATTAGACCACCACCGCCCGCACCTGCTGCCATCGCAACCACCATCGTATCCTGGCCAACTCTGGCCGAACATCGCCATGGTCACCACCACCACCACTCCCAATCACCACACCCACGAGAAAAGAATAGGGGAGGACCCTAACTTGACAACCGTGCCGCCGTAAGATCCTCGCCGTCGCCCCTGCCATTTCCTCCGCCCTCTCCGGATCCTGCACCCTTCTGACGAACCCTTCGGTGAGCCGTACAACTCCGTCTGCCGGCATCCGCTCCTCGCCGATGTCCCCGCGCCAGACGGGAGCGCATCCCACCGCGTGCACCTACAGCCGCCGGCGGACAAAACCCCCTTACTGACCCCTGGGACTTCCGTCGCCACGTCTCGGCGAGTGGCTGCACTTACACACCACCACGCTGTGCTGTCCCCATAGACCGCGTCACCGCTCCTACTTTAGTGACTGTCACCCGATCCGGGCAAGCTTTGCTCGTGGACGGCTGTGAGAGCCTCCAGCTAGCCTCCGTAGCCAAGCACCGTGCCACCGCCTTCCCCGAGAACCCTCACTCCCATCCCCTTCCACATTTGGTATGTTTCTCCATTATTTGGAGAACAAGAAACGAGGGGAAAGAGTAGTAATAATTGTGAGTTGCTTTTACTTTAGCAATTACTTAGTGTCAGTACATATTATATATTGTATAATAGATATGTATGTATTATTATATTATTATTATTAACCATTACTGTTATCATCATTTTTATCAAATATAGAGAAAAATATATTTATATAATAATTAACTAAAAATTATTTCTACTAGTAAGTAAAGTTCAAGTATTTTTCCTATAAATTGTTTTGACTAAGGAAAATATATTTTTAGGTAGTAGAAATTTTTTCTAAAATAATATAAATACTATTCTCCTTAAATTCCCACTAATTGTCAACCTTACTTATGACTAAATCGTGTTTTTCCTATTTTTTCGCAACCTTGAACCATTACACACCGAACATGGCCATTGGACAATCGAAACTTGCCGGATTATCGTACCACACTAGGCAAGATACTTTGCCTTATTTACTGTTTATAATTAGTTACATCTTTCTTTATTTACTGTATATTTATTTCTTATTTATTTTCTGTTGGATTCATGACTTGCTATTCATAGTTACTTTATTTTGCTTTCAATTATTTTCTTGCTTGTGTTTTAATATGCATGCGGACCTAGTCTTAGCGGACTACCTTTTTGTTAGTAACCCTCGGAAGAGTGAAGATAGTTTGATGTATGGGCTACCCAAAACCAAAAGTTGTAGTAACTGCATACTATGGTAGTCGTGTCGTGAGGGTCACTAGCCTCGAGCTATGTGGAATGATGAGTCACGTGGGCCGCTAGCCTTGAGTTATGCCGGCTGATAGTATTGGTACTTGACGTGTGCGCGTTGAGAGTTGTTACCTTGTCCTGGAGGAGTCAGCCTTTACCTGCCCATACATTGAGATGTCTTCTAAATTGTATACTAGATTGGTTAGGTGACCTTAGTTAATGTTATGTCACACTTCATTCTAGTCATGGCACGGGGCAATGTCACATCGCAGAATAGTGTACTACCCCTTGTCCTTGTTTGGTTATAGGGGTATTCTACTGTTTCGATGATTGGATATTAGGCCGTGTTATGGTTGGGGCACTTTACCTTACTTTGTGACTTTATGATATATTTTATATTCAGTTTATATAGCATGTTCTTTATGTATCTTGTTACGTCCCTCTGAGGACCTGGTGAATTCTCCAGGTGTGTGTGTTGTGACCTTTCGTAGGAGTTCTAGCCAATACCATTTCTTCGAGGATGATTACACTTGGATTGTTTTCGCATCTCTAGATAAAATTTTGTTATCATGTATTTCTCTCTTTTTCGTTGGTAGTGGATTTGTCTCCGCCCAACAATTTGTAAATGATAATTCATAAGTTTATTATAAAGTCTTCTTCTTTATTTGTGGATGAGATTAGTATCATAGTTTACTGCATTTTACAGCTTAAGTATTCATAGGATGGTTCCATATATTGGAGTATACATCATATGCATGCAGCTGGCATGACGACGTACTTAGTCCTAAGTATTTTGGGACTGGATCATTACATATTTTTGTAGTGGCCCATGCAAGTCTAGTTGGCCGTTTCGGTTACGTTATTGTACCGAACGGACCTGCATATAGGAATAGAGTTTAGGATCTCATCCACAAGCTTGACCTCCTCCCTTGCTTCAAGTTTCAAACTCTCGTTACCATCCTTGATTGCATCCTGCTTGAACTCTTTCTACCGTGAATTCTTATTTTTCGTGCTTAGTGACAGCTATGAAGATGACTACACTAGTATATGCTCATATGTCAAACACAAGGCTAGAAAGGTTACATTAAAAATTAATATGCATTGAGGTTCTATTTGAGTTATAAAGACTCATATATTCCTAAAAGTATGATCCTAAGGATTAGTTAATTCTAAGTTGGGTAGTAGAGATGGAGTGTCACGACCCGCACCCAGTGTAGGGGCACGAGAAGTGGGTACGTCCAGCCTACGTCGCAGTATCGGCGGTAGAACGCTGTCCTAGGTCACATACATCTAACAATTATAAGGTACCTGTACAATGTATACGCTCCGAATGGAGGACAATATAGAAATGTACAACTCAATCACAACTAAGGTAGAAAGTACGATACGATAGATAGATAAGATCTTAATCCACATTGAAATATAAATAAGAGAGAGAATCAAGTGTCTAAGATAACAACTCCACAATTTCCAGAATAACAAAATCCCCAATAAGTACAAAGTGTATCCAAACAGAACAAGACAATAAGTAAGCTAACTAGTCTAGCTAACTAGCCTAGACTACTGGGGTAATATCCTGTACAGTGCTGGGTCCTCCTGGAAGTCTAGCTCACATGTGTCATCTAGGCCTGCTCCATAGTATATAGGACAGAACTCCTCAAAGTCATCTGTAATATTTTCAACAGGTCCAGTCAGGACATGAGCGAGCACAATACATCTCACGCAGTTCATAATATGACAGGATATGTAAATATGCTATAAAGTAAGATACATGAAGTGCTGGAAAATATATAAAGTAAAAGAGATGACTGTAAAGAAATATCTACTATAAGTAAAGAGCTAACAGTGGCTAGTGATGTAGAGTACAAGATAGACATGTAAACGGCTTAAATTTGTATATGAGTAATCTAAGAGTTTGCACATAGTATACTACTTTGGAATTGTTCACATGACCATTTATACTCCCCCGTACTCCATTCAATACACAAGGATCCAGACAGGTTATGTTATTACACATGATATCACATGAAAGCCCATAAATGGGTGCACATGAATGTATACATGGGGGCTCTGTGAACATGAGATTACATGAATCACAAGAGTGCACATGAATGGTGAAAGCACCAGAGTACATGATGAAAGTGAAATACACATGACATACTGTAACCCGATGCTCTCGAGGGGGATAACATCTCATGAAGGAATCCATATAGTACCAATTCGTGTTAACAACGTGACAACATCAAGTAAAGTAATCTAGAGCATAAATGTAAATCCTATCAAGTATGAAACGGTCTGAGAATGTACTCGCCTAGTATCCTGAGTATCCGATGAATAAACAGAGTAGATAAGTCCTAAACAGAGCAACACAGGTCACAACATGTCCAGAATGGTAATACTGAAGATTACAATGCATTCTATATGATTTCTAGGTCATCTAGGCCAAAGTCAACTCTTGGTCAACTCTGGTCAACTACACTAATAAACTAGGTCAATCCTAGTCCAATCTAGTCTCACTAAGCCTAACCAATCCTAGGCTAGCACTCGCACACAATTTCAAAGCTAACACAAGCTATCAAACACACATTTCATATATATATATATTATATATATATATATATATATATATATATATATATATATATATATATACACACTCAATGTATATAAAGCATACATATTATAGGCATTCATATAAAGGCATTTATTTATACATAGGCAAGTGTCAAATTAAATATTGTCTGTGTACAAGGGTTAAAATGTGTGTGTCAAAATATATATACATATATATGTACATTGCTATTTACATACATACATATATACATGCATATTTACATATACATAGAGAGATACATACATAGATAGATATATATAGGAATATGGATGTGTTTGTGTGTGTGATAGGTCACTGTGTGTGTGGTTTGTGTTTCAGATTTTTGTGTGTGTGTGAAATGAGAGTGTGAGTCAATTGTGCGTGTAAGGTTGTGTGTTCACAGGTTTGTGTTGACAGTGTAATGTAGGTGTTCTCAGATTTCGTGTGTGAGATGAGAGTGTGTGACAGATCACAGTGTATTCACATAATGTGCCAGGATACATATGGGTGTGTGTGTCTATTCATAATGTAACAGTACATGTAGGGGTGTGTGTGTGGTTGTAACAGGGTGGCAGGATACACATTATCATGTATCTCATTAAATCAACACCTAAACATATATGTATCACCCTAGGCTATATCCGTAATTCATTTTTTCCAGTTTCAGAGTATTAGACATTCGAAATTAACCCAACTAGCAAAATGAAACCCACACATACAAATTAAATATAAATCATCATTTAACAGTCATGTTATCATCTAACATTATCATTGAAAATAAAAAATCAAGTCTAAAAACTCAGTTCTTAGATAAAACGCGATTTCATATCAACCCCAAAATAAATAAACCCAATTTCAAATGAAAATCAGTTAAACACCCAAATCAGTGTGTGCACAGGTGTCACACGTGTGCATATGTGTCTAGGTGGGGTGTTCGTGTCCTACCAAGTGGACACGAACGTGTCCAATCAATTTAAACACACAGAATGGATACTTTGTATCAGAACATCGGACAGTGAGTTCGGGTCATCGTGGACACGACACATGACACTTCGTGTCACGTGCTCACGTCCACAGGTAGGAGACATATAGGGCTAAGTGTTAGGCACCCTGATATGTGTCCAAGTGTCCTCGTGTCCGTGCACGAAATGGATATCAGTGCGTGTCTGCTCGTGTGCGCACGTGTGTGTAAAATCAGTGCAAGGAGAATATCGTGTCCGACACGAATCTACTTGATATGAGGCTTGGGGGCTGACGTGTCAATCATGGCCTCCAACTCACTGCCAAGTGGCAGCTGCCCACGTGGCCTGTGCGAGGAGAAAAGTTCCCCGAGCAGCAGGGCATTGCCCGTGCTTGCAGCGAGCGTGTTCGTGTCCTGTTTGGACACGGACACGGCTCAAAAAATCAACTCAGTCATGTGGGAAGACATTGTACAAATATAAATCAACAAATCAGTTCAAAAACATTTCAAAAATATCAAAGAAAAACTCATTGTGGCATTTCATCAAACACCTTGCTACAAGGACTGATACGTATCCGATACGGACACGAAATTGACACAAAATCACATGAGATTAACTCCACATCTAGGGGACTCCTAGATCTATGCAACCATGCAAGGAAATCAAGAAATAGAGGTGGTTTAGGGGGTTTACCTATTGAGTGTCAAACCCAATAAAAAATCTCAATATAGGAGAATCCCTCTAGCAACTCAAAAGCCCCAAATTGCACAATCGCTGTGATTTCTCACCATAAACATTAAATAGGCAATGATTAGAGCCTAATGCAAAAGACTAGCGTCAAAAAGGAAGAGAAATTAAGAAATTAAGAAAGATTGAAAAGGGGGACAAACCTTGTTCTTGCCTAAAGTAAAAGTGGTGTAAAAAGATACAAGAATGAAATAGAAGAGATTAAATAGGAAGGGGGAATCCCTAGGGGGTCGGCCACATGTAGGAAAATTAGGGTTAGGGTTGATGGCTAGTGGGCTATGGGCCGAGTGCAATGTTAAATTGGTTCAATCCCTTAGCTATTAGTTCAAACACCTATAACACCTAATCCCTTCATGCAACTACGTCCAACAAGTCAACTTGGGTCGACTTAAGTTAGACTAGGGTCCCACCATGCTAACCAAGTCACCATAGTCAAAGTCAACATCTAGGCTAGTCTCCAAAGTCTCAACTAGCAAAGGTAAAAAATAACAACCATCACTCAAACAAATCAAATTAAATTCAAAATTTCCAAAATGACAAAAATACCCTCAAGCTAAAAGATGGTAGAGACATGGAGATAAATTTTATTTTGATACTACTAGAGGATTGATAGATTCTATAAAGGATTGAGAGAACAAATTTTTGATTTTTGAGATTGTGAAATAGTTATGATTTATTGGGATATAAAATTGATTTGAGAAATATCTTAAAATTTTAAATTGTGACGCATGATTTACGGTTAAGTTCATGTTTGGGTTGTAATATGCTAAAGTTTATCTCGAGATTTATTAAAGGGTTTTAAATTATAAGTTATGATTTTGTAGACGACTAGAGAATATGGAAGCTTAGTAAAAAAAATGAGGAGAGTTTAAGGTTTTAAATTGAGTCGTACGATGTACGATTTATAAGTTTATTAAATTTTGAGTTTGAAGAGATGATAGTAAAATTTTGGTTTAAAATGTTTCGGAAGATATGAAATCGACTTTGAAGAAAAAATTCAAATTTTAAATTGTGTCATATGATCTATGATTTATAAAGTTATTTAGATTTCGAGTTTAAGCCTTGATTATGGATTTTTAAATTTTGGTGAAGAATATATATATATATATATATATATATATATATATATATATATATATATATATATATATATATATATATATATATATACTTCAAAGGAGTAGTTGTGATATATATATATATATATATATATATATATATATATATATATATATATATATATATATATATATATATATATACTTCAAAGGAGTAGTTGTGACTTATTGGAAGGTAGATATGCACATTTTGAAGGATATAGAATTTATTCAGGAGTTATTTAAATGTTCCATTTTATTATGAATGTTGGATGATAAACTTATTTAAAATGTTGAGTTTAAGGTTTGGAAAAAAATTTGTATATTCGATTTGCGATATTCAAGGGTTATTCTAGATTGATTAGAAATTTAAATTTTGAATAAACTTGACAGCCTAAGATGATTAAAAATTTTGGTGGAGTATCTTGAAAATTTTATTGAGAGACTTTTGAGGAACTTGAAACTTTTAGATTAGATCATATATTGGTAGAGGACAAAGAAGCAAGCAAGGTCACCCTAATGAGATAGAAGTATTCCATATTAAGTTGCCATACCACCTATGATTTTGATATTGCATATACACAAGTATAGTTAGTCATCAACCAAAATGTATAACTATATCTTTATCTTGACTTACTCGACCTTCCCTCAAATCTAGATCTTTTATCGTGACCATCTAATTGTTTAAAACTTAGAAATAATTAGAATCATTCCCTCGACCATATCCTTATCTAGAAGACTATTTTTTCTCTAGAAACTGTGTCCCTAACTTATTTTACCTTGATCTACGAGATTTTCTTAATTATTTTTATTTTGTGCATTAACCTTTTTATTTTGTGCATTAATAAAAACCCACTTTCTATTTTTGATTATATGGTGTCCCCAATAGTGACTTTGATATTTGGAGCACAACGTTAGACTTTTCCTTCCAACATATGCAAGATATAGGCGATTCCACCTTCATGTAGATGTATCATGTCCCACTAAAACACATCCCCTTCTACTCTATTTTTATGATGCAACTTTCGAGTCAAAAGGCTAAACTACCTTTACCATGATACCGATATACCTACCGACTACAGATAGGGACTCAACCTCAACTCAAAACATTCGATCCAATATATGATGTGATCCCTTAAATGCTTAACTTTATGCTTTATCTTGATTCTTAAATCTTGTCCATTTATTTTCGTACCTTATCTTGATTTACTTAGATCCATAACATCTTTTGCTCTTCATGCAATATTAGCAACCCTTACTTTTTTCCCTTCCAAATTAAATTGCTTCACTCATATTTCACTATGATTCATCTGCAGTATGTGCAACCTTGTTTCTTTGACGTCCTTGTGTAAGTATAGAAGTTTGATTGTGGCACCCTTCAGTTATATGGGACTAAATTAGAAAATCCCATAGAATTTTTTTGATGATTATGAGGTTATAAGGTATATATAAGGACAATTTAAATATATGGTCAACTCTACTAGATGAATTAAGGAATGTAAGGTGGATCAAGGATAAATAAACTCCACGGTTGACAAATAGTTGGTCCAACTTTGGATGGTGTTCATTAAAATTTTGACAATTTAAAGAATACGTTTCTAAGATGATTATGAACATAAAGTTAAGATGGGTTTCATTTTTACCATCATAAATTAAAAGACCATTAGATTCCAATTTTCGAGGAAGACACTAATAAATAAAGGATTGAGAATTTTTTTTATTTATGATGATAAAAGATTGTGTTGTGAAGATATGGTCAACAAATATTGAAGGTAATATTTTGTGTACTTTAAGGATAAGTACGAACTTCCTACAAAGAATGTTGATTTTTTTTTGACTGAAGATATCGAAGGATTATTGAATACCTACTTTTGGAGAGATTATGAACGACGAAATCTAATTGAGAAATATATATATATATATATATATATATATTTTTTTTTTTTTTATATATATATATATATATATATTTATATATATATATATATAAAATATATAATATATATATATAAAATATATATTATATATATATATACATATATAATATATATATATATGTATATATATATATATATACATATATATATATATATATATATATATATATATATATATATTATATATATATTATATATATATATATATATATATATATATATATATATATATATATAAATATATAAATATATATATATATGGGATATTGGATTTAATATATATATAGGTTGGAGAAGAAGTATTTATATATAAATATATAAAAAAAAATATATATATATATATATATAAATATATATATAGGTTGGAGAAGAAGTATATTAGAGACTTTTTCAATTGAACTTCGTGGACTTATTAAATTTCAAATATGGGATATTGGATTTAATATTTTAAAGAAAGTAAAATTTTGGAGTTCAAATTTTTTTTATGAAATAAAGAAGAAAAGGAAAAGGTATCTTAAGTGAATTTAAGTTTATTGGAATATGAATCTCAAGAAGAAATTAATTTTTTTTTTGAAAGAGTCATTATGAATAAAAGGATAGTGACGAATCAAGGATCATGACGAAATTGAGCACGACTCAAGTATTGAGTTTTTGCTCGTAATTTTGTCGAGAAAGTTATTAACCTATTTTGTGTTATACATTTAAAGATTTAGGATAGTGTTGATTGAATTTGTGATTGATGGGTGTCATACGATTATCGTCTACACTATGCCGGGAATCTATTCATTTTAGCTATCTAAATTCCGATTATTCAAAGATTGTTTATTTTCGGTTGTATGCCTTTCCTTCTCTCCGTTAGATAATTGATTGATTGCTTATCGATAAACTCTTCCTACCTTTTCAAATGCCCCAAAATTTTCCTAAGTTTTGAGGACGAAATTCTTTTAAGTTGGGTAGGATGTAAAACCCCTAATATCCTACTACAATTTTTTTTTAATAAACTGGATATTGATTTTTGTACTTCGTATTCGTACGTCATGTGCGAAGTTGTATTTGCCGTATTGTATGACATATGCAAGTTTACGTTCGTAATTGCTCGTCGAGTGCGAATATGTGCAAGATACATATTTTCAGAAAATAATTAATTTATAGACTTCATTTTTATGGAAAGTTTAGTTTCAGAATAATATAGGATAAATAAACTTTTTCCCAAGTTGTTAAAAGTATTGCATCGAGTTTTTATATATATTAAAAATAGTAATAAAAAGATTATTCTAAGTATTTGCATACGTGATTCATGAATTTAATTCATGAATATATTTTAAATTCCTAATTTTTGAAATTATTATTTTATTAATTTATACAAGTTATAAAAAGTCCTTTTAAATTGGTTTATTATCAACTAAATCAGAAATTAATTTTTCAGAAAAATTTAAATTAATTTTTGAATATAAGATTATCTAGTATATACATATTTAGGAAAGATATGAATATTTTGAATTAAAATTATTTAAACTAATACATGAATTATCTAATTGGGGATTTAAGCAATCCCAATCCATATCCAGTAGAGCCTCTACCTCCTATATAAGGAGACGTTCTTTTCTATCTTTCCCATATATTCCAGAAGCTAAATTTTCACAACCCTATTGTGCATCGTGTATGTGTCCGTATCCATCAACTATATTATTTTTAGAGATACATTGTTTCCAATCCGAGGCCGACAAATCTGACCCTCCACCCCGTCGTGTCGAACACCCTCCACCACCTGCCACCCAACCATACCCGTATCACCCGCCGGCGCCCGGCCAGAACCATCGCGGCCTCACGCAACACAGCCATCCCAGACCAGAACCACCGCGGCCTCCTGCCGCACAGCCACCTTCACCATCGACCTCACCACCACCATTAGACCACCACTGCCCGCACCCGCTGCCATCACAACCACCACCGTATCCTGGCCAGCTCCGACCGAACACCGCCATGGTCACCACCACCACCACCACTCCTAATCACTATACCTGCAAGAAAAGAAGAGTAAAGGACCCTAACCTGACAACCGCACCGCCGCAAGATCCGTGCCGCCGCCCCTCCATTTCCTTCGCCCTATCCGGATCCCGCACCCTCCTGCCGAGCCCTTTGGCACACCGTACAACTCCGTCAGCAGGCATCCGTTCCTCGCCGATGTCCCCGTGCCAGACGGGAGCGTAGCCCACGCATGCGCATCCCACTGCGTTCGCCTGCAACGGCCGACGGACAAATCCCCTTTACTGATCCCTGGTGCTTCCGTCGTCGCGTCCCGGCGATTGGCCACACTTATGCGCCACCGTGCTGTGCTGTCCCTATCGACCACGTTATCGCTCCTCCTTTAGTGACCGGCGCCCGATCCGGAGGAGCTCTGCTAGTGGATGGCTGTGAGCGCCTCCAGCCAGCCTCCATAGCCGAGCATCGCGCCACCGCCTTCCCCGCGAACCCTCGCTCCCATTCCCTTCTACATCTAGTGTGTTTCTCTATTGTTTGGAGGACAAGGAACGAGGGGGGAGAGCAGTAATAAGTGTGAGTAGCTTTTATTTTTGTCACCCCCCGTTTCCCGTATTTCGTATTCATGCTCGTAGTTGGATTTTGCCATGTATTTTTATTTTTCTTGACTTGTGGAATTTTGGGTTTTCTCGTATTTTGGGTTTCGGCTCGGCTCGGTTTTAGTTGGTTTGGTTTGGTTTGATTTTAAGCCCAAAGGAACACTTTAACCTATACTCCACCCTCATTCCACCATAACCACCATCATTAAATCCCCACCTAACATTCTCTCTCCTCATTACTCTTCCAATAATTTTCCATCATCTTCTTCCTTCTTCCACGCCCCACCCATAGGCAAGTGCTCATTGCCATAAAACAAGAACCCATTTTGAATTGTCCATTAGATAGATTAGCCCTCTAGAAACAACATTAGAACTTGTCATTTTTGATTTTGGTCCATAGATTTCCATAGATCTAAGTTTCCTCTATTTTCGGATTTACATGGTTTCGATCTATTTAAGTTGGATTTTTGTGGGTTTTGATGTTCCTATGTTGGGGAGAATCAAATTTCACCTAAGATAGAACCTTACAAATCCGGATTTGGAGTTGTGATGGCCAAGTTGTGGTATTTTGAAGTTTTGGAACCCATTGGAGCTCCTTCTCAACAAATGGAGAAGAAGAAGACCCTCCCTGCTGGCCCGCCTTGCGCGCGCGCCCGTCCTGCGCTGGCGCGCCTTGCGCGCTGCCCAGCCACCCGCCTTGCACAGCGCCCTTGCGCGTGCCTAGCCCCGCGCTGGCCGTGTTCTGCGCACGCCGCTCCCGCGCGCTGCGCTATTGCGTGCGCGTCATCCCCGCCTGCGCGCCTAGCGTGCTCGGCCTGCTGCGCCCCCATACAGTTTGCCCCCTGCGCCCCCTGCGCGCCCTAGCGGCTGCTGTAATAACCCGCTCCGCCCTAGCGGAACGCCGATTCAAACGGCAAATGCAACGATTCGAACGAGCCATCGACCCGAAGAGTTGGCATCGACCTTAAGAAGAATCGATGCAAGGCTTACATTGGCCCGTCAAGATGAATCCAGACTTAGACTTTCAAAGGCACGCTCGGAGTATCGCTCGACCGATGCGAACATCGCTAAGGTGGGTGGCTCCGATGAACCCGTCTTTGCTTAGCCTAGACACATAACAATACGGACACTATTGCTAGAATCGCTAGGCGATAACACCGCACTTGCTAATAAATGACTCAACGCATCTAGCTAAGGGAATAATCCCATCTTGTGTGCTTATATAGAATATGGAAAAGGAATATGGAAATATGAGAACCCTCGTACTGCGCTCCACGCTCGTGCTAAGGCACAAGCTTGAGTTCAACAATGAGACAATGAATGGATTACAACAATAAAACGGGAAGACTATCAACATAGTCGTTTCGAGTAGAGTATAACAACATTGAAAGACTATGGGACCGATGGGTCGCCAAGGCGACTCCCGCACGGGGAGTTGCATAATGTGTGAATGAAAGAATGAATAGATAAGTGAATGAATGAACCAACGAATGAAAGAATGAATAAAAGATAAGAAAGAAAAGAATAGTTAGTAGCAGGTGTGACGGACACGTGCAACGGGGCTCGCTACCCGCGCTGTACGGACGCCAACCTGGTCGATAACGTAAGAAGGCTAAGGGTTAGCCTACGGCTCAGAGACAGCCGTTAAGTTAAAAAGACAAGTTAATACGAAATGGTCCTGGACAAACGGCACGGGCGAGGGGTGGCGATGCCGTGACCGTGAAGAAAAAGGAATTCCGCGGCATGATCAAAGGGGGGATATGCCGGCCTAGGCGGAATCAAAGGGGCTTACGAGCAACCTGGGTGCGGGCTTGGCCACAACAGGAAACGTAAGTGCGGGGTATTTCAAAAAGTCTATCTAGGTGTTCCAGCCGCACGCTATGATAGGTGAGAAATACCAAGGGAAGAACATGTCCAAATGGCTTGTGATGCCAGCGACCGGTGCATATAGATTAAGTGGACTTTGCTGGTGGCTATCCGCGTGCAAGTCCTTGCATTGAAATCAAAGTAGTCTAAGTTAAATGAACAAGTGCCTATTGAATGGCTTGAAATGTATTACACCAAATGATAATGAATTAGAGAACACACCTACGACGCGCTAGAACCCGAGGTAGGGACATGCCCTTGATATTGAAAGTTTACATGAGGCACGTTATGTTATTACATATAAATTGTTGACTAACTTGATTTGCTTTGGACAGGGAAGGCCGGACGGTAAGTATGGGTAAGTCGTGCATGTATTTCCATACGACACTTAAATTTGGCAACACGGGATAGGTTATGACATATTCCATGAAATTGATCCTAAGGCAAGATTAGAAAGACAATGAATGATAGTGATGCACAAAAGTAAATAGAACGTGTTTGGTAATGATAGCATTGTGGGCGAGCTAGCCTCTCCACCAGTGCATAACAATGTACTGATAACCCCACAGTCTGCATGCAGGATGCAGGAGACGTCGGCGGGTGCGGAGCTTCCGTCGAACGTGCTAAGGCGCGGAGCCAACTCTGGGGCCTTGGAACGTTACAAGGAGCTGAAGCACTATATACAGGACATAATGTATAGGAACATCGCCATGAATCTTTCCATCTTGTAAGCCACTTGGCACGCCTTTTATGTTTCAGAGAGAGAGAGAGCTTGAGCGATTTGTAATATCGGCATAACGCCGCTTGTAAACTTCTTGAATATCAATAAAGAGTTGAATTCGCTTCAATTTGTGTTCATTTACTTTCCGCTGCAAATGGGGACACTCTGTGCGACTCTGTGGCCTAGCTCAAATTGGCCGTTTCTGGACTTAGCCTTGCACGGGCGCAACCTAGGCCCGTGCGACATCACGCCTTAGCGAGGACGATCGCTCCTGCGGGAGCGGAGCGTGACAGATTGGTATCAGAGCACGGCTTTATGTCCTTGGTCTTCATTTCGATTTTCTCAGTTTTGAAAGCTCGTTGAAACAAAAGAAGTGTACGCTCTCTCTCGTTGTGCCTTGGGATGTTCCATACAATAAGTCTAATACTTTTAAAAGCCCGTGCGAGTACTCGGTTGGACGGGATCGATAGGCGAAGGCCTTTATGCCGAACCATGACATACTTGAGTTGGAAGGAACCGATGCTAAGAGTTGCAAACGCAAGAGGTGCTTGAATAACCTTACGCTGACAATAGCAAACGAGTATGCGAGATCGAAGTATAGTTCGAACGGGATGGTTATGCACGCAGCCTTTTGGCTAAGTTGTGCCGAGTATCGCGTACCTAGACTTTATGGTACAAACGAGTTGTGAGCGAGATTGACTATCGCTCGGACGAAAATAAGGGAGACTTAGAACGTATGTTGATAGAGACGCTACTTGACCGGCGCTAAAGCGAACACGGGAAAATGGTTCTTAGATTTTGAAGAATGAGCAAACGCACAATTGGACATGTCGATCGGGAGTCGAATAACCTTTCGAGGATTTGTAGAATGACTTGATTCCGAGTGGTATATGTGATAGCTTCGAAGAAGAAAAAGCGCGATGTGTCAGTGACTAGTCGAATGGCTCGAACCCTGAGTGGTGTATGGACGTCATAGAAATTGTTCGAGCGAGACTAAAGGATTACGAAATACAACGAGTACGTCGACGAGGCGATGCGATCGTGCAAGGCCTTAGAACGCGTCACGCTTAGTTGGTCGTGACTTCGAATGTCCCGAACGAGATATCGTTCGGACAACTTGTCAATGGGCAATGCGAGATAGAAAATGGTTCGGAACGATAAATGAAAATGAATGGTCTTGATCGAGGAAACTTAGAGATCGCGCGTACGATTTCGGATTGATTCAAATGAATTGTGACTTGAGTTTGAACAACAATCTTGAAACTAGCTTGAGGAATAGCAGTTGAACATGACCTTGAATATTAAATGAAATTGTGGAATATCCAACTCGGACAACAGCATCAACGTACGACTCAAAATCGGTTGCAAAGAAAGATCGTCAGGTTACGCATATCGTCAATGGTATTGAGGCGTATCAAAGATCGATATGCGATAACTCGGGGGTACTCTGACTCGACGAATGACGATCGTGCAAATGTCATTGTTCCGTTGGATGCTATACTTGGGATGTTAAAAATGTGTCGAGGAAAAGATAGATTTAGCTCGAGGATTTTCTAGTTGAACGTATGACGGTCAGACTATCAAATTGATTTGGCTTGGATGAAAATATGAATGCTTGGATTCGCTTCGTTGACAACCACAACGTTAACGTTCTTGTCTTATGCGAGCGCAACTCTAGCCTCGTACATGCGTCGTGCCGGATTATGGCGATCACTCTGCGTGAGCACTGATATGGTGATTCATACAGCGGGAGTGATTGAACTTGGATGGCGTGGCAATCTAATTGCTTTGACTTATGGTTTGACGCGAGGGTGGACTCGAAAATGAATTTGTGTGCTTGAAGAATTGAACTTAAGGATTGAGTAGGTCCAATCTGCGTATCGAGAATGGGTTAGTCTAAAATTCAAACAAGAGTTACGCCCCGATGAGAATGATTATTCCGCGGGAGCGTTGCATGGTGATTCATGAACCGCCGTGAATAATCGGACTCGTGTGAGATTGGGGCGCAATATATTGTCAAAGCTAGACGACCTCGTGATCGAATACATGAATTGGTTAGAGTTGGTGATTTGAATGGATTCGAATACGCACAAACGAATGCATGGATGCGAATAGGTGATCGTGCTCGATGTTTAGAAATTTGAGTGACGCAAGCTTGGGTAGAAACTCCCGTACAAACGAACAAATGGTTTGACTATAGGATTTGGGGTGGGCTTCGTGCAGCGATTTTGCACGATAAGCTACGGACTTGAGTTGTAACTATGACCTTGTGAGCTGACCTAGCGGATAGGTGGACGACCCTATGCCGAGTGATTGAACCTGTGCGATTGACATTTCAGTATCGTCTGGACGGACGATAGACTTTGGGGCAACAAGACTTAGAGCAGGAACGGGAAACTGGGAGTGTGCGTGATTTTGAGTCGAACGAAAAGTACTTAGACTTGGTCGACCCCGCTAAGAAGAAATCATACTGATTTTGTGGACAAAGAATGCTTGAGAAGCGATTCGGGCTATCTCGATGACCGAGATAAACGATAGTGAGATGCACGTGAGTTTGGCGTTAAATCGAAGTTAGCAAAACGATCGGCAAATCAAAACTATCACGAGTAGCTTGTCCAACTTCGCTAGTCTCTAAGCTTGGTTGAAATGTACGTATTCGGGGGACGTCTTGAATGCGTGCACGATCCAAACTCAGCGATATGATGAACTCGAATGCAGCTGCAAGTGGGTGTTGCGATGCGCAAGAACGAACGAGTGAGTTTGCCTCAGCCTACGACTCTCGTGTTTGAGAATTACAACGCACCTCGTGCGACCGTTTCAGTCCCATGATATGTCGAAATAGCAACCAAGTCGAAGAAATGCGACAATTGAATAAGTGCCATCAACTCTAAAGATGAATAAAAAGTCATTCAATAAAAATCGACCAGACGTACACGACACGAAACTTAGAAAGGTATCGAGTATGGTTCGATGCCATCGAACAATAGAGCCGTTCGATAGTATTGTTTAAGAAACACGACGACACGAGTTAAGGAATGGTAGGATGACCTGCACTCAGGAAGTCTCGAGGACGAGACTTGTTTTGAGTGGTGTATTATATAATGACCCACTCCGCCCTAGCGGAACGCCGATTCAAACGGCAAGTGCAACGACTCGAACGAGCCGTCGACCCGAAGAGTTGGCATCGACCTGAAGAAGAATCGATGCAAGGCTTACATTGGCCCGTCAAGATGAATCCAGACTTAGACTTTCAAAGGCGCGCTCGGAGTATCGCTCGGCCGATGCGAACATCGCTAAGGTAGGTGGCTCCGATGAACCTGTCTTTGCTTAGCTTAGACACATAACAATACGGACACTATTGCTAGAATCGCAAGGCGATAACACCGTACTTCCTAATAAATGACTCAACGCATCTAGCTAAGGGAATAATCCCATCGTGTATGCTTGTATAGAATATGGAAAAGGAATATGGAAATATGAGAACCCTCGCACCGCGCTCCATGCTCGTGCTAAGGCACAAGCTTGCGTTCAATAATGAGACAATGAATGGATTACAACAATGAAACGGAAAGACTATCAATATAGTCGTTCCGAGTAGAGTATAGCAACATTGAAAGACTATGGGACCGATGGGTCGCCAAGGCGACTCCCGCACGGGGAGTTGCATAATGTGTGAATGAAAGAATGAATGGATAAGTGAATGAATGAACCAACGAATGAAAGAATGAATAAAAGATAAGAAAGAAAAGAATGGTTAGCGGCAGGTGTGACGGGCACGTGCAACGGGGCTCGCTACCCGTGCTGTACGGACGCCAACCTGGCCGATAACGTAAGAAGGCTAAGGGTTAGCCTACGGCTCAGAGACAGCCGTTAAGTTAAAAAGACAAGTTAATACGAAATGGTCGTGGACAAACGGCACGGGCGAGGGGTGGCGATGCCGTGACCGTGAAGAAAAAGGGATTCCGCGGCATGATCAAAGGGGGGATATGCCGGCCTAGGCGGAATCAAAGGGGCTTACGAGCAACCTGGGTGCGGGCTTGGCCACAACAGGAAACGTAAGTGTGGGGTATTTCAAAGAGACTATCTAGGTGTTCCAGCCGCACACTATGATAGGTGAGAAATACCAAGGGGAGAACATGTCCAAATAGCTTGTGATGCCAGCGACCGGTGCATATAGATTAAGTGGACTTTGCTGGTGGCTATCCGCGTGCAAGTCCTTGCATTGAAATCAAAGTAGTCTAAGTTAAATGAACAAGTGCCTATTGAACGGCTTGAAATGTATCACACCAAATGATAATGAATTAGAGAACACACCTACGACACGCTAGAACCCGAGACATGGACACGCCCTTGATATTGAAAGTTTATATGAGGCACGTTATGTTATTACATATAAATTGTTGACTAACTTGATTTACTTTGGACAGGGAAGGCCGGACGGTAAGTATGGGTAAGTCGTGCATATATTTCCATGCGACACATAAATTTGGCAACACGGGATAGGTTATGACATATTCCATGAAATTGATCCTAAGGCAAGATTAGAAAGACAATAAATGATAGTGATGCACAAAAGTAAATAGAACGTGTTTGGTAATGATAGCATTGTGGGCGAGCTAGCCTCCCCACCAGTGCATAACAATGTACTGATAACCCCACAGTCTGCATGCAAGATGCAGGAGACGTCGGCGGGTACGGAGCTTCCATCGAACGTGCTAAGGCGCGGAGCCAACTCTGGGGCCTTGGAACGTTGCAAGGAGCTGAAGTACTATATACAGGATATAATGTATCGGAACATCGCCATGAATCATTCCATCTTGTAAGCCACTTGGCACGTCTTTTATGTTTCAGAGAGAGAGAGCTTGAGCGATTAGTAATATCGGCCTAGCGCCGCATGTAAACTTCTTGAATATCAATAAAGAGTTGAATTCGCTTCAATTTGTGTTTATTTACTTTCCGCTGCAAATGGGGACACTCTGTGCGACTCTGTGGCCTAGCTCAAATCGGCCGTTTCTGGACTTAGCCTTGCACGGAAGCAACCTAGGCCCGTGCGGCATCACGCCTTAGCGAGGACGATCGCTCCTGCGGGGGCGGGGCGTGACAGCTGTGCCCCCTGCACGCCCTAGCGGCTGCTCCCCCTGCGCGCCCTAGCGGCTGCGCCCCCTGTGCACCCTAGTGGCAGCGCCACCGTGCCCCCTAGCCCGAGCCCTTGCCCGACGCCCTTTGGGCTGCCTCTTGACCTAGCACACCTTGTGCCATGGTGTCCCTTGGATTTCCCTTGGTCTTTCCTTCTCTTGTTGATTTGTGTTTTTCTGAGATTTTTTGCCCACAGCACGACTGGACTTGACCCGATCCGTCATGACACGAATTTTCTAGGAATTGACTTGTGGCTAGCTTTCTTGATCCTGGCCATAACCTGAGATGAAAACTTGTAACCCGCAACTTATAACTTGATTTACTTGATAACTTGATAGTGGCCCGCCGTGGCGCACTCCTGACTTGACTTGACTTGATAACCGATAACTCAATGCTGTTGCGACACTTAACTTAACTTGACTTGCCCCTGACACCGTGGGTATTCTTTCTTGTTGCTTGTGCAATCTACTTGTCTTGTCTTGCATCATGCCTAGGACGTGACTCCCTGGGTACCACGGCCAGGGATTCGTACTAAATATGGATTAGGCTAATAATTAGATCAAACTAGAACATGGAGAATTTCCAGTCACAAGCAATCTCGTTATCTGGGTGCTTTAATGGACTTGTAGCTTGCCGACGAGTGGAGCACATTTCCAGCACACTGTCATGTGTTGCACCTCTAAGTCACCTAAGGGTATATCGTTTCCAGGGCGATGTACCCAATCATACTCTCAACCCGCGAAAGGATAATGTCACTACCATATTTCTAGTGTGAGAGTATTTTTGTCATTTTGGGATAATTTGAATTTATTAGAATTAATTTGAATTTATGGGAATTTTTAGGAATTATTTTGGAATTGTTTGGACTAGATTGATTTTGGCTAGTTTGGACCCATGTAGACCAAACTAGGAGCTAACCCTAGTTAGTATGGACTTGGTTAGGCTATGTGACTCTAGTCTAACCTAGTATGACCTAAGTTAGTGGTAATTGATTCATTAGAAATTGAACTAGGAAATTTGGAATTCAATGGTTGGAGAAATGGCTTGTGATTTCACAAGTCATTTTGTGACTTAACCTAATAGGACTAGCCAACCTAGTTCAAACCCTAACCTAGCCCATCATGGCTGGCCACCATGGGTTAACCTAGGGATTCACCCACTATAAAACCCCTCCTAAAATCTAGGGTTGCCTCTTTCTTAGAAAAAGTTCTAAATTCAAGGAGGTTAGTTTCTATTGCATTTTAATTCCTAGAACTCCTTTCCTCTTCCTTTTTCTTTCTAATTTATTCCATTAGGTCCTAATATGACTGTTCTTACTGTTGCTAAGGTCCAATCTCAGTTTGAGGTTGTTTTGATTTGATTGGGATACCAAGAAAGGAGCTCACAAAGGGGGTTTTTCATTGAAAGTTCATCAATAGGTAACCTTCTCATTTCTCCATGGATTTTCAATTTGTCTTCATGATTAGGAAGCCCTAAGGGTCCCCAAGTGTCTGTATAGGCTTCGTGTCGAGTTTCATTAGGTTTCGTGTCCGTTCTGGACACGTATCAGTCCCTGACCTAGACTGTTTGTCGAAATGCCTCAAAGGGCATTTCGATCTCTTTTACGCATTGTTTTTGAATAGGAATATTAGTTTTAATCTTGCTTATTGTGTCCTGTTCTCATGTGGTAGTGTTCGTGTCGTTTCGTGTCGGATTCACCGTTTGGACATGCGCGTGCACACGCTCGCGCGAGAGCTACAGTAATCCCCTGCTGCACGGGGTCTGTAGCGGACACGACACGGGGTTTCAGGACACGAAATTCAAAGAAAACCTAGGGGCAATGTCTGTCATGACATTCCCTAAGTTTCATTGGGTTTTGTGTCGTGTCGGAGGAGGAATCAATCGTGCACAGGGAAATGCCTATTCTGTGCACTGTTAGTTCTTGCCACTGACACGGCCTCGTTACTTTGGACACGACACGCTAAGACCTATTGCAGGCTGACACACACTTAGCTGGACACTAGGTCTATCTTCTGACATGAGCACGAGACACGAAGTGTCCTGTGTCGTGTGCACGACACAAGTGCACGTGTGCACGAGGCAGTGCACTCGACAGTGCACTGTCATGCCTATTTTGAGTTCTGTGTATTTGGACACGCCGTGTCTGGCCTTGGGTAACACGAAAGGGAGTGTGGGGTCTGTGCACATGGGTTGCTTCATTATCAATCAATAGATTCATGATTAGTTTAATTTTTTCTATTCAATCTCATTTAACCAAGTTACTGATACTTGCATTCCTGAGTAACTTCCAGTCTTCGAATTTGAGTTTGCCTGTTTAGTTTAACCTATTAATCACTGATATATGTATGTTTTATAAGCTGTAATCTAATCTCTTGTGTGTTATCTTGTGGTGGTTGAAAATTGGGTTTGAATTGATGAGTTATTGAGTTCAAACCTGGCAGTTCAGTTGGACTGTTGAATTGATTTTTTAGTTCAAATGATACTGATGCTAATCCCTTAAAACTGTTAATACATGAATTGTTTTAGACTGTTTTTGATTGGTTTCCAAATTCCTTTTTCGGTTTAGAAAATGAACTGTACATGGGGATTTTGTTGAACTGATTCAGTTCTGAATCTATGAAGTTGATTGTTCCTTTATTTCCTTTACTGTGTAAACTGATTTTTCTTAAAAGTTCTTCATGAGCTAAGGATATGTTCCATATTGTTTAAATCATGAGATTGATGTTAACTGAAAACTGGAAACAGTTAGGTTAAATTTGTATTTCAACTGTTCTAAACTGAGTTCCTATTTTAGGACTGTTTAATAGGTATGTGTATGCAGATTTGGGTTTAATGCTGCTTTTTGATCTATTGTTTGGTTTATGACAAATATGTTAACATCTAGAATTGGACTGAAATCTGGAAATGAGGGTGGGGGATTGTTCACTGTTTAATCTGAGATGTTAGGGACTGTTTTGCCACTGTTGTATCCTATCACTCACTCACTGCACACACAAAGTCCAGTCACACACACACACCTTTCCCTCTCTCTTCACTGTTTGTAGTTCCTGCACTGTTTGACATTACACACACACAGCTACACATCCATCACACACTGCTTTTACACACTCATGTACTCTCTCTCTCTCTCTCTCTATATATATATATATATATATATATATATATATATATATATATATATATATATATATATATATATATATATACCTATCTTAATCTTCTAAGTGTAGGTTATGTATTGTATGAATACCTACATATTGTGTGTAATGTATACTTATATGCATATATAGTGCTTAGCCTAAGTATAAATAATGTTAACTCTTATGTAGGTATCTATATATATATAAGGTAATGTGGTGTTCCTATATAAGTTATTAATGTATTGTGAATACCTAGATATGTGTTTAACATTGTGTATGTGTGAATTAGTTGACCTAGTGATGTGTAGGAGTGCTAAGCTAGACTTGTTTAGACTAAGGTACACTAGTTTAGACTTGATTAGACTTGGTTGACCTAGTTTGACTTCTAGGGTTGACCAGAGTTGACCAAGAGTTGACTTTGGCCTAGATTGACCTAGAATCATGTAGAATGCATAGTAGAACTTCATTTTGCTATTCTGGACTTGTTGTGACTTGTGCTGTTCTGATTAGGAGCCAGACACCACTCCTCGGACAGTACTTTCATATTGGACACTCAGATACCAGGCGAGTACATTCTCTGATCATTTCATATCCTGCTTAGAACTATTTCCTGCAGTAGATTACTTTACTTGTACTATCACGTTGGTCACATGGATTGGTACTATATGGATCCCTTCTTGAGATGTTATCCTTAGGGAGCATCGGGTACTACATGTTCTGTGCTTTTCACTTGCATGTCATATCACTATGCTTCACAGGTTCTTCGATCACTTGTGACATATACTCTTATGATCACAGAGTCTCCTAGAATCTCCATTTATGGGACTACTATGTATCACCTTTCGGAGGCTTATCACCTTTCGGAGGCTTATCACCTTTAGGAGGCTTATCACCCTTCGGGGGCTGTACATAGTATCATAACATAACCTGATTGGATCCTTGTGTATTGATTGGGGGTACGGGGGAGTAGAAGTAGACATGTGAATAATACCCAAGTAGTATCTTATCTGAATCTCTTCCATAGTGTCTTATCAGAATCTCCTATGCCATTTACATGTCTATATTATACTCTGACTCACTAGCCACATGTTAGTTTTTTATTTATAGTAGATATTTCTATTACAGCTTTCTCTCTCTGTTTACTTACTGCACTTCTTTCAGTACTTGTATCTTACTTTACTGCATGATTATATCTTCTAACCTGCTATGAACTGTTGAGATGTATTGTACTCACTCCTGTCCTGACTGGACCTATTGAAATATTATAGAGGAGGAGGAGGAGGCCTGCCTGGACACTTACTACGGGGCAGCCTTAGATGACACCTGCGAGTTGGACCCTCAGGAGGACCCAGCTCTAGCTGAGGATATCACCCCGATTGCCTAGATTAGATTAGTTAGGCTTATTTTACTTTATGCAGTCTTGAGACATGTTTTAGCTAGACTATATTTGGAGTTCAGAGTTGTATATATTCTTTCATTCTGTATCTGAGACCATGTACTTCTAGATATTGCTGGGATTATCTTAGACTACTTTTCATCTATTTATTTCCTTGAGATCTATTTCATATCGTGCTATCCCTTCTTAGTTGTGATTGAGTTTTACTGCTATGTCACTCCCATTCGGGGAGTGTAAACTGTTTAGAAATATATTGCTAGTTGATTGTTGACCTAGGACAGCATTCTACCGCCGACACTGCGACGTAGGCTGGGCATTGTTACGTTCTCGTACCCTCACAGTGGGTGCGGGTCGTGACACGTTTTTAGTGGTGGCCCATGCAGGTCTGGACTAGAAGTGTAGTGGTATTCGAATTAGAGTATCACTACAGCCTGCAGTAGGATATAGGACATTAATTTTGAGGTACTCAATCACTTTAGGAAAATTTCTTTTATTGCCATCTAAATCCTTTTGTCAGCTGATCCTTTGAATTATAATTGTCCGCCTTTGTTATTTCGCTTCTTTCTCAGAAATGATACTCTTGTTTGTCTATCTTCAGGATGGTAGAGACTCGATCGCAGCGTGCCATCCATGAGGATGCTATAGAGGGGACTGCTACCTCTCAGCCAGTACGGCGAGGCCAGGGGACTGCAGCTCCAGCTACCTCAGCTCGTAAGGAGACCTCGGCAGCCGCAGCAGGGGGTATGCATCCACCGACTCGGAGGCAGGACCCGGTCATTCCAGAGGATCCCTTCTACTAGCCACCTCCAGGATACGTGGACGCAGCTCAGATGTTCGCGTATTTCTAGCAGTTCATGGACAGACAGCAGGCTCGACAGGACAGAGGCATGGAGTTGGCCGTCACGACAGCCGCAGCTCGACCAGTGGTGCTGCAGCCGAGGACACCGGGGATCGAGCAGTTTCAGAAGATGAGCCCTAGAGACTTTCTCGGGACAGAGGGGATCCTATATGCCGATGAGTGGATCGAACATATAGAGGAGATCTTCCTCTTGGCCAGGATTCCAGTAGACCTTCAAATCGAGGCCGCAGCTAGCCGGATGCGAGATCTTGCTCGCACCTGGTATCAGTCAGACCCCAGGATGGGGGTACCGGGGCAGACTTGGGAGCAGTTCAGGGGCTTCTTCAAGAAGAAGTTCTTCCCAGATTCAGCACTCAGAGCCTTGGAGTCGCAGTTCGAGAGCCTGGTCCAGGGGAGTCTCTCAGTGGAGGGGTACGCCGGGGAGTTTGGCCGCCTCGACAGGTTTGTGGATGGCTTGAGCAAGACGGCGATGGCCCAGAGGTTCCGGAAGGGCCTAGTCAAGGAGGTCAAGTCCTTGACCAAGGGCAACCGGGATGCCACGTTCGAGGAGATCTTGACAGGAGCTTTGCTAGCAGAGGATGATCTTGAGCTTAGGCTCAAGAGGGAGAGAGACCCAGTTGGAGCCAGCAGCAGCAGCGGAGGCCAGGCCAAGAGGCCCAACTTTCAGCATCAGCAGTTGAGGCAGTTTCAGCCACAGCGGATCCAGCAGAGGCTAGTTCACCAGCAGCAGCAGCCGAGGCAGCACCAGCAGGGTCAGAGACAGGGTGGTACTTGTGCCTACTACAAGAAGCCTGGGCACGTCTTCAATGAGTGCCGGAAGAGGCTGGGCCAGTGCCTAGTGTGTGGTTCATCAGACCACCAGATGAGGGAGTGTCGCATAGCACGAGCAGCTCCGGGAGGTGGAGTCAGAGCTCCAGCAGGCCAGCAGAGGAGACCAGCCCTGCCGACGCAGCAGCAGAGGTTCGTCCAGCACCAGCAGCAGGCCAGGGGAGGCCACCAGGGGCGAGCTTTCGCCATGGCAGTTGGAGATACAGAGGTGATAGGAGAGCTGATTGCAGGTTCGATTCTACTCGACTCCAGTCCAGCTTTTACATTATTCGATTCCGGTGCTTCGTATAGCTTTATATCAGTATCTTTTGCGATTAGACACGGTATCATAGCTGAATCGTTGCCTAGGACTTACAAGATCACGACCGGGGGTGGCATTATCCTCGTGAGTGATGTTTGTAAGGGTCGGAGAGTAGTTTTGGGAGGCCGTGAGTTGGAGGTGAGCCTGCTCATAATGCCATTGCCGAACTATGATATAGTACTAGGCATGGATTGGTTGAGCAGGCACCATGCCAGTATTGATTGCAGAGGGGGTAGAGTTCTCTTCAGAGCACCGGGGGAGCCATAGTTCGAGTACTCCAGACGTCAGGCAGAGCAGAGGAGCGGAGTCTTCTATGGAGTCTCGGTCGAGGAGCAGACGATTCCACACCCCTTGATAGTAGATTATATAGATGTTTTCCTAGAGGAGTTGCCGGGACTGCCACCAGACAGAGACATAGAGTTCTCGATAGACTTGGTTCCAGGAGCGGAGCCCATATCTCAGCATGTCTATCGGGTGAACAACAGCGAGCTGGTGGAGCTGAAGAAGCAGGTGGATGAGCTACAGGACCAGGGCTTCATCCGCTCGAGTTCGTCGCCATGGGGTGCACCAGTGTTGTTCGTGCCGAAGAAGGATGGGTCAGTACGCATGTGTATTGACTATAGGGCACTCAACAACCTCACGATCAAGAACAAATACCTACTGCTGCGGATCGACGATCTATTTGACCAGTTGAGCGGAGCTCGGGTATTTTCTAAGATTGATCTGAGGTCGGGATATCACCAGGTGAAGGTGAAGAGGGAGGATATTCCCAAGACTGCTTTCAGGATGCGGTACGGACAGTTCGAGTTTTTGGTTATGCCGTTTGGGCTAACCAATGCACCAGCAGTGTTTATGAACCTTATGAACAAGGTATTCCACCAGTATCTGGATCAGTTTGTGGTGGTGTTTATTGACGATATCTTGATATATTCCAAGACTGAGGAGGAGCACGAGGAGCATTTGAGGATAGTGCTGGAGATTCTCAGGAAGGAGCAGCTTTACGGGAAGCTCTCCAAATGTGAGTTCTTCTTAGATCGGGTGGACTTCTTGGGGCATGTGGTGACTGGAGATGGTATCTCAGTTGACCCCAAGAAGATTGTAGCAGTTGAGGCATGGGCAGCGCCAACTTCAGTTGCAGAGATGAGGAGTTTCATGGGGCTGGCAGGATACTATCGGAGATTCGTGCATGATTTCTCCCGGGTTGCAGAGCCGATGACATGGTTGACCCGGAAGGATGCTGAGTATGTGTGGTCAGAGGAGTGTCAGGCAGCTTTTGATGAGTTGAAGAAGCGGCTGACGACAGCTCCGATTCTGACATTGCCTTCAGGATCAGGTGGTTTCACTATTTATAGTGATGCTTCAGGGAAGGGGCTGGGTTGCGTCTTGCAGCAGCATGGGAAGGTGATTGCCTATGCTTCCAGGCAATTACGTCCCTATGAGAAGAACTACCCTACCCACGACCTGGAGCTGGCAGCAGTGATATTTGCTCTGAAGCTGTAGAAGCATTATCTGTATGGTGAGAGTGTGGAGATCTTCACAGATCACAAGAGCTTAAAGTATATGTTCACTCAGAAGGAGTTGAACATGAGACAGCGCAGGTGGCTAGAGTTGATGAAGGATTTTGATATCCTACTTCAGCATCACCCAGGGAAGGCCAACGTGGTTGCCGATGCCTTGAGTAGGTATCCGACAGCCATGTGTTTGACCATGGATCGGCATTTGCTTGCCGACTTGGAGAGCCTTGAGATTGAGGTGATCGTGCCCGGAGTGCAGATGCAGCTATGGGGGATGCAGATTCAGTCGGACTTGGTGGAAAGGATCAAGTCGGCGCAGTTTGAGGACGTTGCTCTACGGTGTCTCCAGGAGCAGGTTCGGGTAGGATTGCTGGCGGGCGAGTTTTCTCTTGTAGAGGATGGTGCCTTGAGGCACGGTTCCAGATTATGTGTGCCCAGCGGAGAGCTCAGGGAGCAGGTTATGCAGGAGGCCCACAGATCTCAGTACTCTATACACCCGAGTGCCAACAAGATGTACCGAGATCTGCGGGAGCATGTTTGGTGGTCAGGGATGAAGCGGGAGGAGGCTCGTTTCGTGGCTAGGTGTTTGGTCTGTCAGCAGGTCAAGGCAGAGAGATAGAGGCCCGGTGGATTGTTGCAGCCGCTGCCCATTCCCGAGTAGAAATGGGAGCATATCACTATGGAATTCGTTTCAGGATTACCGCGTACTCCAGGAGGGAAAGACGCGATTTGGGTCATCGTTGACAGTTGACCAAATCGGCCCACTTCTTGCCATTCAAGGTGGGTACGTCTACAGAGAGGCTGGCAGAGTTGTATATGTGGCAGATAGTCAGGATACACGGGGTTCCGGTCAGCATTGTCTCAGATCGGGATAGCCGTTTTACTTCCCATTTCTGGAGGAGTCTACAGACCAGGTTGGGCACTCAGCTCAAGTTTAGTACTGCATACCACCCCCAGACGGACGGACAGTCAGAGCGGACTATTCAGACCCTTGAGGATATGCTGCGGACGTACGTCCTGGACTTTGGAGGTTCCTTGAAGGATCATCTTTATTTGGTGGAGTTTGCCTACAACAATAGTTTCCAGGCCAGCATTGAGATGTCACCTTTTGAGGCTCTATACGGGCGTAGGTGCCGTACACCCTTATCCTGGGATGATGTTGGTGAGCGAGCTTTACTGGGGCCAGAGATGGTTGTTGATACGGCCGAGAAGGTGAAGCTCATCAGGGACAGACTTCGTGTGGCACAGGACAGACATCGGCACTGGGCCGATAGCCACCGGAGGCCCTTGGAGTTTAAGGTACAGATTAGAGTAGGATTAGATTTAGGTTTCCTTGTTTGTGATTTTTGATCATGTTGTTTATTATAATTAATTGAGACCTTGCTTGTGATTAGGTCGGAGACCAGGTTTTCTTGAGGATATCTCCGACTCGTGGTACGATACGTTTCGGTGGAGGCGGAAAGCTTAGCCCGCGCTTCATCGGCCCTTTCGGTATCAGCGGGAGAGTCGGTGACGTTGCATACAGGCTAGACTTGCCGCCTGTACTAGTGGGGGTCCACAACGTATTTCATGTATCACAGTTGAGACGGTATGTGGCTGACCCTAGCCATGTGCTCGATCATTCAGAGATAGAGGTTGGGCCTTCTCTCAGCTATCCAGAGCAGCCAGTGGAGATTCTGGATCGACGGAAGAAGGTTCTGAGGAACCAGATGATACCCTTGGTGCACGTCGCATGGAGGCATCATTCTCCAGGAGAGTCTACCTAGGAGCGGGAGGATGAGATGCGCGAGCGCTACCCTTATCTTTTTGGACCGTGAGGTATGCTTTCTATCCTTCTCATCAGTTGTATTTCGTCTTTCAATTTCGAAGACAAAATTCTTTTAAGGAGGGTAGATTTGTCACTACCACATTTCTAGTGTGAGGGTATTTTTTTTATTTTTGGGGTAATTTGAATTTATTAGAATTAATTTGAATTTATGGGAATTTTTAGGAATTATTTTGGAATTGTTTGGACTAGATTGATTTTGGCTAGTTTGGACCCAGGTAGACCAACCTAGAAGCTAACCCTAGTTAGTATGGACTTGGTTAGGCTATGTGACTCTAGTCTAACCTAGTATGACCTAAGTTAGTGGTAATTGATTCATTAGAAATTGAACTAGAAAATTTGGAATTCAATGGTTTGAGAAATGGCTTGTGATTTCACAAGTCATTTTGTGACTTAACCTAATAGGACTAGCCAACCTAGTTCAAACCCTAACCTAGCCCATCATGGCCGGCCACCATGGGTTAACCTAGGGATTCCTCTACTATAAAACCCCTCCTAAAATCTAGGGTTGCCTCTTTCTTAGGAAAAGTTCTAAATTCAAGGAGGTTAGTTTCTATTGCATTTTAATTCCTAGAACTCCTTTCCTCTTCCTTTTTCTTTCTAAATTATTCCATTAGGTCCTAATATGACTGTTCTTACTGTTGCTAAGGTCCAATCTCAGTTTGAGGTTGTTTTGGTTTGATTGGGATACCAAGAAAGGAGCTCACAAAGGAGGTTTTTCATTGAAAGTTCATCAATAGGTAACCTTCTCATTTCTCCATGGATTTTCAATTTGTCTTCATGATTAGGAAGCCCTAAGGGTCCCTAAGTGTCTGTATAGGCTTCGTGTCGAGTTTCATTAGGTTTCGTATCCGTTCTGGACACGTATCAGTCCCTGACCTAGACTGTTTGTCGAAATGCCTCAAAGGGCATTTCGATCTCTTTTACGCATTGTTTTTGAATAGGAATATTAGTTTTGATCTTGCTTATTGTGTTCTGTTCTCATGTGGTAGTGTTTGTGTCGTTTCGTGTCGGATTCACCGTTTGGACATGCGCGTGCACACGCTGGCGCGCGAGCTACAGTAATCCCCTGCTGCACGGGGTCTGTAGCGGACACGACACGGGGTTTTAGGACACAAAATTCAAGGAAAACCTAGGGGCAATGTCTGTCATGACATTCCCCAAGTTTCATTGGGTTTTGTGTCGTGTCGGAGGAGGAATCAATCGTGCACGGGGAAATGCCTATTCTGTGCACTGTTTGTTCTTGCCGCTGACACGGCCTCGTTACTTTGGACACGACACGCTAGGGACTATTGCAGTCTGACACACACTTAGCTGGACACTATGTATATCTTCTGACACGAGCATGAGACACGAAGTGTCTTGTGTCGTGTGCACGACACAAGTGCACATGTGCACGAGGCAGTGCACTCGACAGTGCACTGTCACGCCTGTTTTGAGTTCTGTGTATTTGGATACGACGTGTCCGGCCTTGGGTGACACGAAAGGGAGTGTGGGGTCTGTGCACATGGGTTGCTTCATTATCAATCAATAGATTCATGATTAGTTTAATTTTTCCTATTCAATTTCTCATTTAACCAAGTTACTGATACTTGCATTCCTGAGTAACTTCTAGTCTTCGAATTTGAGTTTGCCTGTTTAGTTTAACCTATTAATCACTGATATATGTATGTTTTATAAGCTCTAATCTAATCTCCTGTGTGTTATCTTGTGGTGGTTGAAAATTGGGTTTGAATTGATGAGGTATTGAGTTCAAACCTGGCAGTTCAGTTGGACTGTTGAATTGATTTTTAGTTCAAATGATACTGATGCTAATCCCTAAAAACTGTTAATACATGAATTGTTTTAGACTGTTTTTGATTGGTTTCCAAATTCCTTTTTCAGTTTAGAACATGAACTGTACATGGGGATTTTGTTGAACTGATTCAGTTCTGAATCTATGAAGTTGATTGTTCCTTTATTTCCTTTACTGTGTAAACTGATTTTTCTTAAAAGTTCTTCATGAGCTAAGGATATGTTCTATATTGTTTAAATCATGAGATTGATGTTAACTGAAAACTGGAAACAGTTAGGTTAAATTTGTATTTCAACTGTTCTAAACTGAGTTCCTATTTTAGGACTGCTTAATAGGTATGTGTATGCAGATTTGGGTTTAATACTGCTTTTTGATCTATTGTTTTGTTTATGACAAATATGTTAACATCTAGAATTGGACTGAAATCTGGAAATGAGGGTGGGGGATTGTTCACTGTTTAATCTGAGATGTTAGGGACTGTTTTGCCACTGTTGTATCCTATCACTCACTCACTGCACACACAAAGTCCAGTCATACACACACACACCTTTCCCTCTCTCTTTACTGTTTGTAGTTCCTGCACTGTTTGACATTACACACACACAGCTACACATCCATCACACACTGCTTTTACACACTCATGTACTCTCTCTCTCTCTCTCTCTCTCTCTCTCTATATATATATATATATATATATATATATATATATATATATATATACCTATCTTAATCTTCTAAATGTAGGTTATGTATTGTATGAATACCAATGTATTATGTGTAATGTATACTTATATGCATATATAGTGCTTAGCCTAAGTATAAATAATGTTAACTCTTATGTAGGTATCTATATATATATAAGGTAATGTGGTGTTCCTATATAAGTTATTAATGTATTGTGAATACCTAGATATGTGTTTAACATTGTGTATGTGTGAATTAGTTGACCTAGTGATGTGTAGGAGTGCTAAGCTAGACTTGTTTAGACTAAGGTAGACTAGTTTAGACTTGATTAGACTTGGTTGACCTAGTTTGACTTCTAGGGTTGACCAGAGTTGACCAAGAGTTGACTTTGGCCTAGATTGACCTAGAATCATGTAGAATGCATATTAGAACTTTATTTTGCTATTCTGGACTTGTTATGACTTGTGATGTTCTGATTAGGAGCCAGACACCACTCCTCGGACAGTACTTTCATATTGGACACTCAGATACCAGGCGAGTACATTCTCTGATCATTTCATATCCTGCTTAGAACTATTTCCTGCAGTAGATTACTTTACTTGTACTGTCACATTGGTCACACGGATTGGTACTATACGGATCCCTTCTTGAGATGTTATCCTTAGGGAGCATCGGGTACTACATGTTCTGTGCGTTTCACTTGCATGTCGTATCACTATGCTTCACATGTTCTTCGATCACTTGTGACATATACTCTTATGATCACAGAGTCTCCTAGAATCCCCATTTTTGGGACTACTATGTATCACCTTTCGGAGGCTTATCACCTTTCGGAAGCTTATCACCTTTCGGAGGCTTATCACCCTTCGAGGGCTGTACATAGTATCATAACATAACCTGATTGGATCCTTGTGTATTGATTGGGGGTATGGGGGAGTAGAAGTAGACATGTGAATAATACCCAAGTAGTATCTTATCAGAATCTCTTCCATAGTGTCTTATCAGAATCTCCTATGCCATTTACTTGTCTATATTATACTCCGACTCACTAGCCATATGTTAGTTCTTTATTTATAGTAGATATTTCTATTACAGCTTTCTCTCTCTGTTTATATACTGCACTTCTTTCAGTACTTGTATCTTACTTTACTGCATGATTATATCTTCTAACCTGCTATGAACTGTTGAGATGTAATGTACTCGCTCCTGTCCTGACTGGACCTGTTGAAATATTACAGAGGACGAGGAGGAGGCCTACCTGGACACTTACTATGGGGCAGCCTTAGATGACACCTGCGAGCTGGACCCTCAGGAGGACCCAGCTCTAGCTGAGGATATCACCTCGATTGCCTAGATTAGATTAGTTAGGCTTATTTTACTTTATGCAGTCTTGAGACATGTTTTAGCTAGACTATGAGTTCAGAGTTGTATATATTCTTTCATTCTGTATCTGAGACCATGTACTTTTGGATATTACTGGGATTATCTTAGACTACTTTTCATCTATTTATTTCCTTGAGATCTATTTCATATCGTGCTATCTCTTCCTTAGTTGTGATTGAGTTTTCCTGTTATGTCACCCCCATTCGGAGAGTATAAACTGTTTAGAGATATATTGCTAGTTGATTATTGACCTAGGACAGCGTTCTACCGCCGACACTGCAGCGTAGGCTGGGCGTTGTTACGTTCTCGTACCCTCACAGTGGGTGTGGGTCGTGACAGATAACTGGATAGTCTGCAAGGCTTGGGACTGGGAATTCCTCGTCTGCATCTTGCTAGTAACTAGGTTTGTGATAACCCTAGTTAGTTAAGTAGTAAGCCGTAGTATTTACTTGGCCGCTTGTGAATGGATGGTGTCCAGCATTGTTTAAGTCTCGTCTAGTCCCAGTACCTGGTACTCCTGAACATGATTGTTTACTTATCTTTAATAATAAATGGGTAGAGACGAGGTGCTATTCAGGCGAAAGGTTACGACCCCGGTCCTTGCTTGGTTTACGGGTTGTAACCTGGCTTCGGGAATGGCTCTATGTTCCTAGTCGTTTATTGACTTATTGTACTCTTATTTACTAGTACTTTCTTCCATTTTCTTATGTTCTGATATGCTGGCTTTTGTTCTTATTTCGTGGCCTCCTTTGTGGCACTTGCTCTTTCTGGGGTTTGACCCAGCTAGTTTTGTGTGGCCAGATTTCGGAGCAGCACCCGAGGATCTACCGAACCTCCAGCCCGATGGTGGCGACTAGAAGGAACCCGGGCTACGAGTGGGTTTTCTATTTTGTTACGCTCACTCTATTGTAAAATTATTCTTTTGAGGAGTTTAGCCGACGAGCACCTGTTAGCTCGATGCATATTTACTTACTGTCTGCCTACGGGCTGTAAACATGATTAACAAATCCTAGGGTTGATCATGTATGACTTAACTCTTGCTAGTCCTCGCATTTTGTACGACTAGCTTCATGATCAGCTGAATATGTAATATTTGGGACGCCTTTCATTGTATATTTGGTGGTCTAACATCTTGCAATTATATTATTTGTTTGAGATTGAGACAATAGGCTGGACCTTAAGAGATCGTTGGCTTGTAGTAAACCCTCATATCTGGACAGCCGTGACCGTATAACGAGGTGGATTCCATTTTAATATACGTAGCTGGCTATGTACGCCTCCGCTCTCCAGTATTCTGGTTCTGGGGCGTCACATGGTTTAAGTGGTGGCCCATGCAGGTCTTGGCATTCAAGATATGTAAGGGTTTACCGGATAGATATCTCAATCAATACTCGTCTTTGATCTCCATTCATATCCTCTGAATCTCTGGATTTTTGCCCTGATCATGTGCTTGTATCGTTGATCTGTCCTGGTCCTTCCTTATTGTTTTTCCTATTTCGTCTTCTTCAGCGACACTGTACCTGACCCCGCCGATCAGCAAGGTGGAGCACTTCCAGGGGACCAGCAACCCGGAGATCAAGTCCAGCATTCCGGAGTAGCCTCCAGAGTTGTACCTCCCGGAGGAGAACCCCCAGTTCGGCCCGTCCAGCCTGCAGAGCCTGACGATGGCACCTAGGTAGTCTCATCAGGACCTTGATAGCTTCTCTGGATCGTCGAGGAGACGCCTTGCACCAGGTAGTAGCGGATGCTTTGACCAGAGGCGGTCATCCACGGAACAGCGCAGCCAACAGCTTCAAGCGCTTGAACCCTTCCTTCTTCGACGGCAGCGAAGATACGATTGCCGCAGATGCTTGGCTTCAGGATACCGAGGTGGTTCTGGAAGCAGCTAGGACACCTAAGAATAAGAAGGTGGCGGTGGTACGCCTACAGTTGCTGGACTTGGCTCACAGTTGGTGGGCAGCGCAAGCCATGGGATTAGTGGCACCCATTGCTTGGGCAGGGTTTAGAGAAAGATTCTAGACGAAGTATTTTGATGCTGTAGTTCGGTACGACCTACAGACGAGATTTACCAACTTGAAGCAAGGTGGCAGAACGGTCGACAGTTATGCATCAGAGTTTTCTAGACTCAGTAGGTTTGCCTCCACCTTGGTGGCAATCGAGTTTGATAGGGCCCAGCGGTTCCAACAGGGACTACATTTGGAGATCTTGTTGGCAGTTGAGCAGTTCGAGCACCAGACGTTCGATGCGGTTTTGAGAGCAGCTAGGAGGCACGAGTACACCTCCCAGAGGATTGTGGATAGGACCGGAGGTAGGAAGCGATCCCACAGCCAGATGCAACAATCATCAGCTCCAGTCCCGGCAGCTAGGAGTTTGACCATTGGAACTCCGAGGCGGGCGGCCTCAGTGACGTCGGTTCAGCATTCAACCCCGGCGTACCCACAGCAGCAGAAGCAGAAGCAAACTTTCGCGATGGGATGTTCTCATTATGGGAAGCCAGGCCATGTAGTGGCGGATTGTCGTAGGGCACATGGATTGTGCCTGGCATGTGGAGCGGCAGATCACAAGATAGGAGCCTACCCGAATAGGGGTAGTTCATCCTCTTCTAACCTAACCAGTCCATCGGTTAGGGGACCAGCACCTATGCAGCAGCAGCAGTACCCGAGGCTCTTATTGCCTCAGGCCCAGGCGTTTCATCAGCAGAACCAGCAGCAGTACACCCAAGCCCAAGTACAGAACAGGCAGAGAGGTTTCCAGCAGAGGGGACCCGCAGCTAGAGGACAAGGTCAGGCCATGATGATGACTATGGAAGAAGAAGTTACACCAGGTGAGGTAGTGGCAGGTATTATTCCCGTCAACTCCTCTCCAGCATCAGTATTATTTGATTCTAGTGCATCGCATTCATTCATGTCTGCACGATTCGCGACACGGATAGGATTGGAGCCCGAGTCATTATCAGTGAGGCTCAATATACTTACTGGTAATGGTCTTGTGGGAGTAGATCGGGTGTTTTCCTCGTGTCGGATCGTAGTTAGCGGTAGAGAGTTCCCCGCTAGATTTATAGAATTCCCTATAGCAGACTATGATGTAGTCTTAGGCATGGATTGGTTGAGGAACCAGTATGCTAGGATAGACTGCCATGTTGGCAGGGTTATCTTTAGTATCCCAGGCGAGCCAGAGTTTTCATTTTCCAGAGGCGCAGTGGAACCCTCATCTCCAGTATTGCGGATGGCAGTAGCAGCAGTACAGTTACCTAGGATAGTTGAAGAATTTCCAGATGTCTTTCCAGAAAAACTTCCAGAAATGCCGCCAGAGCGGGAGATCGAGTTCACTATAGACTTGATCCCCAAAATAGCACCAGTATCAGAGAGAGTCTACAAGATGGCGCCTTCAGAGTTGGAGATTTTGTACAAGATGATTGAAGAATTGAGGACCAAGGGATTCATTCGTGCAAGTGGATCGCCTTGGAGAGCCCCGATGCTTCTTATGAAGAAGAAGGATGGTACGTCTAGGTTATATGTAGATTATCGTACCTTGAACTCAGTGACAATCAAGAACAGATACCCTCTCCCGAGGATAGATGACTTGTTTGATCAACTCAAGGGGGCTTCAGTATTCTCGAAGATAGACTTACGGTCAGGATACCACCAGATCAGAGTCGGAGAGCAGGACATCCCGAAGACAACGTTCAGATCTAGATATGGGCATTGGGAGTTTCTTGTTATGCCCTTCGGAGCGACCAATGCGCCAGCCGTATTCATGGACCTCATGAATCGCATTTTCATGCCTTACTTGGATCAGTTCGTGATCGTGTTCCTAGATGATATCCTGGTCTACAGCAAGAGCGAAGCAGAGCACGAGCAGCATCTCAGAATCGTCCTTCAGACGCTTAGAGAGCACTAGTTGTACGCCGAGTTCAGTAAATGTGAGTTCTGGCTCGATCGCATTTCGTACTTGGGTCACATCATTACTCGAGGAGGAGTAGAAGTGGATCCCTGGAAGATTGTGGCTATCGAGTCATGGCCAGTACCTAGTTCAGCGGCAGAGGTTCGCAGCTTCCTTGGATTGGCCTGCTATTTGTAAGGATTTCGGTGCCGATGACCCAGTTGACCCGCAAGGATGTACAGTTCGCTTGGACAGCGGAGTGCCAGAAATCATTTGAGAATTTGAAGCGAGGTTTGATAACGGCTCCCATTCTCACACTTCCAGATGGGACCGAAGGATTCACAGTTTATTGTGACGCTTCAGGCAGAGGATTGGGGTGTGTTTTGATACAGCATGGGAAGGTAATATCTTATGCATCACGTCAACTTCGTAATCATGAGAAAAATTACCCGACCCACGACTTGGAACTGGCAGCAGTAGTGTTTGCACTTAAGATTTGGCGGCACTACTTGTACGGAGATAGAGTGGAGATATTTACTGATCACAAGAGCCTGCAGTATGTTTTCACCCAAAAGGACCTTAATATGCGGCAGAGAAGATGGCTCGAGCTACTGGTGGACTACGATGTGAAATTGCAGTATCACCCAGGGAAGGCCAACGTTATAGCAGATGCGTTGAGCAGGAGAGCCGGAGTTTACTTCCTAACGGCGCAACCAGAATTATTGGCAGATCTTCAGAATATGGGAATTGAAGTAGTTCTTCCTACCAACGTGGCGTTGATGGCCAGTCTACAGGTTCAGTCCAGCATAGTTGAGAGGATCCGGAGAGCACAGTCAGCAGATTCCAAGCTTCAGCGACTCAGAGCAGAGTGTGAGGTAGGAAGAAGGCCAGAGTTATGTATCCATGAAGATGGTACACTTCGACACGGCACTCGTCTTTGTGTACCCAGTGGAGATATCAGACAGAAGATCATGGCAGAAGCTCACAGTTTACAGTATTCTATTCATCCCGGTGGCACGAAGATGTACCGTGATATTCGTCAGCATTTCTGGTAGAATGGCATGAAGAGGGAGATAGCCCAGTTTGTCTCTCGATGTTTGGTTTGCCAGCAGGTTAAAGCTGAACATCAGAGCCCGCTGGACTTCTTCAGCCCTTGCCGATTCCAGAATGGAAGTAGGAGCATGTGACCATAGATTTTGTGACTGGATTGCCTAGATCCCCAGCAGGTCGAGATGTTATTTGGGTTATAGTTAACCGGCTCACAAAGGTGGCTTATTTTCTCTTATTCAGAGTTGGGCAGTCTATGGCTCAGCTAGCAGAGATGTACCTCAGGCAGATTGTCAGGCTTCACGGTGTGCCCGTCAGTATCACCTCGGACCGAGATTCAAGGTTTACGTCACACTTTTGGTGCAGCCTGCAAGAGAGTTTGGGAACTCACCTTCAGTTTAGCTCAGCGTATCATCCGCAGACAGATGGTCAGTCAGAGCACACAATCCAGACTCTTGAAGACATGTTGAGATCTTGTACACTTGACTTCGGTGGTTCATGGAAGGATCACCTGCACCTGGTGGAGTTCTCGTACAACAACAGTTTCCAGGCCAGCATTCAGATGGCCCCGTTCGAGGCACTGTATGATAGAAAATACAGATCCCCGTTAGCATGGGACAATGTCGGAGAGAGGCAGATGCGCAGTCCAGAAATGATTTCCCAGACAGTTGAAGTTGTCAGAAAAGTCAGGGATCATCTTCGAGTCGCCCAAGATCGCCAGCGACATTGGGCCGATGCCCATCGGCGTCCCTTAGAGTTTGCTATCGGCGACCATGTATTCCTTAGGATCTCGCCTAACCGCGGCGTCATTCGCTTTGGTGTGCGGGGAAAGCTTAGTTCTAGGTATGTAGGGCCGTTCGATATCTTGGAGCGAGTAGGAGATGTATCCTATCGTCTTGCTCTTCCGCCATCGCTAAGAGAGGTGCATGATGTATTCCATATGTCCCAATTACGACGGTATATCCCGGACCCGAGCCATATCCTGGACCATTCAGAATTGGTTGTTGGTACCAACCTTTCGTATGAGGAGAGGCCCGTGTCTATATTGGACCGAAGGAAGAAGATACTCAGGAATAAGACTATTAACTTAGTCCGTGTTGCTTGGGGTCATCACTCTCTAGGTGAGTCAACGTGGGAGCATGAGGATGACATCCGATCGAGATATCCTGACTTGTTTGACTCATAAGGTATATTGTCTTCCTTATGCCTTATGCTTTCCATCCCTTGCTTGCATGTATGATTATTTGCTTAGTTTAGCTTGCCGTGGCAATCTCTAGCTCCTTGATTAAATTTCGAGGACGGAATTCTTTTAAGGAGGATAGAGTTGTCACCCCCGTTTTTCGTATTTCGTATTCATGCTCGTAGTTGGATTTTACCATATATTTTTATTTTTCTTGACTTGTGAAATTTTGGGTTTCTTGTATTTTGGGTTTCGGCTCGGCTCGGTTTTAGTTGGTTTGGTTTGGTTTGATTTTAAGCCCAAAGGAACACTTTAACCTATACTCCACCCTCATTCCACCACAACCACCCTCATTAAATCCCCACCTAACATTCTCTCGCCTTATTACTCTTCCATTAATTTTCCATCATCTTCTTTCTTCTTTCACACCCCACCCATAGGCAAGTGCTCCTTGCCATAAAACAAGAACCCATTTTGAATTGTCTATTAGATAGATTAGCCCTCTAGAAACAACATTAGAACTTGTCATTTTTGATTTTGGTCCATGAATTTCCATAGATCTAAGTTTCCTCTATTTTCGGATTTACATGGTTTTGATCTATTTAAGTTGGATTTTTGTGGGTTTTGATGTTCCTATGTTGGGGAGAATCAAATTTCATCCAAGATAGAACCTTACAAATCCGGATTTGGAGTTGTGATGGCCAAGTTGTGGTATTTTGAAGTTTTGGAACCCATTGGAGCTCCTTCTCAACAAATGGAGAAGAAGAAGACCCTCCCTGCTGGCCCGTCTTGCGCCGCGCCCTTGCACGCGTGCCCATCCTGCGCTGGCACGCCTTGCGCGTTGCCCAGCCACCCGCCTTGCGGGCGCCTAGCCCCGCGCTGGCCGCGTTCTGTGTACGCTGCTCCCGCGCGCTGCGCTATTGCACGCGTGTCATCCCCGCCTGCGCGCCTAGCGAGCTCGGCCTGCTGCACCCCCGTGCAGTTTGCCCCCCGCGTGCCCTAGCGGCTGCGCCCCCTGTGCGCCCTAGCGGGTGCGCCCCATGCGCGCCCTAGCGGTTGCGCCCCCAGCGCGCCCTAGCGGCTGCCCCCCTACGCGCCCTAGCGGCTGTGCCCCCTGCGCGCCCTAGCGGCTATGCCTCCTGCGCACCCTAGTGGCAGCGCCATCGCGCCCCCTATCCTGAGCCCTTGCCCGGCGCCCTTTGGGCTGCCTCTTGACCTAGCACACCTTGTGCCATGGTGTCCCTTGGATTTCCCATGGTCTTGCCTTCTCTTGTTGATTTGTGTTTTTCTGAGATTTCTTGCCCACAGCACGACTGGACTTGACCCGACCCGTCTTGAAACGAATTTTCTAGGAATTGACTTGTGGCTAGCTTTCTTGATCCTGGCCATAACCTGAAATGAAAACTTGTAACCCGCAACTTATAACTTGATTTACTTGATAACTTGATAGTGGCCCGCCGTGGCGCACTCCTGACTTGACTTGACTTGACTTGATAACCGATAACTCAATGTTGTTGCGACACTTAACTTAACTTGACTTGCCCCTGACACCGTGGGTGTTCTTTCTTGTTGCTTGTGCAATCTACTTGTCTTGTCTTGCATCATGCCTAGGACATGACTCCCTGGGTACCACGGCCAGGGATTCGTACTAAATATGGATTAGGCTAATGATTAGATCAAACTAGAACATGGAGAATTTCTAGTCACAAGCAATCTCGTTATCTGGGCACTTTAATGGACTTGTAGCTTGCCGACGAGTAGAGCACATTTCCAGCACACTGTCATGTGTTGCACCTCTAAGTCACCTAAGGGTATATCGTTTCTAGGACGATGTACCCAATCATACTCTCAACCCGCGGAAGGATAACTGGATAGTCTGCAGGGCTTGGGAGTGGGAATTCCTCGTCTGCATCTTGCTAGTAACTAGGCTTGTGATAACCCTAGTTAGTTAAGTAGTAAGCCATAGTATTTGCTTGGCCGCTTGTGAATGGATGGTGTCCAGCATTGTTTAAGTCTCGTCTAGTCCCAGTACCTGGTACTCCTGAACATGATTGTTTACTTATCTTTAATAATAAATGGGTAGAGACGAGGTGCTATTCAGGCGAAGGGTTACGATCCCGGTCCTTGTTTGGTTTACGGGTTGTAAACTGGCTTCCGGAATGGCTCTATGTTCCTAGTCGTTTATTGACTTGTTGTACTCTTATTTACTAGTACTTTCTTCCATTTTCTTATGTTCTGATATGCTGGCTTTTGTTCTTATTTCGTGGCCTCCTTTGTGGCACTTGTTCTTTCTGGGGTTTGACCCAGTTGGTTTTGTGTGGCCAGATTTCGGAGCAGCACCCGAGGATCTATCGAACCTCCAGCCCGATGGTGGCGACTAGAAGGAACCCGGGCTACGAGTGGGTTTTCTATTTTGTTTCGCTCACTCTATTATAAAATTATTCTTTTGAGGCGTTTAGCCGACGAGCACCTGTTAGCTCGATGCATATTTAATTACTGTCTGCCTACCGACTGTAAACATGATTAACAAATCCTAGGGTTGATCATGTACGACTTAACTCTTGCTAGTCCTCGCATTTTGTATGACTAGCTTCATGATCAGCTGAATATGTAATATTTGGGATGCCTTTTATTGTATATTTGGTGGTCTAACATCTTGCAATTATATTATTTGTTTGAGATTGAGACAATAGGATGGACCTTAAGAGACCGTTGGCTTGTAGTAAACCCTCATATCTAGACAGCCGTGACCGTATAGCGAGGTGGATTCCATTTCAATATACGTAGCTGGCTATGTACGCCCCCGCTCTCCAGTATTCTGGTTCTGGGGCATCACAATTTTAGCAATTACTTAGTGTTAGTACATATTATATATTATATAATAGATATGTATGTATTATTATATTAGTATTATTACTATTAACCATTACAGTTATCATCATTTTTATCAAATATAGAGAAAAAATATATTTATATAATAATTAACTAAAAATTATTTCTACTAGTAAGTAAAGTGCAAGTATTTTTCCTATAACTTGTTTTGACTAAGAAAAATGTATTTTTAGGTAGTAAGGAAAATTTTCTAAACTAATATAAATTCTCTTCTCCTCAAATTCCCACTAATTGTCAACCTTATAACTAAATCGTGTTTTTCCTATTTTTCCGCAACCTCGAACCATACACACCTAACATGGCTATTGGACAATCGAAACTTGCTGGATTATCGCACCACACCAGGTGACACACCAGGCAAGATACCTTGTCTTATTTACTGTTTATAAATAGTTGCGTCTTTCTTTATTTACTGTATATTTATTTCTTGTTTTGTTTCACTTGGATCCATGACTTGTTGTTCATAGTTATTTTATTTTGCTTTCAATTTTTTTTCTTGCTTGTGTTTTAATATGCATGTTGACCTAGTCTTAGCGGACTACCTTTAGTTAGTGACCCTTGGGAGGGTGAAGACAGTTTAATGTATGGGCTACCCAAAACCAAAAGCCGTAGTAACTGCATACTACAGTGGTCGTGTCGCGATGGTCAGTAGCCTCGAGCTATGTGGACTGATGGGTCACGTTGGCCGCTAGCCTCGAGTTATGCCGGCTAATAGTATTGGTACTTGACGTGTGCATGTTTCGAGTTGTTACGTTGTCCTGGGGGAGTCAGCCTTTACCTGCCCATACACTGAGATATCTTCTAAATTGCATTCTAGATTGGTTAGGTGACCATAGTTAATGTCATGTCACACTTAGTTCTAGTCGTGGCACGGGGCATTGTCACATCATGGAATAGTGCACTACCCCGTGTCCTTGTTTGGTTGAAGGGGTAGTCTACTGTTTCGATGATGGAATATTGGGCCATGTTATGGTTGGGACACTTTACCTTACTTTGTGACTTTATGACATATTTTATATTCATTTTATATGTTATTTATTTATGTATCTTGTTACGTCCCTCTCAGGACCTGGTGAATTCTCCAGGTGTGTGTGTGTTGTGACCTTTCGCAGATGCTCTAGCCAATACCATTTCTTCGAGGATGATTACACTTGGATTGTCTTCGCATCGCTCGACAAAATTTTGTTATCATGTATTTCTCTCTTTTTCGTTGGAAGTAGATTTGTCTCCGCCCAACAATTTGTAAATAATAATTCATGAGTTTATTATAAAGTCTTCTTTATTTGTGGATGGGATTAGTATCGTGGTTTACTGCATTTTACAGCTTATGTATTCTTACGATGGTTCCATATATTGGAGTATACATCGTATGTTTGCAGCTGGCATGACGACGTACTTAGTCTTACGTATTTTGGGACTGGGCGTTACACCATGCCAAATACTGGGGATAGCCAGCCTCCTATCATGCACTACAACCCTGTGTTCCGATATAAGAAGGAGTAATACGACACTGATGCCTCCATCGGCACAGCCAGTCACCAGACTGGGGGGAGCAACCGTGCTGAGTCCGAGGAGGATCACAATCTTACGGTGTATCCTTCAGACGGTGAAGCTCAGGCGTCTGAGCCAGAGAGCGAAGGATCCACGGCTCCCTTGACTCATCCTCACACTTGGTCTGTGTTCATGGCCGATGGCAACATAGAAGACAACAACGAAGCTCTCAGACGTATCGAAGCCCTCGAAATAAAGTTAGATACGTTGACGGACACCATGAAGACTCTGTCCTTGGTCATAATCGACCTCAATAGCAATATGGCCCCTGCTGCCTCTACCTGTACTTGATCTGCCAACCAATGATAGATCCAGCAGGCTGCCTGCCGTCCACCAGGCAGGACCCTCCTCGTCTACTCCATCGGCTACAGGTTCTATAATGCCGACCGAGATATAGCAGGCCATCAAGGAGCTGTATGCTCGTCATTTAAGTACGTGTAGGCAACTCTAGATGGGGGTAAATAGAGTATGTGTTGATAATAGCTAATAAAAAATAACTCTAGTCAAGTTCACCCAACAGAAATAATAATCAAAGTATAAATGCGGAATATAAATAAAGATCAGAGAAGCATACGCAAACACAACCGTTTTTAACCTGGTTTTCCTCGTGGAGGACTAGTCCAGGCCTGAGAACTCTAGCTCAGGAATGAAATCCACCATTTGTGAAATAGCGTACAACCACGTGCCTTTACTCAGAAGAGCACGCAAACTTCTTACAGATTCGCAGATGGTAAGACTTGAAATCGTCCAAGTGACTTCTTTTGGAACTCTTGCACACAAACTTCCAATTGACTTGCACTGAGCACCTTAGGGGCTTGGAAAGTTGTGTGGCTAGTTAGATGAGAAGAATAAGCTCTTGAATGTATAGGCTATAGAAGAAGAGAAGATGAGAATATTGGATGATTGGAAATGAGAGAAATCAAGGCCTATATATACTAGTCCGGAGAGGCAGAGTTCGGCTAGAACCCAGTCCCAAATATCCAAAAATTTAGCCGTTGGACAACTAGCAACCAGCGAACCCTAAAAATCAAGTCCTGAAATTAAGGGGGCAGAGTTCGGCCTGAACTCTTTGTGGGGCAGAGTTCGGCCCGAACTCTGTCTTCTTGGGGACAAAATGTTCAATGGGCTGTTTTGGTTTGCCAGGTTTTGGACTTTTGTTTGTGGAGCTTTGGGTGTAAAGTCTAGGGATGAGATACTCAGTGCGACTCAACTTACAATATCCTAAACTCAATAAAAAGTAAAATACAGACTCAGAGAACAAGTAAACAACAGCATGTCAGAGCATTTGTCGATGATGTTCGTCTTGAGCTGATGTGTGGAGATTGTCTGTTTTGGAGCTTGATGGAGCTTGATGTGTCAAGTTGGATCATAACAGATGTCGTCTTTGTTAATTAAAAAGATTAGGTTGACTGCGATCCAGTTTGGGTCAACAATCTCCCCTATTTTGATAATTGATAAAAATACGATATTTGTATGTCCCAACATTCATACCTGGACACATGAAATAATGATAATAGCTCCCCCGTTGATGAACATGTCGGATCAGTTGTTTCCAAAGCACATGCAAATATCACAAGTATTCTCCCCCTTTGTCATTTAGCAAAGTGATAAAGTGGCTCCCCCATAAATAGTAGAAAAAGTGAAGACATGTAATCACACAACGTGGAACCACAATCATAGAGAGAAACTACTAGCAGTTTTATATCTCATAAAAACCAAAGTGCATAATTCTGAAGGAAATATAATGTACGAAAATAGAAATACTATATCCCAAAGTCTTTTTCTAAAAATACTACTAAAAGCATAATGAAACTATAGCCTAACATCAACCGCAGCATCAGCAGGTACTAAACCACGACCATCATGGAGCACGGGATGGACCAGCAGAGTCTGATGGATGGCTGGCAGGGCGACAAGGGTCAACAAAGGCCGCATTCGGGTCCAGATATCGCAACATCGCCTGGATGGAGTCCAGAGTAGCAGGAGGCTCGGGCTTAGGAGCAGCAGGAGCATAAGAGTCCGAAGACTCAGACTCAGCAGGATGGGCAATAGCAGCAAGTGTCCTCCGTGCCTTGGACATATAGACATGAGGAGAAAGAAACTGACACTCATCAAGAGGAATGTAAAAAGCACGAAAGATCATCGACAGATACATGGCATAGATCAATGATCATGGCTTGGTTCTCGCACTAATCATCTGGTCCATCATCGTGCGAGGGAAGTTGAATGGAACATCGAAGTGCAAGTGATAGAGAGCAGATATCTCAAGATAGGAAACTTTATCGGTTGATCCCGCTTTGGACAAGATCGAAGAGAATATAATCCGATGGAGTTCATAGAAGTAGGGGTTGAGGAATTTTGCTCTAAGCTTGAGAGGACATGTGTTAGGGGTACACATGTCATCGTTGAAGCTTTCAAGAGAGATCCATCGGGAAATTGAAACCGTCGGGCACCAACGAGTTTCTCACAAAAATTGGGTTCTGGGATTTCTAAATAGTCGGCAAGCTCAAAGTCATCAAATGATATATCAATACCGGCAACACGGGAATAAATTCGTGTGTCGTCATGAGTCAAATTGCAGTAGAACATTTGTATGGCATTTAAATAGACAGTAGATGAAGTTGAAACAAGCTCATCTAGATTTAAGTCATGAAATAGTGGATCATAATCCGAAAATATTGTAAATATGATCGAATGTCCCAGAAACACGCTACGTAAGCGAAAGTCAGAAAACCACTCATTGGAAGCATCCAATGAGACAAAAAGTTGCTCATTATAGGTGTTAGGGTTTGATGGAGGTGGTGGATTGAATAATTGATGGATAGGAGGAGGAAGAGGAGGAGAAGGAGGAGGGTTAGAAGATGATGCTCCTTCACTTCTTCTCCACTTTCCTCTACTAAAAGGTTTTGGTGCCATTGATAATAAAAAGAGATTGAATTTGAAAGAGAGGAGAAAAAGGGATTATACCTCACCAAATGGTGGGAGATGGAAGAGATTCTTCAAAAATCCTTAGATCTTGTGTTTGGAAGGAAAAAGCCCTAAATTATAGGTTTTCTAGGGTTAGGGTTTGAGAGAAAATAGTTTGGAGGGAGGTATAAGAAGATGAAAGTGAAGAGAGAGAAGGGTTTCTCGGGTTTAAGATGGTTAGGGCCAGTAGGTCGGGTGAAATCCTGGCCGTCAGATCAAAAAATCGAATGACTGAGAGCAGTTGGAGGTTCTATGAGTAGGCACACAGAGTTCGGCCCGAACTCTGCCTGTCTGTTCCAGAACACAGAAAAGGTAATGTTGGAATAGAAAAAAAGTCTAGAATTTGAAAGATTGAGTGATATAAGTCATAAAAATAATATAGCCATATAATAAATGACTGTTAAGACAACGACCATTACAGTAAAACTACCTTGGGGTAGCTGTAGGGGTCGGATCCCAGCTAGCGGTAGTCCAAAGACTAATGCACCGTGTCGCTTAGGCTTTTACGCCTTGTTGTCAGAAGGGCCCTTTCGGCTTGTACCCAAAGCTGAGTCATTATAGATGATAATTGTCATAACCGTTATTTACGTAGGTTCATATTATTGTATGACAATTTCATCCAAGATTCCTAACTCTCGACAAAGAAAATTGAAGCGCACTTCGACTAGTGGTTTAGTAAAGAAGTCTGCTAGCTGATGTTCGGTGTCAATAAACACTAAGTTAATAGTGCCGTGTTCTTGATGATCATGCAAGAAATGATGTCTAATCTCTATATGCTTTGTACGTGAGTGACATACTGGGTTCATGGTCAAATTAATCGCCCTGGTGTTATTACAGAAAATGGGTATGTTCTTGAATAATAAGTTATAGTCTTCAAGAGTTTGCTTCATCCATAGAATTTGTGCACAACAACGACCAGCTGCAATGTACTCAGCTTCTGTTGTGGATAGTGCGACAAAATTTTGCTTCTTGCTAAACCATGAGACTAAAGACTTTTCTAACAAATGACATGTGCAGCTGGTACTCTTACGGTCTACTTTGCATCCCGTAAAATCAGCATCAGAATATCCGATTAATTTAAAGAAAGTGGTTTTGGGATAACACAAGCCTACCGTAATCGTTCCTTTAAGATGTCTAAAGACACGCTAACAACGGTCATGGGTGATTCTTTAGGATTTACTTGACATCTAGCACATAAGCAAACGCTAAACATAATATCGGGACGACTAGCAGCTAAATACAATAGACTACCAATCATACCTCGATACTTACGTTGATCAATAGGTTTTCCACTTTTATCAGGTTCTAGCTTTGTTGTAGTGGCCATAAGGGTGCTGATAGGTTTGAGGTTGTCATGCTCGAACTTTTCAGCATGTCCTTTGTATACTTCGACTGGCTGATGAAGACGCCTTGCGAGTATTGTTTGATTTGCAGTCTAAGGAAGTATTTGAGCTCCCCTATCATGCTCATCTCAAACTCGTTCTGCATACACTTTGCAAAATCTTTGCATAGACCCTCATTAGTAGACCCAAATATAATATCATCTACATAAATTTGTACTAACAAAATAGTGTCATCAAGGGATTTTTTGAAAAGTGTAGTGTCAATTTTCCCATTTGGAAAACCTTTATCAAGTAAGAAAGTATTAAGGCGTTCATACCAAGCTCGAGGAGCTTGTTTGAGGCCATAAAGAGCTTTTTTAAGTTTAAAAACATGGTCGGGAAATTTATGATTTTCAAAACCAAGTGGTTGCTTGACAAAAACCTCTTCTTTTAATAAAACTATTTAGAAAAGCACTTTTTAAATCCATTTGAAAAATTTTAAGTTTTAGAAATTTGCAAAGGCACAAAGCATCTGAATAGATTCAAGTCATGCAACATGAGCATACGTCTCATCATAGTCGATATCCTCCTTTTGGTTGTATCCTTGAGCTACGAGACGAGCCTTGTTGCGACTGACTGAACCGTCCTCATTATCTTTGTTGCTAAAAACCTATTTAGTACCAATAATTGAATGATCAACAGATCTAGGAACCAGTTCCCAAAGCTGATTTCATTCAAATTAGTTGAGTTCTTCTTGCAAAATTCATCGTTAAAAGCTTCTAAAACATTTTTAGGTTCAATTTGAGAAATAAAAGCAGTGCTAGCAATAGAGTCTCTCAAAGAAGATCGAGTAGTTACCCCTTTCGACACCTCACCTATTACCAAGTTTTCTGGATGCAAATGTTTGAATTGGAACTTCTTTGGTAAGCCCTCCAGAGAGTTGGTTCTGGGTAGTGTATCCACAGAAGTGAAGGTTGCTGGTTCATCATCATCGGGAATGATAGCTGTACTATTGTCCTAATCAAAATTTACGTTAGTAGACTCTTCAACAATCATGGAGCGTTTATTGAACACTCTATATCCCTTACTCTTGGCAGCATAGCCAAGAAGAATACCTTCGTCATCTTTGGCATCAAACTTGCCCAAGTTGTCTTTGGTATTCAGGATAAAGTAGCGATAACCAAACACTCGAAAGTAAGAAACATTTGGAGTTCTACCAAACCAAAGCTCATAGGGTGTTTTCTTCGAAATAGGTCGAATCAAAACTCTATTCAAAATATGGCACGCTGTGCTGACAGCTTCTACCCAAAAATATTTCAAAAGGGAAAATTGATTCAACATGACTCTAGCCATATCGCCAAGAGTCCTTTTCTTCCGCTCCGCAACACCATTTTGTTGAGGAGTTCTAGGACAAGAAAACTCATGATTAAAGCCATTTAAATTACAAAACTTTTCAAAATCAAAATTTTTGAATTTCGCCACCATGATCACTTCGGATACAAGTAATCATGTCGCCTTTTTCGTTTTGGTCCTTTTTAACAAAAACTTTGAAAAATGAAATGGTATCATTTTTATTTGCAAGAAAGAAAACCCAAGTAAATCTTGAAAAGTCCTCAACGATAACAAAAGCATAGAGTTTACCGCCAAGATTGGCTACTCTACTAGGACCAATAGATCTATATGAAGTAATTGCAATGGTCGGGTAGTACTTAAAAGGTTTATGGATTTAAAGGAAGATTTGGTAGCCTTATTCTTTTCACATTCGGCACATACCATGTCTTTCTTGAATGTGATGTCTGGCAGGCCTCTTAAGAGCTTCTTGGTTGATAATCTGGATATGGTATCCATGTTGGCATGACCAAGACGTTTGTGCCATAATAGTCTTTCATCTTTATGGGCGTAGCGACATCTTCGTGTATTGTTAGTATCTCTAGATAGAAAGAAAATAAATATGTTATCTTCTCTTATCCCGTCAAAAGCGATATCTCTAGTTGATCTATCATAGATAAAGCATTTAGTTTTTCTAAAGTTAATATCATATCCATGATCAGCAAGATGACTAACGATGAGCAAGTTATGCTTTAACTCGGTTACTAAACAGACATCCTTAATGGCGGGAGAAGGAGGATAACCAATTGTATCGTTACCTATAATATAGCCTTTCAGATTGTTTCCGAAGGATACATATCCTTCCCTTTTCATCAATAGTGTTGCGAATAGATTATAATCTCTAGTCATATGTCGCGAGCACCCACTATCGAGAATCTATTTACTTCTACTTTGAGAAGGAAGGTCCACCTACTCCATGAGTAGATGTAACCTTTGGTACCAATATTCTTTTGGGTCCTGAAAAGTTAGTCTTCGGTACCCATGCATATAGATTGATATTAACTAGTTTTCTAAATCTACACTGCGGTGATATGTATCCATGAAAACCACAGTAAGTACAGGTAGCATGTATATTAGTATTGGGTGCAGGATGATAGTTGTGTCTATATGTGGGTGCAGAATGATGATAGCTATGTGTAGCACTAGGATGACTGTAGTGAGTGTGTAGCAGCATGATGATAATGGTGATTTTGTGCAGCAGGATGATGATAGAATTTATATGTGTGTGTTTTTTGTGCTACATGTGAGTAGGTGTACATAAAGGCATGATTTTGAGTAGTATGTGGATGAGGTTCTTGTGGTGACGTGCTCTCTTGTGTTGAGCCGTATCGTGTTTGAAAGTGTTGTGAATGTGAGATTGAGTTTGAGGTTGAATAACTTGCTTGTCCAGTCTAATCTCTAATTAATTAGAGGCAACATGCAACTCATCATATTTAGTAGTAGGGCCATGTATTCTAGCAGTAGCAATCATGTACTTATTTTTCTCTTCAACAAGTTCTTGATTTAAAGCAGTGATATCATGTGTTTGCTTCTCAATAAGAGATTCGACATCGTATAGGCTTAATTTAAGCTTAGATACCTCCTCAGTGCTTTTCGTGGGTGTAGTGTTTCTAACATTCTCAAGTAAGCAAGAAAGTCTATGGATCTCGACTTCATGGGTCTTGATCTTTTCCTTAGCATGCTTGTACTTATTAATAACCTTCTTGTTGTCTTCAAGAAGATCACTAAAGGCGTCACCCAGTTCATTAGAGGAGAAATCTTCAAAAGAGTTGTTTACCTTGTCCGAAGTTGCCATTAGGCAGACGTTTGCGGTATCTTGCGGAGAGTCCTCTTCTTCGTCTGAATCGCTAGCCTCGCTTTCGTGGCAGATGCTAGTGTTGGCATACTTCTTTGAGGTTGGTCTCTTGTACGATTTTTCGTATCTGCTTCCTTTTTTTGCTATAGGACAATCTTTTCTGACGTGTCTCGTCTTCTTGCATCCGAAGCAGGTGGGTCCTTCTTCATCGTCTTTTTGTTCCTTCTTTCTTCGGTTGAAGCATAGAAACCTCTTGAAATTTTGAACTTTGAGTGCTTGATCATCACCTTCAGAATCGTCATCATCTGTTTCCTCTGTGATGGTTCTTCGATGATGAGCTCTTAAGGCAATTTCTTATTCTTTTGGAGCCGTTTCTTCAAAATCTTTGAGGTCAAGCTCATGCGTCATTAGCTTGCCCATCAGAGTTTCTAGTGACATAGCCGTAAGATCATTCCTTTCGATAATCGCTGTGACCTTGGGGTTCCAGATCTTCGGCAATCCAGAAGCCTCCATACTTCGTGTGAGGTTCCTTCGACACGGCTGATCTTTGATTCTTTAACCTGCGTGGTTCCTTCATGAGTCATCTCCAAAATCCTCCATATTTTTTGTGAGGTGGAGCATGTAGAGACCCTATTGAATTCAATCCTGTCTATTGCACAAAAGAGAGCATTAATAGCCCTAGCATCTAGACTTGCCTATTTCTTTTCCTGGTCAGAATACTTGTCGTGGGGTTTTCAACAAGAGTCCTCTCGACAGCTATTCTGGCAGGCTTTTTGTAACCATCCGTGACGATGGTCCACTGATCAAAGTCTAGAGACTTAAGATAAAAACTCATCCTAGTTTTCTAATAGGTGTAGTTAGTTCCGTCAAATAAGGGTGGCCAATTTGTGGACTGTCCCTCACCATAGTTGAAAAAGGTAGGTTATGTGGTTGCCATGGATCAGCTCTTAGAATGTTAATCTGATATTTGAGAACATGGCTCTGATACCTAAGTACGTGTACGCAACTCTAGAGGGGGGTGAATAGAGTATGTGTTGATAATAGCCAATTAAAAATAACTCTAGTCAAGTTCACCCAACAGAAATAATAATCAGAGTATAAGTGTAGAATATAAATAGAGATCAGAGAAGCATACGCAGACACAGCAGTTTTTAACCTGGTTTCCCTCGTGGAGGACTAGTCCGGACCTGAGAGCTCTAGTTCAGGATTGAAATCCACTATTTGTGAAATAGCGTACAACCACGTGCCTTTACTCAGAAGAGCACGCCAACTTCTTACAGATTCGCAGATAGCGAGACTTGGAATTGTCCAAGTGATTTCTTTTGGAACTCTAGCACACAAACTTCTAGTTGATTCGCACTGAGCACCTTGGGGGCTTGGGAAGTTTTGTGGCTAGTTAGATGAGAAGAATAAGATCTTGAATGTATAGGCTAGAGAAGAAGAGAAGATTGGAGGATTGAAAATGTAAGAAATCAAGGCCTATATATACTAGGCCAGAGAGGCAGAGTTCGGCCAGAACTCTGTCCCAAATATTCAAAAAATTAGCCGTTGGACAACTAGCAACCAACAAACCCTAAAAATCAGGTCATGAAATTAAAGGGGTAGAGTTCGGCCCGAACTCTGTGAGGGACAGAGTTCGCCCCGAAACCTGTCTTCTTTGGGACAGAATGTTCAATGGGCTGTTTTAGGTTTGGCAAGTTTTTGACTTTAGTTTGTGGAGGTTTGGGTGTAAAGTCTAGGGTTGTGATACTCAGTGTGACTCAACTTACAAAAGCCTAGATTCAATAAAAAGTAAAATACAGACTCAGAGAACAAGTAAACGGCATAATGTCATAGCATTTGTCGATGATGTTCGTCTTGAGCTGGTGTGTGAAGATTGTCTATTTTGGAGCTTCATGGAGCTTGATGTGTCAAGTTGGATCATAACAGATATTGTCTTTGTTAATTATCAAGATTATGTTGACTGCGATCCAGTTTGGCTTAACAATGTCCCTCATTTTGATAGTTGACAAAAATATGATATTTGCATGTCATAACATTCATACATGGACACATGAAATAATGATAATAGCTCCCCCATTGATGAACATGTCGTCTCCTCCTTAAATAGATATTGATGAACATATAGGCAACTCTAAAGGGGGGTGAATAGAGCTTGTGTTGGAAATATCCAAATAAAATTTAACTTTATCACAAACAGAATATAATCAGAGAATTGAATATTGTAATAATAAAGATCAAGAGAGCATACGCAAACACAGCGATTTTAACATGGTTTCCCTCGTAGAGGACTAGTCCAGGCCTGAAAACTCTTGCTCAGGATTGAAATCCACTATTTGTGAAATAGTAGTTACACCACGTGCCTTTACTCAGAAGAGCACGTCAACTTATTACAAAGATCGCTAGGGCGACACTTGAAATTTTCCAAGCAACTTTATCTGACTCTTGCACAAACTTCTAACTGAATAACACTGAGCACTTTTAGGCTTAGGAAGCTTGGCTAGTAGATACGAAGGTTTTGGCTGGTATGAGGCTATAGGAGAAGAGAAGATGAGATAATGAGATGAATGAAAATGGTTGAAATCATGCCCTATATATACTAGTCTGCAAGGCAGAATTCGACCAGAATTATGTCCTCAAAATTCAAAAATATGGCCATTGTACCAGGCAGCAATTGGAATCCCTAAAAATCAGCTCCTGGAAATCAGGGGACAGAGTTCAGCCCGAACTCTGTGTAGGGGCAGAGTTCGGCCCGAACTCTACCTCCTAGGTGGCAGAATGGCCTTTGGGCCTTTGGGCTTTTTTTGGCTTGGTGGAGCTTGGGCTTCTTTGATGTAGTTTTAGGGATAAGTGTTCTAAGACAAAAGTACTCAGTGCTAAGTCAACTTACATCATTTTAGAATCATTAAAGATAAAATGATACAGACTCAGACTATGAGTACGCTACAGGAGATTTGACGACGTCTATCTTGTATCGAGTTCTGACTTGATGTGTCATATTGAATCATGACAAGTATCATACTGTTAAGTTATCAATATTTGGTTGACTGTGATCCAGTTTGGGTCAATAATCTACCCTATTTTGATAATTGACAAAATGATATTTGTATATCCAATGTTCATACCTGGACATATGTTGACGGAAGTTATACACGGGCATGAGATGTAGTAGCTCCTCCGTAACAGTAGCTCCCTCGTAGTCCAATGTGTCCTATCCTGAGATATAGTATCTTTTCCAAACACAATATGACGCATAATATTTTATCATGAACGCATACAAGTCACCTATCAAATATATATCTCCCCCTTTTGGCATTTATCAAGTATATGTAATCCCAAAAAAATAGAGGATGGATAATATTGCAAGCACACAGTTATAACTCAAACGTAATAGAACAACCAACAGTTTTAACTAGAAAATCTAGACAAGCTGAAAGTGCACTCATACAGGAATAAAAAAATAGAATGAAATACATAACCACTAAAACAAAAAAACTGAGAAAGATCATCATCATCAGCAGCAAAGACACCCATCACGGAGCGCGAGGCGGTCCAGCAATATTAGAAGGATTAGTGTCGGAACGACGAGGATCAACAATGCTGCGTCCGAGTCCAGATACCGCATGACTCAGGGGTCGTTAATACGGTTACCTTTGCGAGAAAAGTCCCGCCCCATAGGGAATGGCATAGTTGGATGCCGAGTCATACTGTACTGGATATCCTACAGCGAGTTGCTGATGGCACTCATGTACAAAGTGGTACGATAATCCATCTGGGTCTAGCGGTCGTCTTCCAACCAGAAGCAATCGTGCAACATCACCTGAATAGAGTCAAGGGTAACAGGCGGCTTGGGCTCAGGAGCTGTAGAAGCATCTGGGGCATCTGAGTCAGAAGACTCAAGCTCAGCAGGAGGAGCGATAGCAGCAAGAGTTCTCCGTGCCTTGGTCAGAAATGCAGGAGCAGGAAGAAATGGACACTCTTCAAGAGGAATATGAAAAGCACGAAATATCATTGGTAGATACATGGCATAAATCAAGGATCGAGGCTTTGGTCTCACACGAATCATGCAGTCCATCATCATACGAGGGAGGTTGAAAGGAATATGGAAGTGTATGTGATAAAAGGCCGAGATCTCAAGATAGGTCACTTAATCGGTTGATCTCGCTTTGGGCAGGAAGGTGGAAAAGATGATACGATGAAGTTCGTAAAAATATGGGTTGAGATATTTGGCAAGGAGCTTGCGAGGACGTGTGTTGGGAGTGTACAAGTCATCCTTGAAGCTCTCAAGAGACGTTCCTTCCGGAAAGTGAAACCGTCAGGCATCAATAAGTTTCTCCCAAGTGTTTAGTTCCGCTATGTCGAGATATTCGGCAAGTTCGAAATCATCGAAAGAAATGTTTATGTCGGCGATATGGGAGTAAATGCGCGTATCGTCAAAAGTCGTGTTACAATAAAACATTTGTATGGCCGAGAGGTAAACTAGAGAGGAGGTGGCCACAAGTTCGTCCATACACAAATCGTGAAACAAAGAGTTATATGAAGAAAATGGTAAAGTTGATTTGATGACCAGAGTACACACTACGAGAGCAAAAATTTGTATACCACTCATTGAAGGCTCCCAATGAGACAAAGATGAGCTCATATTTGGTGTTAGGGGAGGGTAATGGAGGTGGATTAAATAGGGGATAAATGTGAGGAGGAGAAAGAGGAGGAGGTTGAGGATTTGATGAAGATGCCCTATCACTCCTCATTCTTTTTCCTCTATTAAACAGTCTAGGAGCCAATACTAAGAGTAGATGAAAGATTTGAAAATGAGATAAAAATAAGTAGATATACCTTAACTAAAGGTGGACGAAGAAGGAGAATCACTTCAAACCTTTGCTCCTTCTAATTGGGGAGAGAAAACTTGAAGATGAGGAAGTTCCAGGGTTAGGGTTTGAAGAGAGAGAGGTTCGAGAGGGTTTTAGAATGGTGGAGATGAAGAGGGAGATGCAATTTTCGGGTTTAAGAAGGCTATGGCCGGCAGCGTACAACATATTGTAGCCGTTGGATCAACAAAATGAAGGGCTAAGAGCTAATTGAGGTTCTGGAACAGGGACACAGAGTTCGGCCCAAACTCTGTGTGGGGACAGAGTTCGGCCCGAACTCTGCCTCCCTAGTGCCAAAATTCAATTTGATTAAGAAGAATTTCAAATGAAGGGAAATAAAGGCTATAAATATAGTCTTAAATGAGGAATAAGTAGAATTCAATGATCATAAACCAAATTACCAAGGCGATAATAATTGCGAGGCAGTAATCAGTGCACTTTGTATCACCTCAGGTTAGCTGTAGGGGCCGGATCCCAGCTAGCGATAGTCCGAAGACTAGTACAACGTGTCACTTAGGCTTTTATGCCTTGTTGATAGAAGGGCCCTTTTAGCTTGTACCCAAGACAAGACAACAAGCACGATATGACTGACAGTTAATGTCGCATAGATAATTTAGTTTATGACATATTCATCCAAAATCCCTAATTTTTGACGAAGAAAATTGAATCGCTCTTCGGCTAGTAGTTTGGTGAAAAAATATAGTAGCTGATGATCGGTATTGATAAATTCTAAGTTAATGTCGTGTTGTTGATGATCACGCAGAAAGTGGTGACGTATCTCATTGTGTTTCGTACATGAGTGACATACTAGGTTCTTAGTCATATTGATGGCACTAGTGTTATCACAAAAAATGGTAATATGCACAAAAGATAAGTTATAGTCTTCAAGAGTTTGTTTCATCCATAGAATCTGAGCACAACAACGACCAGCTGTAATGTACTCATCCTCTGTTATGGATAGTGCTACAGAGTTCTGCTTTTTTCTAAACCATGAGACTAAAGCTTTTTCTAAGAAATGATACGTGTCATTGGTACTCTTACGGTCGACTTTGCATCCCGCAAAATTAGCATCGGAATATCCGATCAGTTCAAAGGAAGTGGTTTTGAGATACCACCAGCCTACCATAATTGTATCTTTAGGGTATCGAAAGATACTCTTAACATTGGTCATGTGTGATTCTTTGGGGTTAGCTTGGTATCTAGCACATAAGCATACGCTGAACATAATATCGGGACGACTAGTAGTTAAATACAACAAACTACCAATCATACCTTGATACTTACGTTGATCGACTGGTTTGCCGCTTTCATCAGGTTCCAGCTTTATTGTAGTAGCCATAGGGGTGCTGATAGGTTTGATGTTATCAAGCTCAAACTTCTTCAGCATGTCCTTTGTATACTTTGATTGACTGATGAAGATGCCCTGCGAGTATTGTTTGATTTGCAGGCCAAGGAAGTAGTTAAGCTTCCACATCATGCTCATCTCAAACTCGTTCTGTATATACTTAGCAAAGGCTTTGCATAGACTATTATTAGTAGAACCAAATATAATATCATCAACATAGATTTGCACTAATAAAATGGTGTCATCAAGGGATTTTATGAAAAGTGTAGTGTCAATTTTCCCTTTTGAGAAACCATTATCAAGTAAGAAAGTACTAAGGCATTCATACCATGCTCGAGGAGCTTATTTGAGGCCATAGAGGGATTTCTTAAGTTTAAAAACATGCTTGGGAAATTTGTGATTTTCAAAACCTTGTGGTTGTTTTCCAAAAACTTCTACTTTGATAAAACCATTTAAGAAAGCAATGTTCACATCCATTTGAAATAACTTGAAATTTTGGAAATTTGCAAAGGCACAAAGCATCTGAATAGATTCAAGTCGTGCAATAGGAGCATACGTCTCATCGTAGTCAATAACTTCCTCTTGGTTGTACCCTTGAGCTACGAGACGAGCCTTGTTACGTGTGACTGAACCGTCCTCATTTACTTTTTTGCGAAAAACCAATTTAGTACCAATGATCGAATGGTTAACAGGTTTAGGAACAAGTTCCCACAACAAATTTCGTTCGAATTTGTTGAGTTTTTCTTGCATTGCAGATATACAAAATTCATCATTAAAAGCTTCTAAAATATTTTTGGGTTCAATTTGAGAAATAAAAGTTGTGCTTGCCATAGAATCTCGTAAAGAAGATCGAGTAGTTACCTCTTTCGACACTTCACCTATTACCAAATTTTTTGGATGCGAGGGTTTGAATTGGAATTTCTTTGGTGAGCTCTCCAGAGAATTATTTCGGGTGGTACATCCACAGGGGTGAGTGTTGATGGATCATCATCGTCGGGAATTGTAGTTGTACTATTGTTCTCATCAAAGGTTACGTTAGTAGACTCTTCAATAATCATGGAACGTTTGTTGAACACTCTATATACCTTACTCTTGGCAGCATAACCAAAAGGAATACATTCGTCAACTTTGGCATCAAACTTGCCTAAGTAGTCTTTGGTATTCAGGATAAAGCAGCGACAGCCGAACACTCTAAAATAAGAAACATTGAGAGTTTTACCAAACCAAAGCTCATAGGGTATTTTCTTCGAAATAGGTCGAATCAAAACCCTATTCAAAACATGGCACATTGTGTTGACATCTTCTGCCCAAAAATATTTTAGAAGAAAAAATTGATTCAGCATGACTCTAGCCATATCGCCAAGATTCTTGTTCTTCTACTCCACAATATCATTTTGTTGAGGAGTTCTAGAACAAGAAAATTTATGACTAAAACCATTTGTTTCGCAAAACTTTTCGAAGTAAGAATTTTCGAATTCGCCACCATGATCACTTGGGATTCAAATAATCATGTAGCCTTTTTCATTTTGAAACTTTTTGGAAAATATTTTGAAAACAAAAATAGTTTCACTTTTATTTGTAAGAAGGAACACCCAAGTAAATCTTGAAAAATCATCAACAATAACAAAGGCATAGAGTTTACCGCCATGACTGGCTACTCTACTTGGACCAAATAAGTCCATATAAAGGAGTTATAACAGTCTAGTAGTACTTACAGAGTTGATGGATTTAAATAAAGATTTTGTAGCCTTGTTCTTTTCACAATCAGCACATACCGTGTCTTTCTTGAATGTGATATCGAGTAGTCCTCTTACAAGCTTCTTGGTGGATACTCTTGATATGGTGTCCATGTTGGCATGAGCAAGACACTGATGCCATAATAGTCTTTTATCCTTGTGAGCATAGAGGCATCTTCATGCATTGTTAGTATCTCTAGATAGGTAGAAAATGTATATATTATCTTCCCTCATCCCTTCAAAAGCGATGTCTCCAGTTGATCTATCATAGATAAAGCATTTAGTTTTCCCAAAATTAATGTCATAATCGTGGTCAGCAAGATGACTGATGTTGAGTAAGTTATGCTTTAATTCGGTAACTAAACAGACATCATTTATGCCAGGAGAAGGAGGATAACCAATTGAACCATTACATATAATATAACCTTTCAAGTTATTTCTTAAGGATACATATCCTTCTCTTTTCAACGATAGTGTTGCAAATAGATTTGTATCTCCAGTCATATGTCGCGAGCACCCACTATCGAGAATCCACTTGCTTTTAGTTTGAGCGGGAAGGTCTACCTACACTAAGTAGATGTAACCCTTGATACCCAAGTCTTTGAGGGTCCTAAAATGTTAGTCTTTAGTACCCATGCATATAGATTTATATCAACCAATTTCTTAATTTTGTACTATGGTGAGATGTGATCATGTAAGCCACAGTATGTGCATGTGGCTTGTTTATTTGTGTTCGGAGCAGGGTGATAGTAATGTCTATGAGTAGGATATGCATGATATTGATTGTGTGTAGTAGCAGGATAATAGTTATGTGTAGCAGCATAATGTCTATGAGTAGGTGTTTTACGTGCTGCATGGGAATAGGTGTACATAAAAGCATGGTTACGTGTTGCATGTGGATGACGTGTTCTATTTTGATGAGTGGTCTTATGTGTTGTGTGTGTGTTGTGACTATGAGACTGAGTTTGAGGTTGAGCAACCTATTTACCCAGTCTGATCTCAAATTTCTTAGAGGCAACACTCAGTTCATTATACTTGGCATTTAGACCATAAATTCTAGCAATAGCAATCTTGTGTTTGTTCTTTTCTTCAGTAAGCTCTTATTTGAGTGTTGAGAAATCACGTGTTTGTTTTTCAATGATCGATTCGGCATCGTGTAAGCTTAATTTAAGCTTGGATACTTCATCGATGACTTCCGTGGGTGAAGTGTCTCTAACATTATCAAGTAAGCAAGAAAGTTCATGAATCTCTATTTCATAAGCTTTGATCTTCTCCTTAGCATGCTTATATTTACTAGGAACTTTCTTGTGATCATTTAGTAGGTCATTAAAAGCATCACCCAGTTCATCAAAAGTAAAGTCATCGAGTGGTTCGTTTGTTACCTTATCAGATGTTGCCATTCGGCAGACGTTAGTCGTGTCTTAAGGAGAGTCACTTTCTTCTTCCGACTCACTGGCTTTGCTTTTGTGCCAAATACTAGTGTTGGCGTACTTTTGTGAAGATGTCTTCTTGTAGGGCTTCTCGTATCTGCTTCCTTTCTTTGCAACTGGGCAGTCTTTTTGAACATGACCAGTCTTTTTGCAGCTGCAGCAAGTCGGTTCTTCCTCGTCGTCTTTTTGTTGTTCCTTCTTCCTTCGATTGAAGCGAAGGAACTTCTTGAAGTTATGGACAATAAGAGCTTGATCATTACCATCGAAATCATAATCTTTAGTTTTTTCAGGACCAGTTCCTCGACGATGAGCTCTTAATGCAATTTTTTTGTCTTTGGAGCTGTTTCTTCAAAATCTTTGAGATCGAGCTCATGCGTCATCAACTTGCCCATGAGAGTTTCCAGCGTCATGACGGTGAGATTATTTCCTTCTATTATTGTCATGACTTTAGGATTCTAGACCTTCGGTAGACCCCTTAGCACCTTACGTATCTTTTCGCGGTTGGAGTAATCCTTACCAAGGAAAGATAGTGGATTGACGATGTCGAGGAACCTTGTGAACATTTGAGTAATAGTCGCATTTGGCTTTATTTTGAAAGCTTCATATTCTTGTATCAGCCGACTGATCTTTGATTCTTTAACTTGTGTGGTTCCATCATGAGTCACCTCCAGAAGCTTTCTTAATTTATTTGAGGTGGAGCATGTTGAGACCCTGTTGAATTCAGTCCTGTCCATGGCATAGAAAAGAGCATTAATAGCCCTAGCATGTAGACTTGCCTATTTCTTTTCCAAGTCAGTATACTTGTCGTGGGATTTCTCGGTGAGATTTCCTTCGTCAACTATTCTGGCCGGTTTCTTATAACCATTAGTTACTATGGTCCACAGGTCAAAGTTGAGAGACTTAATGTAGAAGCTCATCCTAGTTTTTCAATAGTTATAGTTGGTTCCATCAAATAGGGGTGACCTACTTGTGGACTGTCCCTCACCATAGTTGGAAAAGATAGGTTATGTGGTTGCCATGGATCAGCTCTAGGATGTTAATCCTTAATCATGAGAACCGAGCTCTAATACCAATTGAAGAACGTGTAAGCAACTCTAGAGGGGGGTGAATAGAGTTGTGTTAGAAATATCCAAATAAAATTTAACTCTATCACAAACAGAATATAATCAGAGAATTGAATGCAAAAATAATAAAGATCAAGAGAGCATACGCATACACAGCGGTTTAAACCTAGTTTCCCTCGTGGAGGACTAGTCCAGGCCTGAGAACTCTTGCTCAGGATTGAAATCCACTATTTATGAAATAGTCGTTACACCATGTGCCTTTACTCAGAAGAGCACGTCAACTTCTTACAAAGATCGCTGGGACGACACTTGGAATTTTTGAAGCAATTTATCTGACTCTTGCACAAACTTCTAACCGAATAGCACTGAGCACTTTTAGGCTTAGGAAGCTTAGCTAGTAGATAGGAAGGTTTTGGCTTGTATGAGGCTATAGGAGAAGAGAAGATGAGATGAATGAAATTTTTTGAAATCATGCCCTATATACTATCCTGGAAGGCAGAATTTGGCTAGAATACTGTCCTCAAAATTCAAAAATATGGCTATTGTACCAGCTAGCAATTTGTAACCTTAAAAATCAACTCCTGGAAATCAGGGGACAAAGTTCAGCCCGAACTCTGTGTGGAGGCAGAGTTCGGCTCGAACTCTGCCGCCTAGGTGGCAAAATGGCCTTTAGGCTTTGTTTGGCTTGGTGGAGCTTGGACTTCTTTGATATAGTTTTAGGGATAAGTGTTCTAAGCCAAACGTACTCAGTGCTAAGTCAGCTTACATCATTCTAGACTCAATAAAGATAAAATAATACATACTCAGACTATGAGTACGCTGCAGAAGATTTGACGACGTCCATCTTGTATCGAGTTATGACTTGATGTGTCATATTGAATCATGACAAGTATCATATTGTTAAGTTATCAATATTTGGTTGACTGTGATCTAGTTTGGGTCAACAAATATGTCCTGAGGCAAGTTCTAATCCAAGCAAGCACAACAATATATATATTGAAGCTCAAAACACATGTCCGTAAGTATTATCAATTATTTCCAAAGTACAAGCAAATATCACAAGTATTCCCCCTTTGTCATTTAGCAAAGTGATAAAGTGGCTCCCCCATAAATAGTAGACAAAGTGAAGACATATAATCACACAACGTGGAACCACAATCATAGAGAGAAACTACTAGCAGTTTTATATCTCATAAAAACCAAAGTGCATAATTCTGAAGGAAATACAATGCATGAAAATAGAAATACTATATCTTAATTTTTTTTTTAAAACTACTACTAAAAGCATAATGAAACTATAGCCTATCATCAGCAACATCATCAGTAGGTACTAAACCACGACCATCATGGAGCACGGAATAGACCAACAGAGTATAAAGGGTCGCTGGCAGAGCGACGAGGGTCAACAAAGGCCGCATCCGGATCCAGATACCGCAACATCGCCTGGATGGAGTCCAGAGAGGCAGGAGGCTCAAGCTCAGGAGCATCAAGAGTAGCAGGAGCATCAGAGTCAGAAGACTCAGACTCAACATGAGCGGCAATAGCAGCAAGAGTCCTCCGTACCTCGGACAGATAGGCAGGAGCAGAAAGAAACTGACACTCTTCAAGAGGAATATAAAAAGCACGAAAGGTCATCGACAGATACATGGCATAGACCAATGATCGTGACTTGGTTTTGGTACTGATCATCCAGTTCATCATCGTACGAGGAAAGTTAAATGGAACATAGAAGTACAAGCAATATAGAGCAGATATCTCAAGATAGGAAACTTCATCGTTTGATCCTGTTTTGGGCAAGATCGAAGAGAATATAATTTAACGGAGTTCATAGAAGTAAGGGTTGAGGAATTTTGCCCTAAGCTTGCGAGGACGCGTGTTAGGGGTACACAAGTCGTCCTTGAAGCTTTTAAGAGAAGATACATCGGGAAATTGAAACCGTCGGGCATCAACGAGTTTCCTCGAAGAATTGGGTTCCGGGATTTCAAGATAGTCGGCAAGCTCGAAGTCATCAAATGATATATCAATAACAGCGACACGGGAATAAATTCGCATATTATCATGAGTCAAATTGCAGTATAACATTTGTATGGCATTTAAATAGACAATAGATGAAGTTAAGTTCATCTAGATTTAAGTCATAAAATAATGAATCATAATCCAAAAATATTGTAAAGTTGATCGGATGTCCCGAAAACACGCTACGTGAGCGAAAGTCGAAAAACCACTCATCGAAAGCATCCAATGAGAAAAAAGTTGCTCATTGTAGGTGTTAGGGTTTGATGGAGGTGGTGGATTGAATAATGGATGGATATGAGGAGGAAGAGGAGGCGGGTTAGAAGATGATGCTCCTTCACTTCTTCTCCTCTTTCCTCTACCAAAAAGTTTTGGTGCCATTGATAATGAAAAAAGATTGAATTTGAAAGAGAGGAGAAAAAGGAGTTATACCACACACAAATGGTGGGAGATAAAAAAAGATCCTTCAAAAATCCTTAGATCTTGGATCTTGAGTTTGGAAGGACAGAGCCCTAAAATATGGGTTTTCTAGGGTTAGGGTTTGAGAGAACATTGTTTAGAGGGTGGTAGAAGAAGATAAAAGTGAAGAAAGAGAAGGGTTTCTCGGGTTTAAGATGGTTGGAGCCAGCAGGTCGGGTGAAATCCTGGACGTCGTATCAAAAAATCGAATGGTTGATGGCAGCTAGAGGTTTTGTGAGCAGGCACACAGAGTTCAGCCCGAACTCTTTGTTGGGTAAAATTCGGCCCGAACTCTACCTGTCTGTTCCAAAACAAAGAAAAGGTAACGTTAGAATAGGGAAAAGTCTAGAATTTGAAAATTTTAGTGATATAAGTCATAAAAACAATGTAGCCATATAATAAATAACTATTAAGACAGCGATCATTACAGTGAAACTGCCTTAAGGTAGCCGTAGGGGCCGAATCCTAGCTAGTGGTAGTCCAAAGACTAGTGCACCGTGTCGCTTAGGCTTTTATGCCTTGTTGTCAGAAAGGCCCTTTCGGCTTGTACCCAAAGTTGAGTCATTATAAATTATGATTATCATAACCGTTATTTACACAGGTACATATTATTGTATGATACTTTTATCTGAGATTCCTAACTCTTGACAAAGGAAATTAGAGCGCTCTTCGGCTAGTGGTTTAGTAAAGAAGTCTGCTAGCTGATGTTCGGCGTCAATAAACCCTAAGTTAATAGTGCCGTGATGTTGATGATCATACAAGAAATGATGTCTAATCTCTATATGCTTTGTGCGTGAGTGACATACTGGATTCTTGGTCAAATTAATTGCACTAGTGTTATGACAGAAAATGGGTATGTACTTGAATAATAAGTTATAATCTTCAAGAGTTTGCTTCATCCACAGGATCTGTGCACAACAATAACCAGCTGCAATGTACTCAGCTTCAGTTGTGGATAGTGCGATAGAATTCTGTTTCTTACTAAACCATGAGACTAAAGCCTTTCTGTAAAAACCCCTTATTTTTTATTATTTATATAAATATATTGCTAATACTTTAAAGAATTTTATGTTTATTAAATAGCTAATAAATAAATATATGATACTTATTTGTTCTCTAAATCAAACTAGCAAGGAAATTCAAATTTCCAGGTATACTATTTGCAAATTATTTTACTGAAAATACATTTAGCATTCGAGTTATTAGCATTTTTGAAACCTTATTATGCTATTTTAATGAAATTGATTTAAATTATTATTTTTTTGCTCGTATAAGCTTATGATTAATTTATAGGTAATATATGGCAAGTTATTGTTATCTTATACATAAACAGATAACATGTACCAAGAATTTTTACTTTTCTCTAAATATTTTTATAATCTTTATTTTGTTGAATTGAGAGGAGCACATGAATATACATATTGATACTTAATTCCTTGTATATACTCATACCTACTAATATATACATAGGTTAGAGTATACCCTAACCCTCAGTCTCAAGAGATATTCGTGAGATTTACAAATTCTCACGAAGTGCGGCTCTGACTCCCCCGCATGCCCGCTGCACCCCCTACATAGGTTAGAGTATACATAGGTTAGAGTATACCTAGCATCTTCAAACACCCGACCTCAACTCCTCAACCCCGTGGGACTCTGACTCCCCAGCACGCCTGCTGCACCCCCTACAAACCGCAGTTGACGGGCAAGGATCGCCGAAGCAGCAACTTCCCGACCGCGAAACAAAGTAATCTCTGTTTACGAGCAAACAAGGTACTCAACTTCTCTCCAACTTTTCTCCGAATCTGCTCAATCATTTTCACAAATTCGTACAAAAACCCTATATAACCCTCCATAAATCCCAGTAAGTGGATTTGGTAATAGGCGAACGACCAGTCAGAGAAATTGGCGCGAAGTCGAACAAAAACTTGCTTGAGAACAGAATAGAAAACCTTTCTCGAACCCCAACTTGGAAGCCAAATTCTAATATGTACATTATGGTTTTAGATAAACTAATTAAAATCAGTCGAAGAGAACATAAACGAGATTAAAATATACCTGGTAGTTCTGCTTTTCAGTTAGTATGCATAAATTATTCTGGTCATAACTTCATGTACATTTGTCAGTTCGAGACGAAACTTACACCAACAGGTCCATATCAAAATTCTGGTCCTGTGTGTCAAGTTTGGTCTGGTTCTGAGAAGGTCGACCGGAATGTCTTTTTGGCAGGCCCAAGACCTGCTCCAATGGGCAAAATTGTGCACAGCCTACCAGAATCCAACTTTGGACATATGGTGTAACACCTAATTTTTTAAATGAGGGTAATTTTGAAATTTTGTAATTTTAATCTTTTAATAATGATTATTTAAATCATGATATGATTTTGGTGATTTTTAATTATTTTAAAACTATTTTATTGGTAATTTAGGATTTTGGAGTTTACCAGTGAAACCCTAGAGACTACTTGACCTAGAGCCTAACCATGTGATTAGGATGTTTTATTTATCATTTTTGGCATAGGGGTATTTTGGTCATTTTGGTTTCTTGGAATTATTTGTAAATTGTTTGAATGATGATTGTTATTTTTGACCCTTGCTAGTTGAGACTATGGAGACTAACCTAGATGTTGACTTTAGCTATGGCGACTTGATTAGCATGGTGGGACCCTAGTCTAACTTAAGTCGACCCAAGTTGAGTCATTTTGAATCAAGTTTCTTAGAGAGATTAAGTGATTTAGGTGCATGTATTTTTGACTTATAGAATGATACATTTAGCCTTGCACTTAGCCCAAAGCCCAATAGCCACAACCCTAACCCTAGTTCCTTCATACTTGGCCGGTCCCTAGGGATTCCCCCCTCTATTTAATGTCTCTTCCTAGTTCTTGCCTCTTTTTACATCACACCAACTATTGGCAAGAAAGAGGTATTGGCTTTTTTTTAATATCAATCTATAACTTCTTCATTTTAATTCATTTTTGACTCTAGTCTATTGCAATATAACCTAATCATACTCTATTTACTGTTCATGGAGAGGAATATCAGATTTTGTACAATTTGGAGCTTTTGACATGCAAGAGGAATCTTCCTATTTGGGGCTTTTCCTTGAGTTTTATACTCAATAGGTAAACATCTCAAACTATCATCAAATCTTGATTTCTTTGCATGGTAGCCTAGATCTAGGTGTCCCCTAGCTGTGGTGAGTGTTTGGTGAAGTTTTGTATTGGTTTTGTGTCCGTATCGGACACGTATCAGTCTTCATTTGCAAGTATTTGTGGAAATGCCTCTGAGAACTTTTTCATCTTATTTTTGAAATGTTTTTGATTAGAAATATTGATTTTGATGTGCTCTTTGTTTTCCCTAACCTCTGAGTTGATTTCCGAGTCGTGTCGTGTCCACTCGAGGACACGAACACGCTCGTAGCACACACGGGCAGTGCCTTGCTGCTCGAGGAGCTTTACTCCTTGTACAGGCCACTTGGCATGGAGGTGGGGGCCATGACTGATATGTCAGCCCCCAAGCCTCATGTCAAGGAGATTCATGTCGAACACGATTTAGGCCTGCATGCATTTTACGTCGCACACTGCACTGTGTATTTTGCTCACTGACACGCACCTCGTATCCGCACTAGACATGTCGTGAATACCTCGTGAGTTATCGAATGTGTAGCCCTACACGTGGGTATGACCATGAGGCGTGTCGTGTCTCGTGGCATGTCCACGAGAGCCATGACACGTCGTACGAGACTGCCTGAGTGCAGTTTGCTTACACCATGTTATTTCGAGATTGGACACATTTGTGTCTAGTTTATGGATACCATATCGCTTGTGTGACACATACACATGTGCACTAATGTTTACCAACCAATTAATTGAAATGTTGACTGTGATTCGAATTCGAAATTGGGAATTTTCCCCTAAGTCTGATACTAAGTTCTGTAAATTGATTCCTGAGATTAAATTATGTTTTTACTGATGTTAGATGATTAAATTTATAATGTTAGAACATATATTATGCCTGAGATTAAGTTCACATTGTTTGGAATTCATATTAGCTTGGTAATTGGGGTTTTCGAAATACAAATGATGTTAAAACTGAAATCTTTATTACACACACATGCTCAAAACCTGTGATGAAAACTACCATCTACGCACACATTCGACATACTCTAATCTGTGATGTAACTTGTATACACAACACATATGTTCACAAAGGCCTGTGTCACACTAAAAACTGAAACTCACGCACATTGAACTATTGAAACCTTAGAACACACCCTATGTACTGCTATATACACACACATTCACTAAATCTGGAACACATCACATACACACCCCTACTGCTATACTCCTACACACTCTAAACCTGTGTTGTAATCTGAACATACACACTACTGTTATACACACTCATACACACTCTAAAAACCTGAGAATACTACTGCCATACACACACACATTGTAAACTAAAAACACACATTGTATACTCACACACACTCTAAAACCTGGGAACACATTCACTAAGGTTGAAAACTTAATACACACACACACACATTCACTAAAACCTGGGATTGGATTTAAACTGAAAAGAGTTCGAGTTTGATAGGTTGACTGCTATACACCTTTGTTCACTGATTATATTGAAACCTGAGATTAATTCCCAGTTGGTCACTGTCCTTAATCCTATAGTCCACTATTTTTCCTTCTTCATAATGAATGTAATGCATATATGTGTATGTTGTGGGTAATGCAATAGATGACTGAATGTATGTATGCAACTGAAATGTAGATGATGAAATAAAACCTGGGATTAGTTAGAAAACCTAAAAATGGGTTTTAAGTTAAAATTCTGTAAACCTAAGCATGACACCCTTGCTATGAACACTTGACACTTATCACACCTACATACTATGATCATACATTTTGCCATGACACCATTACATATGTCACTTAGCCCTCTCTATGGGTATGAGTATATATACATGTATAGTTAAGGACATGAATGAATGTAATGTAAGAAATGTATTATAATGTGATATACGAAATAATGAATGCATGAGTGAATGATTAAATGAATGCATTGGTATGTATGTATGCAATTTATACCATGAATGAATGACATAAATGACATGAATGAAAGAATGCCTTAAAGAATGCAATGTATATATGTAAGTAGGTATGCAAGTTACAAACTTATAGTGATGAATGTCAAATGCAGTTATAAATAGTAGATGTATGCAAGAATGTACATGTATATATATGCAATGTATTGTACATACATATATATAACTAAGTTTTGATGCTTGTGTATGCATTATAGTATGTAAATGTATTCCTTGGTATGGTTTTATTGGATAATTATGTTGTGATCATGTTTGAGTGCTACTCTAGGCTTGGTTAGACTTAGTGAGACTTGTCTGGGTTAGGATTTGATCTAGTTGACCTAGTTTGACTAGTGTAGTTGACTAGAGTTGACCAAAGTTGACTTTAGTCTAGATTGACCCAAACATCATGTAGAATGCATTGTAATGTTCTATATTACCATTTTGCACATGTTGTGACTGGTACTGTTCTAAATAGCAGTCAGACCCCTCTCCTAGGACAGTATATTCACTTCGGATACTTAGGGTATCAGGCGAGTACATTCTCTGACTGTTTCATACTTGATAGGATTTACATTTATGCTCTAGATTACTTTACTTGATGTTGTCACGTTGTTAACTCAGATTGGTACTATATGGATCCCTTCATGAGATGTTATCCCCCTCGGGAGCATCGAGTTACAATATGTCATGTGCGTTTCACTTTCATCATGTACTACGGTGCTTTCACCATTCATGTGCACTCTTGTGATTCGTGTACTCTCATGTTCACAGAGCCCCCCATGTATACAATCATGTACAACCATTTATGGGCCTTCATGTGATATCATGTATAATAACATAACCTGTCTGGATCCTTGTGCATTGATTGGGGTACAGGGGAGTATAAATGGTCATGTGAACAATTCCAAAGTAGTATACTCATGTGCAAACTCTTAGATTACTAATGTGCAAATTTAAGCCATTCATATATCTATCTTGTACTCTACATCACTAGCCACTGTTAGTTCTTTACTTATAGTAGATATTTCTTTACAGTCATCTCCTTTATTTTATATATTTTCTAGCATTTTATGTATTTTACTCTATAGCATATTTACATATTCTGTCATATTATGAACTGCATGAGATACATTGTGCTCGTTCCTGTTCTGACTGGACCTGTTGAAAATATTACAGAGGACGAATATGAGACGTATTGCACCACCTACTATGGGGCAGCATTAGAGGACACCTGTGACTTGGACTTCCAGCAGGATCCATTACCAGCTGACGACACTCCCATAGTTTAGCTATCTTTTTTCAGTTGTATCTCATCTGGATATTTGTATTAGAGATTTGTGTTGATGTGGATTTGTGGATCTTGTTCGATGTTTATCTGAAACACTTTGGATTCTCTCTTTATCGTATTTCAACTGTGGATTCAGTTGATATTCTTATATATCTTATCGTACATCTTTCTTAGCTGTGATTGAGATTTGTACTTTATATTATTCCTCCATTCGAAGAACATAACTGTGCAATGTACCTTATAATTGTTAGATGTATGTGACCTAGGACAACGTTCTACCGCCGATATTGCGGCGTAGGCTGGACGTAACCACTTCTCGTGCCCTCACACTGGGTGCGGATCGTGACACATTTTTAGTGGTGGCCCATGCAGGTCGAGTTTATGTTGTGGCATTCGAACTAGAGTATCACTATAGCCTACAGTAGGATTAGGATATATTTTGAAGGTACTCAATTACACCTGGGAAAAACTCTTAATCTGATTCCTATTACGTAAATTTTGCTGCATTATTGTCTTCCATTGAAAATAAACCGACCTTCTTCGATGTTATCGCTTCATTCTCAGTGATTGCCCTCTCGTTTGATGTGTCTTCGGGGTGGTTATGGAGACACGATCTCATCTTCTCGATCAGGAGGACACCACTGAAGGGTCTGCCACTTCTCGTCCTGATCAGCAGGACCCTGAGACTGTAGTTCCTGTTATGCCAGCTAAGGTTGGAATATATGCACCTTATGGGAGTGCACCTCTTCCTACTCTGAGACTTTCCCTAGTCATCCCGAATGTTCTTCAGCAGCAGCCGCCATCAGGATGTGGTTGTTCTCCTTCTTCTAGCAGATAGTGGAAACTCAGTGACAACAGTTGTCCAAGAGGGGACATGACATTCATGGAGTCAGTAGCAGTGGAGGCCAGGCCAAGAGGCCTCACGTACAGATTCAGCATCAGTATCAGCAGAGGCCTGTTCAGCAGTACCTTCAGGGTCAGGGACATACATATTTCCACCAAGCATCCAGGCAGCAGCAGGACGCTAGGTACAACTTCTGCAAGGAGTCAGGCCATGGGTGGAACGACTGCAGGATGAGGCTTGGCAGGTGTTTGTTTTGTGGTTCAGCGGAGCATCAGTGTAGGGAGTATCCCAAGAGCCAGACACCAATGACTCAGGCAGCAGCATGATCTAAGCTCTGACAGAGCAGCCGAAGGGACCACTGTTACAGACGTAGCAGACCCCTAGCGAGCAGCATGTTGTTAGTTGCCTTTTTTGTTAGAAATCAGGGCACGATTGGAGTAAATGCCGGATGAGGTTAGGCAAGTGCCTAATTTGTGGAGCATCATATCATCAGTTAAGAGAGTGTCCCAAGTTTCCTGGACGGACAACTCAGGAAGCAGGAGCGAGGGCTCCGGTGAGCCAGCAGAAGGGACTACCCTTACAAACTCAGCAGCAGAGATTCGTGCAACATCAGGGTGGAGGAGGCCAGCAGGGGCGAGCTTACGCTACGGCAGCTGAGGGTGCACAGGCAGTAGGAGAGCTTATCGTAGGTTCTGTTCATCTCATTTTCGTTCCTCCCTTGCCGTATTTTAACAATCTCGAAATTCATTTCCAACAGATCTTGCTTATCGTTCTTGTTCGTAGATGAATATGATTCTTGGTATTCATTGTTGATTTAATTTTCTGCCAAGATAAATTATATGGGCTAGGTCATATCAGTTATGGAATCTAGTCTTCTACAGTGACATTAGCCAGTATGGCAAGGACCTACAGTCTGATTTTGAATATATTTCTCGGGTGTGGGAATTTAAGATTTTTGCAGCCAAGCTAGCGGCTGAGCAAAATTTTTAAATACCATTATTCTAGAAGTGTATACATTAGTTGGGACTCTATGGTTATCATAGCCCTGCATACTAGTATGACGAGGATTCAGAGTACCATGATTTTGGATGGACGCATATGATTATCAGATTTTATCTTAAAAGTTTTTGAACATATCGTCTCTACTTTTTGTTTAAGTCTTTAAAAAAAATTTGTGTTGTTGTTTTGTTTTGCTTCTCATCGTTTAACTTAGGAGTAGGAGTAGCTCTAACTGTTGTTATAATCCTTTGTATAACTTTCTTGTTATGAATTTCTCTTAATGAAATAATAATTGTGATAGGCCTTTTGACTTAGAAGTGATAGTGTAGCTCTGACCCTAGAATAGTGACCCTTACAGCCCTGTTTGATTCATTGTTTTTCGTATCTACCCAGCCTGACACCCATAACCTAGACAGTCCCACTTACCCTGTCCCTTGTACTGATATGGAAACACAACTTTCGGTCCAATCTAGGCCATTTGACCATTCCTACTTTAATTTTGATTACATTATATACATTACCGTGACTTTTAATTTAGAAGCACAAGACTATTTGTTTTCTCAAAACCAACTTCTCTTGCATGACCTATACATGACCCCCTATACTTATGACCTTCGTGTTCCACTCAGACACAACATCTTGTGCTCCGTTTGCTTCATACAACTTTTTTGACACAAGACCCCATCTTGATTCACCCTATGGAGTCATTTCGACTCGAATTGGGAACACCTTGTTGACCCAACCTACTACCCAAATTCTGGATATGACCTATTTTAAGCCTACTGCCCATATTAGACTTGCTGAACCAGGATGCTGCTAGGTAGAAGCTTTGACCTTGATTGTTGGGGGTTGACCTACAGGATTACGACCTTCTTAATTTTGAGGACGAAATTTCTCTAAGGGGGGTAGACTTGTAACACCCAGTCTTCTAAATGAGGGTAATTTTGAAATTTTGTGATTTTAATCTTTTAATAATGATTATTTAAATCATGATATAATTTTGGTGATTTTTAATAATTTTAAAACTATTTTATTGGTAATTTGTGATTTTGGAGTTTGACAGTGAAACCCTAGAGACTACTTGACCTAGAGCATAACCATGTGATTAGGATGTTTTATTTATCATTTTTGGCCTAGGGGTATTTTGGTCATTTTGGTTTCTTGGAATTATTTGTAAATTGTTTGAATGATGATTATTATTTTTGACCCTTGCTAGTTGAGACTATGGAGACTAACCTAGATGTTGACTTTAGCTATGTTGACTTGATTAGCATGGTGGGACCCTAGTCTAACTTAAGTCGACCCAAGTTGACTTATTTTGAATCAAGTTTCTTAGAGAGATTGAGGGATTTACGTGCATAGATTTTTGACTTATAGATTGATCATTTAGCCTTGCACTTAGCCCAAAGCCCAATAGCCACAACCCTAACCCTAATTCCTTCATACTTTGCCGGCCCCCTAGGGATTCCCCCCCCTCTATTTAAGGTCTCTTCCTAGTTCTTGCCTCTTTTTACATCACACCAACTTTGGCAAGAAAGAGGTATTGGCCTTTCTTCATCAATCCATAAATTCTTCATTTTAATTCATTTTTGACTCTAGTCTCTTGCAATAGAACCGAATCATACTCTATTTACTGTTCATGGAGAGGAATCTCATATTTTGTGCAATTTGGAGCTTTTGACTTACAAAAGGAATCTTCATATTTGGGGCTTTTCCTTGAGTTTGATAATCAAGAGGTAAACACCTCAAACTATCATCAAATCCTAATTTCTTTACATGGTATCCTAGATCTAGGTGTCCCCTAGCTGTAGTGTGTGTTTGGTGAAGTTTTGCATTGGTTTCGTGTCCGTATCGAACACGTATCAGTCTTCATTTGTAAGTGTTTGTGGAAATACCTCTGAGAACTTTTTCATCTTAGTTTTGATTGGAAATATTGTTTTAATGTGCACTTTGTTTTTCTTAACATCTGAGTTGATTTTCGAGTCGTGTCGTGTCCACACGAGGACACGATCTCGCTCACAGCACACATGGGCAGTGCCATGCTGCTCGAGGAGCTTTTCTCCTTATACAGGCCACGTGGGCAGCTGCCACTTGGCAGGGAGGTGGGGGCTATGACTGACATGTCAGCCCCCATGCCTCGTGTCAAGGGGCTTTGTGTCGAACATGATATTAGGCCCGTACACGTTTTACATCGCACACTGCACTATGTATTTTGCTCACTGACACGCACCTCATGTCCGTACTGGACATGTCGTGAATACCTTGTGAGTTATCGAATGTATAGCCCTATACGTGGGTATGACCACGAGGCATGTCGTGTTTCGTGGCATGTCCACGAGAGCCATAACACGCCACACGAGACTGCCTGAGGGCAGTTTGCTGACACCATGTTAGTTCATGATTGGACACATTTGTGTCCAGTTTATGGACCCCATATAACTTATGTGACACATACACATGTGCACTAATGTTTACCAACCAATTAATTGAAATATTAACTGTGATTCGAATTCGAAATTGGGATTTCCCTCTAAGTCTGATACTAAGTTCTGTAAATTGATTCCTGAGAATAAATTATGTTTTTACTGATGTTAGATAATTAAATTTATAATGTTAGAACATATATTATGCCTGAGATTAAGTTCACATTGTTTGGGATTCATGTTAGCTTGGTAATTAGGTTTTTCGAAATATAAATGATGTCAAAACTGAAATCTGTATTACATACACACACATGTTCAAAACCTGTGATAAAAATTGCCATCTACACACACATTCGACACACTCTAATCTGTGATGTAACATGTATACACATGCACACACACACATGTTCACAAAGGCTTATGTCACACTGAAGACTAAAACTCACAAACATTGAACTGTTGAAACCTGAGAACACACCCTATGTACTGCTATTTACATATTAAATCTGGAACACATCACACACACACACCCTACTTATATACTCCTACACACTCTAAAACTGTGTTGTAATCTGAATACACACACTACTATTATACACACTCACACACAATCTAAAATCCTGACAACACTACTGCCATACACACACACATTATAAACTGAAAACACATTGTATACTCACACACACTCTAAAACCAAGGAACACATTCACTAAGGCTGAAAACCTAATACACACACACATACATTCACTAAAACCTTGGATTAGATTTAAACTAAGAAGAGTTCGAGTTTGATAGGTTGACTGCTATACACCTTTGTTCATAGATTATATTGTAACCTGAGATTAATTCCAGTTGGTCACTGTCCTCAGTCCTACAGTCCACTGTTTTTCCCTCTTCATAATAAATACAATGCATATATGTGTATGTTGTGGGTAATGCAATAGATGACTGAATGTATGTATGTAAATGAAATGTAGATGATAAAATGAAACTTGGGATTAGTTAGAAAACCCGAAAATGGGTTTTTAGTTAAAATTCTGTAAACCTGAGCATGACACCCTTGCTAAGAACACTTAACACTTATCACACCTACATACTATGTTCATACATTTTGCCATGACACCATTACATATGTCACTTAGCCCTCTCTATGTCTATGAGTATATATACATGTATAGTTAAGGACATGAATGAATGTAATGTAAGAAATGTATTACGCAATGTGATATGCAAAATAATGAATGCATTGGTATGTATGTATGCAATTTATAACATGAATGAATGACATAAATGACATGAATGAATGAATGCCTTAAAGAATGCAATGTATATATGTAAGTAGGTATGCAAGTTACAAACTTACAGTGATGAATGTCATATGCAGTGATAAATAGTAGATGTATGCAAGAATGTACATGTAAAAAAAAATATATATATATATATATATATATATATACGCAATGTATTGTACATACCTATATATAACTAAGTTTTGATGCTTATATATGCATTATAGTATGTAAATGCATACCTTGGTATGGTTTTATTGGATAATTATGTTGTGATCATGTTTGAGTGCTAGTCTAGGCTTGGTTAGGCTTAGTGAGACTTGTCTGGGTTAGGATTTGACCTGGTTGACCTAGTTTGACTAGTGTAGTCGACTAGAGTTGACCAAATGTTGACTTTAGTCTAGATTAACCCAAACATCATATAGAATGCATTGTATTGTTCTATATTACCATTTTGGTTGTGACTGTTGCTGTTCTAAATGGGAGTCAGATACCTCTCCTCGGACAGTATGTTCACTTCGGATACTCAGGATATCAGGCGAGTACATTCTCTGACCATTTTATACTTGATAGGATTTACATTTATGCTCTAGATTACTTTACTTGATATTGTCACGTTGTTAACACGGATTGGTACTATATGGATCCCTTCATGAGATGTTATCTCCCTCGGGAGCATCGGATTATAGTATGTTATGTGCATTTTACTTTCATCATGTACTCCGGTGCTTTCAACATTCATGTGCACTCTTGTGATTCATGTACTCTCATGTTCACAGAGCTCCCATGTATACAATCATGTGCACCCATTTATGGGCCTTCATGTGATATTATGTGCAATAACATAACCTGTCTGGATCCTTGTGTATTGATTGGGGTACGAAGGAGTATAAATGGTCATGTGAACAATTCCAAAGTAGTATGCTAATGTGAAAACTCTTAGATTTCTCATGTGCAAATTCAAGCCGTTCACTGTAGAAGCATGGAAAAGAACTAGAAAAGCCCATGCGGCTCACAACAGAAGAAGCCCATGCGGCTCAAAACAGAAAAAGCCCATGCGGCTCAAAACAGAAGGAGCCTCATGCGGCTCAGGAATCTATCAGAGCCTCATGCGGCTCAGAAACTCTTCAATAGCCTCATGCGGCTCAGGCAAGAATCATGCGACCCTATGCAGCTTGCCTTTATAGCTAGCCATAAAGTAACTGCCCCCATTAAATACTTTGACGTAAAGAGATAACTCTGACATTAAAGCTGAAATGATGACATGACGGCGTATTCCTCGGGAAACGAAGAAGATCTCCCCTGCAGCTAGCACGATCCACCAACTACAAAGCTCCCTATGCGGCTGCCACCATCCCATGTGGCTGATGCTCGCATGCGGCTTGAATCGTGGAGACTCTAGTCATGCGGCTCAAATTATAAGAAGTCACTTCATGCGGCCGTTGTTCTCATGCGGCTCGGATCATGGGGATCATCTCCATGCGGCTTAAATATTGAGAGGCCACGCCCATGCACCCTTGACACGTGGCTAGTCCTATGCGGCTCAATTGGAAACCATCCCCATGCGGCTCAGATGTCGGAGGCTACACCTATGCGGCTGCCACCTTCATGCGGTTCAAAACCTAAGAAGCTACCCTCATGCGGCTTTGGCTCGCGGTTATGACACGTGGCAGAAGATCAACTTCCCACGTGGCACTAAATCAATCAAGAGTCATCAACAAATCTTGACGACCAGATTTAGTGCAATCATCATAATTACCCGAATCAAAGTAGATTTATTGCAATCGTGACACGTGGCAAGAGATCCGAGCTTCCAAAGATTCATGACAATCAACATTAAATGCCCATACGGATTTGACACAATCAGCATTAATTGTTCAAATTTGCTCCAATCAAGATTAGTGGTCCAGATTAATTGACAACAAAATAGGATCATGGAAAATGGCAATTAAATCCCCAAGCCGCCGACTTTTTAGGGTAATCATTGCAAACCCTAATGATGACACCCCACTCCTATAAATAACAAGGTGTCATTCCCTTGCAAAAGATTCCCGATCAAAAATCGAAAAAAATATAGCAAGGTGCCATTCCCTTACGAAAGAGATCCTCTGCACCCGGCTAGACACACAGAGAGACAAAGGCATGCACAGAAGAGTCTTCCCATATTGAGAGCAGTTCTTCACCGGAGCCAAGGCTACGTCTGATCGTCCAAGGAGTAAGGCAGAGCGACCGTTGCTTTCCCGAGCCTCTATCGTTACCCCCCAGAATCAAAAATAAACAATCGTACTTAGATTGCTGTACCTAGGTTTTCGTTCCTAGGCTTTCTTTGTATGAGCGAGTTTGTATTGTGAAGTAAAAGTCCAGTCCTCCGATATAATTGTTCTGTTCTTTTATAATCAATGGCAAACATGATGGCGACTCTGCTGGGGACTAACTTCTCCACGGCTGAGGAGTTGGTGACGCAATCAGACGCAGCCAAACTTGGCTCCGCTCAACAAATGCTAGTCGTCCGGTTCGACCAACAGGCATTTGAAGAAATGCTTTATGACGGGAGCGCTGGCACGGTCCAGCGGCGAGCCCGCACAAAGAAGGCCTGCAGGGAGTGGAGACCCAAAAATTTTGCTCCTCCCCAAGCTCTCAAAGAAGTACTCTCTGTTGCCCGCGACAACGGAGAAGTCGCGCGTACGGCCCCACTTCAGACCACAGAACACTCTGCTGTCCCCAAGTCCGATAGAAAAAAACACTATGATGCCGGACTTGTAGGGGCAAAGAGGAACTCTGTGCAATCCAAGCCGCATAAGTGTGCCAGCCGCATGGAGGCTCATGCAGCCGCAACTGTCAACCGTATGGGAAAAACTCATGCGGCCACAAAAGTCAGCCGTATGCAGAAAGCCCATGCAGCCAGAACTTCCAGCCGTATGCAGACAGCCTGCACGGCCACGACTTCTAGCCGCATACAGAAAGTTTATGCGGCCACAAAGGATAGCCGCATGCAGACAGCCTGCACGGCTACACATACCAGCCGCATGAAGTCAGCCTGTATGGCCACCGATCTCAGCCGCATACCATCTACTCCATGCGGCTCACGGTCAGTCTTTGAGCACCTCTCATACAGTCCTGACCATGGAGGCTCTCTGGAGCATATGCCAGACTCTGTTGTGACCAGCTTGGACTCTTCCTACTACGCAGGTGCTAGAAGGAAGAAGTCTCGGGCAGCGCGGGCTCGACGAGCTCAGTCGGCTGTCCCAACTTCTGACTACCAGAGCATCCCGACGACTATTACTCGGGCCCCTGAAGGAAGGTTGTACCGAACTACCCGTATCCAGCCCCCGACGGCTAACAAACGGGATAGTTATCAAGAATCTCCTAACAAGAATCAGGGGCGAGTACTCACGCTACCCCCACATCAGGGAGTAGGCAGGAGGCTAACGCACTCATCAGCCCCCAAAGCAGGTGACTCGCGTAACGTGATTCTTCACAAGCGCAAGGAAAGAGACGAAGATTTGATATGCAAAGAGTACTGTCAAGGACATCAATGCACCCAAGTCATTGTCAACTGCTGCTGCAACAAGACAGCAGTACAAAAAGACCGGCGGTCCATCTTCCAAAGGTTGTAACACCCAAGCTCAGAAAATGAGGCACTTCTCGTCCAATTTCCGGTATGGTCTACTGTACTGGTGTTAAATGCTTGGACGCTCTCTCGGTTGAGCTTGGGAACCACCACTGGTTCGCATTCGAGCTTGTCTTGTGGCGGTGCCCGGGCGAGTTCACCACGTGGCAGTGGTGAACGGTGAGCCCGTCCAGTGGTATAGTGACACGTGGTAATATCAGAAGCAAAAAATAAATAAAAAAATAATCGAACAATTGCCAAATATCGTTAAGATGGGATTACCGAAAATAGTAAGATATTACCATGTGTCATTGTACCATTGGACGGGCTGACCATTCGCCACTTCCACTTATTTTGGCTAAATTGGAACTTGATACCCTCAACTATTCCAGTTTCTCAACTTAATATCCTGAACTTTGATATGCATCAACTTAGTACCCTAAAAATATAAAGACTAATTTACCCATGCCTCTAACACACACACACACCCCCTCCCACCCCCGACTGCACCACCCTCCCCTCTCTCTCTCTCTTCGCGCACGCTAGCGCCGCCGCAGCGTGCGGAGAGAGAGGGAGGGGGCAGGGTGGTGCAGCCGGGGGCGGTGCTGGTATAGCTGGGTGGGTGGGGTGTTTTTTCTTTTTTCTTTTTTTTTTGGAGGGGGGGGGGTTGTTTGTCATTTTTTTTAGATATCAAGTTCAAACCTCTTGCAATTCTGTTCTGAAGATTCCTGGCGACGGAAGAGGAAATAAAACAAACGTCTCCAGCCAAAACTTTCAACCGGCGTAACCAAGAAAATTTCTTCTAAACGGTTGTCTACCACCGTTGCAGGAGGAGTTTACCAAGGTACCCGCTCAAAAATGAAATCTGCCATACTGGGAGATTCGTCCACATCTATGGGACACACCGGAGCTGGGGGTAGCATTCCTCCAAACATCGACAACAACCCAGTGTTCCAAGAAGATAGTTCGGGGGAAATGGTTCACCCAACAGATGCAGCAGATCCCGACGTCCCCGAGGACGTCCATAATTCTCAAGACGAGGCAAGCTCTGAAGCTGGGGGTACCACTCTTTCTGAGTCCGAACCAGAGGAGAATATTCCCACATACCCTGACGACTTCTCTGTACGAGGGTACGACTCAGAGGGCACATCTTCTACCTCTCCTTCCATCTCTCATCATATAAGGACGGTATTTATGACGGACAGCAACCAAGAGGGTCCCAGTGATCGCCAACGCATCGACACTCTGGAGGCCATACTGCATGCCTTGGTCAAATCTATGGACGAGATCAAAGCGGCCCTGCCAACTCTGCAAGGAAGAATGCCTGGCCAAATAAGCTTGGGTCCCGCGGTCAATACAGACTCGAACTCAGCTGCACCAAACCCGAGCGATAATCCTCCTGAAATATCGGCTCCTACCGCTGCAGATGAGGCCAGGAAGGCAAGAAGAGAGGTCCAGGAGCTCCGGGCCATGTTTCAAGCCCGAGAAACTTGCCAGGACCTCAGGATACGACAACGGTATCCCGCTGCGTGGAGAGATGTTCCCTTCCCACCAAAATATAAACTATTCCACATCAATCCATATGACAGGAAGACATCTGCGAGCAGGTACATCACCTACTTTGAAGTCACAACTGACCATCTGCCCCATGACGACGCTATCCTTACGTGGTTGTTCATCGGAGCCTTGGAAGGGCCCGCCTTCGACCGGTACCGCAACTTGCCGGACAATTGCATCCACTCCTACACCGGCTTCAAACGCATGTTCCTAGAGAGGTTCTATGAAGTAGGACAAGACGTGACAATGTCTACTCTCATGGACGTTTTTCAGGGAGAAAAGGAGCTAACAAAAAATTATATCGAGCGGTTTTGCCAACCGCGAAGAAGCTGCCTTCCGGCAACCCTGATTCCTCACTGATTGAAATTTGCCAAAAGAGACTGCTTCCCATAATCAGCCTTTGGATGGGCAAAAGTCAATTTAAGGATTGGAAGACGTTCATCATCAGTGCCACTAGCGCAGAAGACAAGATGAAGAAAGCCCGCCAATTGGGGTTGCACATCTCGGAAAGGGAAGACAAGGGCAAACGCCCTAACGTCAACAACAACAATGGTGGTAATTCCTCCAGCAACTGAGACAACAAGGGCAAGCAGGCTATGGTGGCCGATACAGCCCCAAAGCCCGAATCAACGTCGACAGAAAAGCAGTGGCCACAGATGACCTACTCCTTCGAGGATGGCCATGTTAAACCCATCTTAGACATGCTCATCCAAAGAGGACGAATTCAGCTTTCTCCTCCCAGGCGTGAGCCTCGTCCTGCAGATATGGAGAATCCCAAGTACTGCCATTACCATCGCTATGTTCACCATGCTACACAAGACTGCTATCGCTGAAGCGATACATCCAACATCTCATCGATTCTAAGGCCATGGCCATTGATTTCGAAGAGGTAACTGTGGCAGCCAACATGGTGTCAGTACAATTTGGCATCTTTCCTCCAACAAAGACTCAAGATGGAGTAGTACCCGACCCCAGAGCAAAGATGGCGGTCTCTAACCTTTCACCTCCCCGAGACCAATCTGCTGGTCTAGTACCCCTTACCACATCACGAGGAGAGATCATGCGGGTCCATCCGGACTTGGTACCTGAGGTGACTCAGTCCGCGCCTCCCTCCACCAGCAAGAAGAAGAATAGGAAAGTCAAATCATCCTGCATGATCTCGACAGAGGTCGAAGAAGCTACTGCTGTTGTTACCCGCTCCGGCGCACAAACCCAATCTCCACCGGGTAACTCAGCTAGCGACCATCAGCCGACAGCCGCTGATGCTCCCAGACCTTCACAGCCTTCGACGACCGACAAGCCTAGGCCGAAGGAGACTCGCTTCGACAAACCACTCCGAAGGGAGACGCCTCACGGGCTGGAGAGGCCGTACAACTTTGACATCTTGGCGCAATTGGCCAACACACTGGCCAAACTATCGCGATACGAACTCCTGAGACTATCCAAGGATGTCCGCATCGCCCTAAGCGAAGCACTCCAGAATGCCGACGCATACCTGGCTCAGTCCAATCTCACTGGGGAGGACTCGCCGGCAGATCTCCAGGACAGTGCTTGCACAGGATCAATGCCAAACATTGTCTTCACTCCGCAGGATATGCTTATCAAGACTAACTTGCACGATTGCCCTCTATATTATACTGGGTATATTGGCGATATCAAGGTCGATCGGATACATATTGACCCCCGGGTCCTCCATAAGCATCATCCCGAAGAGCATACTACACCATCTGCGCATCCCAATACATCCTCTGACACCGACAAGCACCGCCATCAGCGGTTTCAATTCGGGCAGGAGCTACCCGATCGGAAAGATTCGCCTAAAGTGCTAAATCGGCGACCTTCAGTCAGAAGTGACCTATTATGTCATAGATACGGACATTTCCTACAATATTCTCCTAGGGCATCCTTGGATACACGATTATATGATCGTGCCCTCCATATTGCACCAGTGTTTCAAGTACGTCGACAAGGACGGCTTCGTGAGAACAGAATTTGCCGACATCAATCCCTTCAAAGGGGTCGAATCCTACTACTCAGATTCATGCTTGTACGAGAAGTCAAAAAAGCATCTTGCCGAAGGAGATACACAAGCTCAAACTGAGGTAGCAACTGGATCAGAAGAACCATTGACGATCCACCTCCAAGCCCGCAAACCTGGCATAACTGTGCCCGTTACAGCCACTCTGCGTAAGGACGTAATTAGCCTCTCTACATAGGAAGAACAGATGATAATCCGACTGCAAAGGTCTGGCTAAGCGCCGAGACCCACAACAGAGTCACTGACCATCAGGCTGTCTAAAGCTAGCCGGCCACAAGCAGAGGAGCTCAATCCCTCTGTCAAACCGATGACAATTCGTCTTCCCAGAATGAATCGGCAACCGAGCACTAAGCCAAGGACTGCTAGCCAGCCAACAACTCCCCGCTCAGCTCCGAGCACCAAACTGGAGGTAGCTAGTATGCCGACAACTCCACGTTCTGCCCCAACTATGGAGCCCCTAATAATCAAGTTGCCCAAATCATCCTCTCAGTCTTCATTTACACAGGGGGTAGCTAAAGAAGAGTCAGAACTGGCCAAGTATGTGGCTGCTTACACTGACGTGCCATCTGCAGATGATGTAATCCTACTGGAAAAGATACCTTACTTCATCAATAAAGGGCTATCTTTGAATTATCTTGAGCTTAATAAGCTTTGTACAATGTATGCTGTGGAACACGGTATAGGCACTCACCTGCACACACAGGTAACAAATGTCTAAACCGCAAACCAACTTACTCCAGTGGAAGACGCTTACCGCATAATCGAGGAAGGGGATCACCCAATCATCTTCGGCCGGACGAATGATCCACAGCCCTTCAGGATAGAAGAAGTTGAGCTCGAACCTGACACCGGGAGATTGCCCCTTTATTTGTATAGTTCCCAATCCAAGTACCTTATGCAAAAACAAGGGTATGATCTGGAAACTACACCAGGCTTGAACTACGGCACTGGACGGCGATTACCCTTACAATTGCCGGTCCCGGTTGGGAAACCACGAGACTACTACAACAAAACCATATGTGGGCTAGGTTATGTCACACCCGCGACAACCCTTGAAAGCTCAGACGAGGAATGCGACTGGCATTCACACTCAACCGGATCACCCACTTCCGATTTAGATGTCAGCATCGGGGACATGCTCAGGCAAGTCTGGTCCGTCAGTATGGTATTTGCCGACACCTATGAAGAAGATGAAGACATTCCCGAACTTCTTGAGCTAGAGCCATGGGCACAACAACTAGATGCGCTGTAGGAGAAGCAGTTCGAACAAAGAGAGCCTCCCACCGAGGATGAGGTTGTACAAGTCGATCTCGGTGATGAGTCCTCTCCAAAGCCCATCTTTGTCAGCAAAAATCTGACAGACGAAGAGCGAGAATCACTACTGCAACTCGTCAAAGAATATATCGACGTGTTCGCCTGGAGCTACGAAGATATGTCGGGACTGAACCCCAAGATTGTACTTCACAAACTCAACATCCGTCTGGACGCAAAACCAGTCAAGCAACAGCAACGTCGGTTCCGTCCTGACATCATTAATGCCATTGAAGCCGAGGTAAACAAACTGATAGCCAGTGGCTTTATCCGTGAGGAACAACATCCTGACTGGGTCGCCAACATAGTTCCAGTCCTCAAGAAAAGTGGAAAGATTCGAATCTGCATCAACTTTCGTAATCTGAACGAGGCGTGTCCTAAAGATGAGTTCCCTCTCCCTATCACGGACATTATGATTGACAACACCTGCGGCTTCGAGCGCATGTCATTTATGGATGGTTTCTCAGGATACAACCAAATTAAGATGTATCCCGATGACGAGAAGCACACATCATTTCGAACACCGATTGGCACATACTGTTACACAGTCATGCCTTTCGGTTTAAAGAATGCTGGCACCACCTATCAAAGAGCTATGAGCTTCATCTTTACAGACCACTTACGCAAAACAGTGGAATGCTACATCGAAGATATCGCCGTCAAAAGTCGCTCTAAGGAAGATCATCTGCATGATCTGAGGACAATATTCGACCTAATGCGAGCGCACAATTTGAAAATAAATCCCACAAAATCCTTCTTGGGCATATCCAGCAGGAAGTTCTTGGGTTTCATCATCACCTCCCAGGGTATCCACGTAGACCCTGAGAAGACGAGGGCAATCATGGAGATGGGTCCCCCGAGAAATCTCCGTGAACTCCGAGGCCTTCAAGGGAGGCTAGCCTACATCAGGAGGTTTATCTCTAACCTCTCCGGATGATGCCAGCCTTTCACCCACCTCATGAAGAAGGGCGTTTCATACGTATAGGATGAAGAATGCTAGCGCGCCTTCGACAGCATCAAAGAATATCTAACGAATCCTCCAGTCCTGGTAGCCCCGGTTGCTGGAAGACCATTCCTGCTCTATGTACGAGCGATGGAACATTCTCTCGGTGCTCTGCTAGCATAAAACAACGAGGCAGGCCACGAACAAGCTATATATTACCTTAGCCGAATGATGATGGGGTCGGGGCATCGATACACTGCCGTAGAGAAAGAGTGCCTTGCTCTGGTTTTTGCCATTCAGAAGACGCGACACTACGTCACGGGACAAACCATCTATGTCACATCAAGAGTCAACACCCTCAGGGTCCTCATGACTAAGCCAGGTGCACTCAGCTCTCGCCTCGCTACCTGGAAGATATTACTGTCCCCCTACCACATGATCTTCGTCCCACAAAAGGCTGTTAAAGGTCAAGCTCTGGCAGACTTTTTAGCAGCTCATCCAGTTTCGGAGTCAACCAAAATTGACGAAGAGATTCCAGATGAGGTCGCTAATTCAAATATGGCCTCCCATGGTACCATATGGCGAATGTTCTTCGATGGCGCTTCTAGAACTGGGCCCAAGGGCAACATCGTCCTTGGAGTTGGAGTAGTGCTGATTTCTCCCACCGGGTTGGTGATCAATCGAGCTTATTCCCTTATGGAACCCTGTTCAAACAACGTGGCCGAGTACAATGCTTTGGTTATTGGCCTCCGACTTGTAAAAGAGCTGGGGGTAGAACACCTTGAAGCAGACGGCGACTCACAGTTAATCGTCAATCAGATTCGGGGTTCATACGAGGTTCGCCATGAGGACATGATCCCCTACCACCAAATAGAGATCGCATCATCTCGTCCCTGAAGGGGTTCTTCATAGAGCACGTTCCCAAGCTCCAAAATATTGAAGCCGATGCCCTAGCAGGTCTTGCCGCTTCCTTAACAGTTCCGAATCATGCTTATCATCTGGTTGACATCATAGGCCGTGAGTTGGTCTGTCCCAGGAATAATATTTAGTGTGCCGAGAGGTACTCCGCCCTGGCAGTCGACGAAGCACCAGACTAGAGACAACCGTTCATTGACTTCGTAGTCTACGACATCCTGCCGGAGAATCCGAAGGAAGCCACTTATATCAGAAGGCGTTCCCTCAGATTCTTCTATGATACGGAAACGAAAATGCTGTATCGACGATCTTACGATGGATTACTGCTTCGATGCCTGTCAAATACAAAAGCCAAAGATGCCGTACGTGAAGCTCACGATGGCATCTGTGGGGCCCATGTAACGCCCCAGTCCCAAAATACATAGGACTAGGAACGTAGCATGCCAGCTGCATATATACGAGATATACTCCAATATATGGAAATCTCGAATATACACATAAGATGTATTGTGAAAAATAATAACAGACAGTCACAAGTAAAAGCTATATCTCATCCACAGTAAATATAAAGAAAATGGTAAGTCATAAATCAAGGTAAATGTCAAATATAGCTGTTGGCCGGTCGGAGACAAATCCACTACCGGCGCTAGAATAAACTGAAAGAAAATAGAGTCCAACCTCTAAGATAACTAGAATATGAAATGATGACTAAATAGGCTCCTCGACCCAATAGGGACAGCTGCGATCAGAAGGTACGACTCGCTCGAGCATGAAGGATGAGTCTATATCGGAGCCATACTCCTGCGGAAAGTCCTGCACACCTATACCTGGAGAGGTCACCAGGTCCTCAGAGGGACGTAACAAGATACAAAAAGAATATGCCACATAAACTGGATAAATACTGCTCAATAAGAATAAGTAAAATCAGATCATAACATGGTCCAATACACACCTATTGAACTAGCTTACCATCCTCCAACCAAACAAGGAAAGGAGATGGTAAACTAATTCACGATGACGTATCTTTCTATGCTATAAATCCAATATGGTATCCAGACCCCAACAAGGTTCAATACCTTCTCATCGAAGTAGTAAGCCACACCTACAACCAAACAAGGACAAGATGTGACGAACTAATCCGCGACAAGTTATTGTTCCAAGCTACGGTCAGATACAAGTACCCAAACCAAAAGTACTCATATCTAACAGATAAAGGTTCCTAACCGTTCTAAGTAAAATGTAGTTAAGAACAATCCTTCCTACGCATGGGCCCTGGCTAAATAGGATCAGCATAGTCCCCCCTTGGGCACCAGAGGCTCCATCAGTAAGAGCATGACATTCCGCAGAATCGCCAGTGGCCGTCAGTAATCATGGGTAATCTGACCCGCGTCTCCGGCGGAGCTCACGGGTTACCAAAGAAAAAGTACATTGAAGCCCATATGCTAAGGAATTGTCCTTCCCGTCCAATGCCTACTATGTTGTATCCACAACACAAAACCTCTATTAACCGCTAAGTCAAACTAGCATGCAACCTCTATTAGCGGTTAATCCTATCGCATGGCTTATACGTACCGGTGGCCTGCCGATCACGCATGTCCGAGTACTATATGTGACTCACAACTTCGTGGTACAAATGTGTCAAGGCCTATGATGCAACACACACAGGGTGGTCCCTTAACTCTAAGTTTAATGTGTAAGAAAATAATACATAGCAGGAAATATAACTGAACAGTAAGTTCTAACAAGTTGTGCCATGTATCACAATTTATTTTACATAAAGCAAATAATGAATAATTCATGAAATATGAGCTAAAATAAATAAACAGTGGGTGGCAAGGTATCTTGCCTGGAGGTAGTGTGCAGAATGGCGACGTCCGATGACTCAAATCATCAGAACAGTGAAGCAACGAAAGCCAACTTTTACGAACGACCTCAGATGCTGAAATAAACATCACGAACAGATTTGGCATAAGAAATACCTAGGAAACGCCTGTCCAAAAGTCTAATTCTGGAACAGGGGCAAAATCATAATTTTGGGTCAAAATAATGTCCGCCATTGAACCCGTTTTGCACCAAAACGCGTGCCAGAACCTACAGTCTCTAAAGTCGTCAAACTACATGTCTACGGATCCGGTTTGAGGAGACGAACCCACCGTATGTCCAAAATTGGATTTCGGTGGGCCATGCACAAAATCGCCCGTTAGAGCGGGTCGCGGGCTCGCCAATTTGCCGTTCCAATCAACCTTCTCAGAATCGGACCAAACTTGGCATACAGGACCATAAAAATGATACGGTCCTGATGGCACAAGTTTCGTCTCGATACGACGAACATGCACAAAGTTATGGTCAAGTTTGCAAAACGTCGATACGGGGGTATCTCGACGGATACGCACTGATTTTGTCGCGCGCGCGCAACGAAATCGAGTTCCGTCAGTTCCCACACGTCGGCAACATCCATACGTGCCTTTCGATGCGTATAGTGCGCGACCACGTCGCCCGGTTTGTCGGAGCGCACGCTGTATCGGTTAGTTTTTCCAAAATTTTATTGTTTTTAAAATTAACTTCCTCTCAACTTTGAAATCGCGATTCTTTGCATACATGGAATGAAAAATTAAACTGAAAGAAGGGAATTGAAGTTCTATATGTTGGCTAAATTGTTGTTCAGAAAAATTACCAAAACTTTTGCTAGGTTGGTCGAAAATCATCTCAAAACAGGGGTACTCGAGGTCGTAATTCTGTCCACATATCGGTGGGTTTTTCATCGACTTGGCGTCGATTTTTGCAACCGATCGTTGCGCTATGTCCCAATCCAGTTGGGGGATATCTAGAGGGTTATATTGGCTCCTTATAGGGTAAATTAGATCGAAGATTGGTTACGCAAAATTGAAGAACAATACTAGCAAAGTTGGGTACCTGGCAGTGTTCAAAGCAGAGCATTGCTCTGTTTCCCGAGTTTTCCGATGATCGTCGGTGGAGAGGCGGCCGTCGGTCAGTACCACGGCGATCGTCGGAAGATTGGGGAGGCGCGCGCAACTGCGGGGTGATTATGTCGAAGGTGTTTAGGGTTTTTTTTTTGCCGCTCGGTTAAATACGAAGGGGAGGGGGTCGGGTCTTCCCGTTCTGGGCTTCACGGGTTGGGAGCACAGCATGTGGTATTAATAATAGCTATTAGCTAGTTCATGGGGGGTCTTAATATTATTATTATAACACCTAAAAAAATATTTGCTGCTGTGCGGTTTTCTATAGTCAGGGAAGTGATGTTGGCAGCACTGTTCGCTGAACAGTGCTGCGCGGTTGCGTCAATTTTTTTTTCTTTTTTTCTTTTTCTTTTTCTTTTTGAAACTCTTAATAACTCTCACAATACTCATAAAAATTTTAATGAAATTTTAAATAAATACTAAAAATACATATTTTTCTAATACCTTACTAATATATTTTTGCACATATTCTTAATAATTATTGCCTATTGTTAAATCAACAATCGACTTGGAACAATTAAAATAATATTAATAATGATAATAAGGTATTAGTAATAATAAAAATATAATAAATTTGTACAGAAATAACAAAGCAAGGTTATAGTAATAATTAGGAGAGACTACATATTACTATTAATATATTATTATTATTTTTTTACAAACAATTAAAAAACAAAATATTTATTTATTAGAATAATACGAAAAAATCCTCCAAAATTTTTGGGGGATTACATCCTACCCAACTTATAAAAATTTCGTCCTCGAAATTAAAATAAACCTCATCTAAAACATGACAATAAATCTGAATAAAAATATATAGTGGGCTGAACACGAAGGGAGAGCAGGTTGTCATTTCGTAACTTGGTCTCTAGAAGAGGGTGGAGATAGTCATAATAAAATTCGATCTGCCACCATTTTTTTACAAAATAGGGCATTCTTAGTCTTACAATGGATAATGGGCATCAGTTGTTTGAGGGATTGGTTTGGTCTTGCCTGGTAAAAAATCAAGTGGGATGAGAATTTCATCCGGGGTTGTTCTAAGGGTCAATAAGTCGCGCACGAGGTGTAATTGAAATGGAGCACAAGATGGTGTGTTAGTGTGGAACCTGTGAGTCATGTGTGTAGGGTGGTTTGTCTAGTTCGTGAGGGGGAATTCATTGGAAGGCATGGCTAGTGTTGTGCTCCGAATATCGAAGCCATGGTAAGGTATCGGAACGATATGCGTAAGGACTGGGTGATTTCCTTACTTTTAAAGCACACGAGTGTTGTGACGGAGGCACAGGTTTTTAAGGCACGCCATTCAAGATTTCTAACGGAGAAGCCAAGAGTTCTCTTTATAAGCTTGCTAATGGTGTCGAAGGTAGTGCTCATGCATGCTGACCAAGCTGGTGAATGCATTGCTCAAAAGTTAAGCTATGACTTGAAAAAAGAATAATGGTATAAGTGGAATAATACCTGCCAGATCTCTAATCTCCGGATGGGGGTCTATCACAGCCATGGTAAATGCTTGCCCTTGCCTCCGCGGCTCGGGACAATCGAAAATCTTGTGTTGTTCCGATCCGCACCTCAAGCATAAGCCGAGACGAATCCGACATCCATCTCGAATGTGACCCTTCTTCCCACAGTAGTTGCAGGTGGGCTTCTGATAGGGTGTAGGCCTCTGCTGGTACTGTCCTATAGGCCTCCTGGTTGGTCCACCTTGAGTCACCCTAACTGGTGCAGCTACTGGTGTAGGGCGCCTCTGTTCCTGCTGTTCCTTGTAAAGAAGCTCCTGGGTACGTGCTTCCACCAAGACAACTGCATGAGAGACTCGAGAGTGTGTAGTAGTGAAAGTCTTAATTTCTGGTAGGAGCCCCTGGTGGAATCTTCTTGCCTTCTCCAGCTCTCTGTCGGGATTAATGTCTCACCAAATCTACTCAAACGGCTGAACTCTGCATCGTACTCATCTACCGACATGTTCCCTTGCCTCAGATGAAGGAACTGGTCATAGAGAGTGCCTCGAACGTGGATGGGGAAAAACCTCTCTTAAAATAGGTCGTAAAATTCCTTCCATATGATCCCAGTGCCCAGTCATCTTTCTTCAGCCTTCCTCCAGTGGTGAGCATTGTCTTCTAAGAGTAAGTCCACTGCTGTCAACCAGTCATATGCTGGCAACTGGGATGCCTTCAAGTATTTCTCTGTGCTGATAAGCCATGCGAAAACTTCTAAGGGACCCTTGGTACCCTTAAATTTCTTAGGACCCATGTCGATGAAGTCTGCAATGGAGCCCAGATATGGTTGTGGAGCTGGAGTTGCGTCTGGTACCGGGGCTGGTGGTGGAGGTCTAGCTAAGTAGGTCATCATATTCTGCCTCAACAGTTCCATTTGTTGCCACTGTGATTGTAGCATAGCATACATAAACTGGGTGGTCGAGTCCTCATCAGTCGGAAGTAGAGGCAGTTGGGGTCCGAGCTGTGGTGAAAACTGCTGAGGCAAAAGGGATTGTACAGTCTCTCCTGGGGGTACTGCAGTAGTTTGCTCAACCTGGCTGACTGGGGGTACTTGGGCTTCCTGCTGCACCGTCGATGGATTCGTGGTATTCTGCTGTGGCTCTAGCTGATACGGAGTCACCGGGGTCATTGGGGAAACCCATTCTTCCTGGGAAGTTGCATCACCAGATGTGATGGCTAGGGTCGAGGTGTGTCCGCCGTGTAGAGTCATATTGCTGGCACAAAGATAAGGGCAATGTTAGAATAGATTCAGATAGGTTTTGTGTCAAGCAATTAAAAGAGAGTTTAATAAAGAATTTAAAATGTCAATAACACGTGGATAAGATCCTAGAGGGCGATTATGTTAAGCTAATCATAACTCAATCCACGTAAAATCATACGAAAGATGAACCAAATACACTATGGTTGATCAGACCACAATACACAGGTTCTGATAAGACAATGTATCAGTGGGCGCCCACCATAAAACATATGTCCTGAACAAGCTCGATGAGAGAGTAAGCTCACAAAACTAGGCTATAATAGCAACATTAGTCAAGGTACTCCAATTACAAATACGCAAGATAATGATGAAAGAAAATATAAATAGCTTAAGCTACTTAAGAATCTAAGTCGTGTCCTATATTCGTGCCTATGCAGTCGTCCTACTGTCTTCTTGTCTAAGGCCTTGGCTAAAGTCAATAAAGTTAGGTTGTGATGCTTCCTACCCAACTTATAAGAGTTGAACTAGTAGTATGATTAAATGGGGAACATGACGACCTAGTACGCACGAAAGAGGGATAAAGATTTACGGAAGAATAATTCAAGCAAAAGCAATCAAGATAGACATTTGGGAGTTTGAAACGAAGGCGAGATAGAATGTCATATATGTGGATGAGATCCTAAATTTCTAATCCTATATGCAGGCTTGCTTGGTACGGTAAGTAACCAAACAATTTATCTGGACCTGCATGGGCCACCACAAAAACATGTAACGCCCCAGTCCCAAAATACATAGGACTAGGAACGTAGCATGCCAGCTGCATATATACGAGATATACTCCAATATATGGAAATCTCGAATATACACATAAGCTGTATTGTAAAAAATAATAACAGACAGTCACAGGTAAAAGCTATATCTCATCTACAGTAAATATAAAGAAAATGGTACCTCATAAATCAAGGTAAATGTCAAATATAGCTGTTGGCCGGGCGGAGACAAATCCACTATCGGCACTAGAATAAACTGAAAGGAAATAGCGTCCAACCTCTAAGATAACTAGAATAAGAAATGATGACTAAATAGGCTCCTCGACCCAATAGGGATAGCTGCGATCAGAAGGTACGACTCGCTTAAGCGTGAAGGATGAGTCTATAACAGAGCCATACTCCTGCGGAAAGTCCTGCACACCTATACCTGGAGAGATCACCAGGTCCTCAGAGGGACGTAATAAGATACAAAAAGAACATGCCACATAAACTGAATAAATACTGCTCAATAAGAATAAGTAAAATCAGATCATAACATGGTCCAATACACACCAATTGAACTAGCTTACCATCCCCCCAACCAAACAAGGACAGGAGATGGTAAACTAATTCACGATGACGTATCTTTCCATGCTATAAATCCAATATGGTATCCGGATCCCAACAAGGTTCAATACATTCTCATCGAAGTAGTAAGCCACACCTACAACCAAACAAGGACAAGATGTGACAAACTAATCCGCGACAAGTTATTGTTCCAAGCCACGGTCAGATACAAGTACCCAAACCAAAAGTACTCATATCTAACGGATAAAGGTTCCTAACCGTTCTAAGTGAAATATAGTTAAGAACAATCCTTCCTACGTATGGACCCTAGCTAAATAGGATCGACATAGTCCCCCCTTGGGCACCAGAGGCCCCATCAGTAAGAGCATGACGTTTCGCAGAATCGCCAGTGGCCGTCAGTAATCATGGGTAATCTGACCCGCGTCTCCGGCGGAGCTCACGGGTTACAAAAGGAAAAGTGCATCGAAGCCCATACACTAAGAAATTGTCCTCCCCGCCCAATGCCTACTATTTTGTATCCACAACACAAAACCTCTATTAACCGCTAAGTCAAACTAGCATGCAACCTCTATTAGCGGTTAATCCTATCGCACGGCTTATACGTACCGGTGGCCAGCCGATCATGCATGTCCGAGTACTATATGTGAGTCACAACTTTGTGGTACAAATATGTCAAGGCCTATGATGCAACACACACAGGGTGGTCCCTTAACTCTAAGTTTAATGTGTAAGAAAATAATACATAGCAGGAAATATAACTGAACAGTAAGTTCTAACAAGTTGTGCCATGTATCACAGTTTATTTTGCATAAAGAAAATAATGAATAATGCATAAAATATGAGCTAAAATAAATAAACAGCGGGTGGCAAGGTATCTTGCCTGGAGGTAGTGTGCAGAATGGCGACGTCCGATGACTCAAATCGTCAGAACAGTGAAGCAACGAAAGCCAACTTTTACGAACGACCTCGGATGCTGAAATAAACATCACGAACAGATTTGGCATAAAAGTAATACCTAGGAAACACCTGTCCAAAAGTCTAATTCGGGAACAGGGGCAAAATCGTAATTTTGGGTCAAAACAATGTCCGCCGTTGGACCCGTTTTGCACCGAAATGCGTGCCAGAACCTACGATCTCTAAAGTCGTCAAACTATATGTCTACGGATCCGGTTTGAGGAGATGAACCCAAACGTATGTCCAAAATTGGATTTCGGTGGGCCGTGCACAAAATCGCCCGTTAGAGCGGGTCGCGGGCCCGCCAATTTGGCGTTCCAATCAACCTTCTCAGAATCGGACCAGACATGGCATACAGGACCATAAAAATGATACGGTCCTGATGGCACAAGTTTCGTCTCGATACGACGAACGTGCACAAAGTTATGGTCAAGTTTACAAAACGTCGATACGGGGGTATCTCGGCGGATACACACTGATTTCGTCGCGCACGTGCAACGAAATCGAGTTCCGTCAGTTCCCACACGTCGGCAACATCCATACGCGCCTTTCGATGCGTATAGTGCGCGACCACGTCGCCCGGTTTGTCGGGACGCACGCCATATCAGTTAGTTTTTCCAAAATTTTATTGTTTTTAAAATCAACTTCCTCTCAACTTTTAAATCGCGTTTCTTTGCATACAGGGAATGAAAAATTAAACTGAAAGAAGGGAATTGAAGTTCTATATGTTGGCTAAATTGTTGTTTAGAAAAATTACCAAAACTTTTGCTAGGTTGGTCGAAAATCATCTCAAAACAGGGGTACTCGAGGTCGTAATTCTGTCCACATATCGGTGGGTTTTTCATCGACTTGGGGTCGATTTTTCCAACCGATCGTTGCTCTATATCCTAATCCAGTTGGGGGATATCTAGAGGGTTATATTGGCTCCCTATAGGGTTAATTAGATCGAAGATTGGTTATGCAAAATTGAAGAACAATACTAGCAAAGTTGGGTACCTGGCGGTGTTCAAAGCAGAGCACTGCTCTGTTTCCCGAGTTTTTCGATGATCGCCGGTGGAGGGGCGGCCATCGGTCAGTACCATGGCGATCGTCGGGAGAATGGGGAGGCGCGCGCAACTGCGGGGTGATTAGGACGAAGGTGTTTAGGGTTTTTTTTTTGCCGCTCGGTTAAATACGAAGGGGAGGGGGTCGGGTCTTCCCGTTCTGGGCTTCACGGGTTGGGAGCACAGCATGTGGTATTAATAATAGCTATTAGCTAGTTCATGGGGGGTCTTAATATTATTATTATAACACCTAAAAAAATATTTGCTGCTGTGCGGTTCTCTTTAGTCAGGGAAGGGATGTTGGCAGCACTGTTCGCTGAACAGTGCTGCGCGGTTGCTTCACTTTTTTTTTCCTTTTCTTTTTCTTTTTCTTTTTCAAACTCTTAATAACTCTCACAATACTCATAAAATTTTTAATAAAATTTTAAATAAATACTAAAAATATAAAATATTTTTCTAATACCTTACTAATATATTTTTGCACATATTCTTAATAATTATTGCCTATTGTTAAATCAACAATCGACTTGGAACAACTAAAATAATATTAATAATGATAATAAGGTAATAGTAATAATAAAAATATAATAAATTTGTACAGAAATAACGAAGCAAGGTTATAGTAATAATTAGGAGAGACTACATAATACTACTAATATATTATTATTATTTTTTTACAAACAATTAAAAAACAAAATATTTATTTATTAGAAAAATACGAAAAAATCCTCCAAAAATTTTGGGGGATTACAACCCATCAGCCTGGCCCGAAACTACAAGATCGCCTTCGCCGAATGGGCTACTACTGGCCCACGATGGTTGCAAACGCAATAGACTATGCACGAAAATGCAAAGCCTATCAAGTCCACGCAGATTTCATCCACCAACTATCCGAGTTTCTACACCCGACGGTGGCATCCTGGCCCTTCGAAGCAAGGGGAATGGACATCATCGGTGCGATCACTCCGCCTTCGTCCTGATGACATCGCTTCATACTCGTAATCACAGATTACTTCTCCAAATTGGCGGAGGCTGTTCTGCTGGCAGAAGTGAAGACTTCAAACGTGATCAGCTTCCTCAAGCATCACGTCATCTATCGCTTTGGACTGCCCCGAAGGATCATCCATGATAATGGTCCGCAGTTCGCAAGCCACGCCTTCTACCGGTTTTGCAATAAAAACCACATCCAGAATATTGCTTCAACACCATACAACCCAGCGGCTAATGGTCTGGCTGAAGCATTCAACAAAACAATCATCAAGCTTCTCAAGAAGTTCGTGTCATCAAACAAACACGACTGGAATGAAAAGCTCGGTGAATGCTTATGGGCGTACCATACTACAGTACGAACTGCCACCGAGAATACATCATTCTCTCTGGTATTCGGAAGTGAGGCAATTCTCCCACTAGAGACTCAAATCCCCTCGCTCCGTGTCGCTCTCACATACAGATTGACGACAGATGATAATCACTACCGTCGACTACAAGAGTTGGAGGCCCTAGATGAGAAGCGCATATTAGCTCAACAATGAATCGAGCTATACCAGGCACGTATCTCCGGAGCCTTCAACAAAAAGGTTAAAATCCGAACATTCCAAGTGGCCGACCTCGTTCTGGCAGTTCGGAGGCCGATGGTTATAACTCACAAAACTGCTAGCAAGTTTCAGCCAAAATGGGAAGGCTCGTTCATCATTGATGCTGTATTCTCCAATGGAGCTTACCGCCTCGCAAAATAAAATGGAGACTTGCTCATGTTGCCCGTCAACGGCAAGTTCCTAAAGAAGTATTACGTCTGAAACAAATCTGCCAAAATGATGAGTTATGTACTCCCTCGTACCGCTGAACTCACAACCCGACTACAAATCTTCCAGAATGATGAGTCAAGTACTCTCTCGTACCGCTGAACTCACAACCCGACTACAAATCTTCTAGAATGACGAGTCATGTACTCTTTCTTACCACTGAACTCACATTCTGACTCTAAATCTCCCGAATTATCGAGTTATGTACCCGCAGGTACCGCTGAACTTACACTCTGGTCACTATAGATGAATCTATACCGCATCTTTTAGGTAGTAAGTCATGTATGATTATACCTCTGAACTTTTTTTCCCAAAAGGAGCCCCCTCCTTATGATTCAACACCCGCACTTTTAAGTGCACAAAAAGGATAACAGATCCACAAATTCTCCTTAACAACCACGTCGATGTTACCTCGGAGTTGTTTTCCTTCCATCAAAAACAAACCGCCCCTCACATAGAACCTCCATATCCTCATTACCTCTGAGTTGTTCTATATTCCCTTCATGGAGCCCACTCCTGCCACGTCCTCATTACCTCTTAGTGGGAAGGTTCCATCAAAGAAACCCTCATATTTACCACGTCCTCATTACCACTGAGTAAGTACGTTGGTTCCCTCCCAACTTATTATCCGTATCCAGAACCAGGGTACGCCAAGGATAATAGGTCCACAAAAAGTCTCGCATTGTGGCAACTACTACAAAGCAAATAATAGAGCAATGTATTACGGTCATTCAAAATCGGTTACATTCACATGACTACATCTCATGAGCAAGCCAGAAAAGTTCTCTATTATTTCATTCAGACAAAAAGGAAGAAGATTACATTAATGTCCAAAAGAAGCAAAACACAAACTGCAGCTACAGACAGACAGAAATATCAAGACAAAAGACGAATATTTACGAGGGCCCACAAATCCTAGTTGCGGGGGCACATATACCAATCCCTCAACCATTTTGCATATGAAGGGTCTACTTGAGCAAAATCCTCGTCCGGAGTAGGAAGGTCAGAACTCCCAGTACTACCGCCGTTAGACCGGGGCCCCTCCTTTACAGCAATGGGCGCTAGCTCTCCTTTCGGTTCCTCAATTGTTGGTATTACCTCCTCCTTAACAAACGATAACTCTTGTTTGAGAGGAGGCAGCCGCTCTTCCTTCACAACGATCTCAACCTTCGGCAGGGATGCTGAAAGAATCAAAAATAAAAAGAAACAAAGTTAGATGGTTAGAGCCTCATGCAGCCCAAATCCAGACGAGCTTATGCAGTCCTGTTTAATAGGGGTTTCATGCGGCTCAATTCAGAGGGACTTATGCGGCTCTGTTCGAAGGGTCATCATGCGGGCCAGTTTGTGAAGCGTCTAGGCGGCCACTAGACAACTCGGACATGGGATTTACCCCATACGGCTCGGACATGGGACGCACATCTGGCCCATACAAAGCGAACATATTCGACGAGAACGAGGAACGCATTAAAGGCTTGTGCATAAAGCATGCAACAGAGCCGTCTTTGTTTCAAAAGATATGATCTGCCCTAAATCCTTACCAGCAATGGGGGGATGAACGTCGGGGAGGACTTCAGGTGCCGGGGCTGACGAAGAAGCCACACCCTTTCCTTTCGCCACGGCTGTGGAAGCTTTCGGGGCCATTGACGATGATGATCGGAAGAGAAAACAGCAGCTTAGGGCAAGAGAAGAGAAAGACAAAAGAAGACAAAGAAGTTTCTCTGTCCTAACAGTACCCTATTTATAGATAGACATAGGGGGGCACGTGGACCGATAAACCGCTTTGGGTCATGTGCTGTAGGCAAAACCGACTCCTCGGATTTTGCCCCCTCTCTCATAAAGAAGATTCATCCAGGACATAAAATCCAAATATTTAATGAACCAACTCTTGGGATTCCCCCGAAAGACGGCTCAAAAAAGACGAATTAAAGAGCAATTGATTTGACGCACGTGAGGCAGGGAGCATATGCGGTTATGGAGTTTATGTGGCCAGACAAGCCATGCGGCCAAGAACATCCTATGTGGCCAGCAGAGCTCAGGTAGCCATGCTTCTTATTCAAAGTATTCTAATTTTTTAAATTGAAAACTTTGAAGGGGGTCTTGTAGAAGCATGGAAAAGAACTTGAAAAGCCCATGCGGCTCACAATAGAAGAAGCCCATGCGGCTCAAAACAGAAGAAGCCCATGCGGCTCAAAACAGAAGGAGCCTCATGCGGCTCAGGAATCTATCAGAGCCTCATGCGGCTCAGAAACTCTTCAATAGCCTCATGCGGCTCAGGCAAGAATCATGTGACCCTATGCAGCTTGCCTTTACAGCTGGCCATAAAGTGACTGCCCCCATTAAATACTCTGACGTAAAGAGATAACTCTGACATTAAAGCTAAAATGATGACATAACGGCATATTCCTCGAGAAACAAAGAAGATCTCCCCTGCAGCTGGCACGATCCACCAACTATAAAGCTCCCTATGCGGCTGCCACCATCTTATACGGCTGATGCTCGCATGCGGCTTGAATCGTGGAAACTCTCGTCATGCGGCTCAAATTATAAGAAGTCACTTCATGCGGCCGCTGTTCTCATGCAACTCGGATCATGGCAATCATCTCCATGCGGCTTAAATATTGAGAGGCCACGCCCATACAGCCTTGACACGTGGCTAGTCCTATGCGGCTCAATTAGAAACCATCCCCATGCGGCTCAGATGTCGGAGGCTACACCTATGCGGCTGCCACCTTCATGCGGTTCAAAACCTAAGAAGCTACCCTCATGCGGCTTTGGCTCGCGGTTATGACACGTGGCAGAAGATCAGCTTCCCACGTGGCACTAAATCAATCAAGAGTCATCAACAAATCTTGACGACCAGATTTAGTGCAATCATCATAATTACCCGAATCAAAGCAGATTTATTGCAATCGCGACACATGGCAGGAGATCCGAACTTCCAAAGATTCATGACAATCAACATTAAATGCCCATACGGATTTGACACAATCAGCATTAATTGTCCAGATTCGCTGCAATCAAGATTAGTGGTCCAGATTAATTGCCAACAAAATAGGATCAAGGAGAATGGCAATTAAATCCCCAAGCCGCCGACTTTTTAGGGTAATCATTGCAAACCCTAATGATGACACCCCACTCCTATAAATAGTAAGTTGCCATTCCCTTACAAAATATCCCCAATCAAAAACCAAAAAAAATATAGCAAGGTGCCATTCCCTTGCGAAAGAGATCCTCTCCACCCGGCTAGACACACAGAGAGACAAAGGTGCGCACAGAAGAGTCTTCCCATCTTGAGAGCAGTTCTTTACCGGAGCCAATGCTACGTCTGATCGTCCAAGGAGTAAGGCAGAGCGGCCGTCGCTTTCCCGAGCCTCTATCGTCACCCCTCAGAATTAAAAATAAATAATCGTACTTAGATTGCTGTACCTAGGTTTTCTTCCCTAGGCTTTCTTTGTACGAGCGAGTTTGTATTATGAAATAAAAGTCCAGTCCTCCGATATAATTTTTCTGTTCTTTTATAATCAATGGCAAACATTCACATGTCTATCTTGTACTCTACATCACTAGCCACTGTTAGTTCTTTACTTATATTAGATATTTCTTTATAGTCATCTCCTTTATTTCGTATATTTCCCAGCGTTTCATGTATCTTACTCTATAGCATATTTACATATCTTGTCATATTATGAACTGCGTGAGACGTATTATGCTCGCTCATGTCCTGACTGGACCTGTTGAAAATATTAAAGAGGACGAGGATGAGGCGTGTTGCACCACCTACTATAGGGCAGCATTAGAGGACACCTGTGACTTGGACTTCCAGTAGGATCCATTACCTGCTGACGACACTCCCATAGTTTAGTTATCTTATTTCAGTTGTATCTCATCTGGATATTTGTATTAGTGATTTGTTATGATGTAGATTTGTGGAGCTTGTTAGATGTTTAACTTAGACACTTTGGATTCTCTCTTTATCGTATTTTATCTGTGGATTATGTTGGTATTCTTATCTATCTTATCGTACATCTTCCTTAGCTGTGATTGAGATTTGTACTTTATATTATTCCTTCGTTCGGAGAGTATAACTATGCAATATACCTTATAATTGTTAGATGTATGTGACCTAGGACGGCGTTCTACCGCCGACACTACGGCGTAGGCTGGACGTAACCACTTCTCGTGCCCTTACACTGGGTGCGGGTCGTGACATATGGTTGGGTTCGTCTCCTCAAACTGGACACATAGACATATAGTTTGACAAATTTAGAGACCATAGACATTGGCACACGTTTCGGTACAAAACGGGTCCAATAGCGGACATCGTTTTGTCCCAAAATTATGTTTTTCCCTGTTCCAGATTTGGACTTTTGGACATGCGTTTCCTAGGCATATCTTTTATTTCCAACACTTTTGTGGTGTTTATTTCAGCATCTGAGGATGTATACGGGATTTGGCTTTCATCGCTTCACTATTTTGATGGTTCGAGCTATTGGATGTCGCCCTTTTGTACACAACCTCAGGAAAGATACCTTGCCATATTTACTATTTATATTATTTGCATCTTATTGTAGTTTCTACATGGTTATTTCATTATTTTCCTGTTTTTTCTTCCTGATTTACTTACCATGCTTCCTGCTATATATAATGCAACTGCTAGTCGCACTTTATTATTACTTTGAAACCTTGTCTATGGACACATTCCATAAACTTGACACAGTTGTATCTTGAGATATGTGTGAGATGAGTAGCATATAGAGGTACTTGCGTGTTGGCTGATCCCAGTGCGTATGCGTTAGGTCTAACTGCTAATAGAGGCATGTTAGGTGACTTAGCAGTTAGTAGAGGTACAAGGTCATGGATATGACCTAATAGGTGTATAGGGTGGGGAGAACAGTTCTTTAATGTGTGGGCTATGTATGCACTTTCCTATTATTGCCGGTTATTTCCGCAGGAGATACGGTCCTGGATCCCGATACCTAATTTTTTGTTGGCATCTGATATTCGATGAATGTTATGCTTTGAGGTCCCTGGTATCCTGGTGGGACCATACCCGAGTTCCTGCCCCTGTAGCCAGAGAGCCCATGCATTAAAAGTTTTTTCTTAACTATATGAACACAGTAGAATGGTTAGGTAACCTTAGTCAATGTTCTAGTAGCTTGAGACAATATCGCATCGCAAAATAGTGTGCTACCCCTTGTCATTGTTTGGTTGTAGGAGTAGTCCACTGTTTCGATGATGTGATATTAGATCTTGTTACGAATGAGGCTAATATACCTTACTTGTGATTTATGTCATTTTATATATATTCAGTTATGTGGCATGTTCTTCTTGTATCTTGTTACGTCCCTTTGAGGACCTGGTGATCTCTCCAGGTGTGTGCTTCGATGATGTTTTACAGGTGCTCTAGCCAGGATCGTGGTCATCCCTTCTATATCGAGGAGGACTGCTCTTGGATCTTCCCTTACCATTTTTATTCATCATTTCCTTATACTTCTCCTCTCATTTAAAATGGTTGGTAGTAGATTTGTCTTCGCCCAACTACATGAGTAAATGACAAAAGTTATAGTTGATTATATTATTACTCTTTTATTTGGTAGATGAGATTTAGTATCATGGTTTACTGTTTCAAGCTTATGTACACATACGAGGTTTCCTTATATTGTAGTATACTCTGTTTGTGTACAGCTGGCATGGATACGTACTTAGTCCTAAGTATTTTAGAACTTGGGCGTTACATGTTTTTGTGGTGGCCCATGCAGGTCAGTTTGTCACTTCGGTTACGTTACTGTACCAGTGTGAGCCTGTATATAGGATTAGCATATAGGAATCTCATCCACAAGCTTGAATCTCCTCCCTTGATATCCAATTTTGAACCCTCAGTTGACTACCTTGATTTTCTTCTACTTGATTCATTTCCCACCGTGAAATGTATCTTTTCCCTTCGTGCTTAATATAGAGGTTAGGAAGTTGAATCATACTTGTTATACGTGTTATATTGCTCAATCACCCTAGTAGTTGACTCTTATAAATTAGGTAGTATGCCTCACGGCCTACCACCCCGCTTGTAACCAATTAATGAAGTGTAACTGGGTGGCAATGAATATATGTTAGTATAGGAAGATATGTTAACCTAGAATATAGAGTTTTAATAGCCCATTGGTCAACCAAGACCTGATGCAAGAGGTAGTAGGACGACTATATTAGCAGGAACACCAGACAAGACTTAGATTCTTATAAAACTTGAACTATTTATAACTGCTTTCATCGTTATCTCCCGTACTTATAGTCTGCACTACCATAAATGATGTCGCTATTTATAGCCTAGTTTTGCAAGCTTATTCTTTATCAAGCTTGTTCAAGACATATGTTATTGGGGACGCCCGCTAGCATATTGTCTAATTAGAATCAATGTATTATGGTTTGATCAGCCGTAGTGCACTTGATTCGCTCTTCATTTGATTACCCTACGTGGATTGAGACATAGAGGTATCCAGGATCTCATACGCGACTGTATTGGCAATTTCCTCTTGAATTATTCATTCGCCTTTGAAATCGCGTATTTGCATTCCATAACCTCTTTTTGGAACTTTTTATTGTTTTTGTCATTCACTAATTTGGAAAGACAAATACTTGTATTCGATAGATAGAAATGGAGTATCCCCCATGGCCACGATAGTTGTGTACACAAACGTAGCTACAATCGGACAAGCCATGTGACTACAACCTTGTCTTGGGTTACTCGTTCTCTCCTCGACCCTTAAACTACTATCGCGATCTTCTAATCACTTTAAATTGATGATGATTAGAGTCATACCCTTGGTCAAAACATCAACCAAGGAGACTATATCTTCTCAAGGAACCAATTATTGTGAGTCTCAAATTATTCTTCTCGATTCTTGCTTTAACTATCAACCCGTATACCTTAAACCAACCCTTACTCGACCTAGCCCCAGAGTTTAGACATAAGAGGAATAGAGAAAAAGTAAGGACAAGCATTTACCATGACTATGGTAGACATCCATCCCGAGATTTGAGTCCAACAGGTATTATTCTTGTTATGCTGATTTTGTTATTAGGACCTGACTTAGCATTGGGACATCACAATCACTAGCTTAGCCAATACCATAGCATAATACCCTGTCATATGATAATTTACTAGTTATTAACAGCAACACATGAGCACTACATTCGATACCATTAGAACCCTTATGACCATAGTTTGGCAGGCTTGACACAAATAGAAAATTTATGACTTAGTCGCTAGAGATCTTTCATATGACGTGCTTTAAAGTTCGTTATCCCATTGATAGACCCTCTTATACTATGGAGGAGTGGGTCATTATATTTTATCGACTCATGTATCATTGTACGAAATCATATCCATTTATTAGAAATTGGAGTACGATCCTTGAACTTCATTCATATTTACCATATCATATTATCGATCACATCGTACCTTATTATTATCAAAGGTCAGGGTACGATGTCGTAACTTCAATATTCCCAACCTCATTATTCCTAAAACCATGTTCTACTGTCTAGAGTGATTAGATTGTAAGCCTTCTACATTTTGGGATTCACTAAGCTTCTGATTGAATAAAGTAAATTGGTTCTCACTAGGATGATAAGTTAGTGATTCATGAACTCCTACCTTCTTTTTAGATCTTTTGGTGTCCCTTACTGTGACTTTGATATTTAGAGCATAATACTAGTTGTTACCTTCCAACAAATTTCACATGCAAGACCTAGACGAGTTCACCTTCAAGTAGACATATCATGGCCCACTCAAACACGTCCCCTTGTACTCTATTTTTATGATACGACTTTCAGGTCAAAAATGACTAGCTATAACCCTAACCATAACATCGATGTACTTCCCGACTGCAATTAGAGATCCATCCTTGACTCAAAACTTATGACCCAATATATGGTCATGATCTACTCAAAGTCCACTTTGCACATGTCACTAGTGTGCTATTAAATTGAGGCCCCATGTGCTACTTATCCACAAAAGTCACAGAAGACGTATTATCGGGCTTAAGGAATCTAGTTAACCAACCCAACTATCAAATAGCCCAACCACTTGAGTTGGAATCTAATCTAGGTTACCCTAACCTATTAGAAATGGTTTAGACTGACTTTATGGGATCTTGTTCGGCAAATATAGATTGAAACCCAAGATTCATTCAATCAAAGATTGATGTATAGATCAACCCAGCCTTATTCACAGCTAGAATAACTCGGAGCATGTCGATTTGATAATCTATAGAACCCTAGTAACAACAATGAGCAATCACATAGTGCGTTGTACTAGATACGTCATTTCATGTTAATACACTAGCGATAGGGAAGCAACATCCTAAAGAGTTTACTTGTCCTACTTAATATAGTTACCCATAAACTCCTAGAAAAATACTTGGATTTAATAGTTAGCATTAGTATCACAAAGTACTACCTTTGACGCCACTAGTAGCCTTATAGCCGTACACATGTAAGCTTGTTACGAGTAAGAAATTAGGGATTTAGTCATCCAAGGTATTTCTTGACGGACTATAGAAGTCGTTGCCCTCAACTATAAATCATGCATAGGCCGTAGGAAGAGTTAAACACGCTACCCCTCGGTTCGTGTGTCATTATTGTAAAGCTCACAAAATTGGAAATGCGAGAATGACAAATACAACCATTTCTTCCAATTGCTCAAAATTACGGTTTAAGCACCGTACATGACTTCTATTTGTATTGTATATCGTTTCTATTTTATTGTACGGTTATTCCAACAAATAAGGTACAAGGATCGTGACCGTGACTCTTCAAATTCTATGCTATCTTAGGACCGTGTCTTAGTCTAATTACGAGAATGAAAGTTTTCCAAGCGCATTGATTGCAATCATCTCTAAGAAACATAGGGTTCTTGGAATTAGCAAGCGATTGGGAAATAATTGGTTCCAACTAGACTAATAATTCAGTGGTTTTAACGTATACTTCTATCTGTATCAATTGATACCCTCTACCGTGACTTTGATATTTTGAGCACAATACGAGCTGTTCCCTTCGAACAAATTTCACACTCATGAACTCGACCAGTCAAGCTATACGCGTGACATACATGTTCCACAAAAATACATCTCCCTATGCTCTATTTTAATTACACAACATGTATGACACATTCCCCGTAGAATAAACCATGGATGCCTATTTTGTTCTGTTTGATTTTCACCATGCAATATCGGCCCACTCCCTTGACTAAACTGAATACCTATGGTCCATCCAAGACACAACACACTTACGAGGTAGGCATTCCACCCAAGCAAGCACATGTCTCCTACATGGTACCAAAACCAACCCGCACCCACTAGTCATTATGACTTAAGAATTCCAGACCCTTACCTACTCAAAATCAACAGCAATGTGCCGCACTACTATGGACTCTCACCTCCTTGTTACCTGAGTTAGGCGAAGACTACAATTCCCCTGAACCGACACATTCTAGTCGTATCTGAACAAGATATTCCTACAATCGTGCTAAAGTATGACTCTTATAGAAAATGTTAACGGTAAAATCCTCCTAAAGTTATAATCCAAGAACGCCATGGCGATATCTAGGCTTACTTAAAATTCGTGACTGCGGTCAGAAGTGTCACATATTTTTGTACCTCTTCCGTTAGAAATTGTCATTCATAGAAGTCTTGTAACGATAATTTTTACAGTTAGCCAACTTCTATAAGTTGGGTAGAACCTAAGGAAAAATACCCCATCTTTTAGAATATGACATCAAATTGGATTCTTCTGTTAACCACCCTCTCCATCTTATCAAAAACCAAGTTACGATATGACGTACCTGCCCTTCCTTTGTATTAAATCTCGTTATCCTTTGATATTAATTTTATTTTAATTTCGAGGACAATTTTTTTTAAATTGGGTACGATGTAAAGCCCCCTTATTTTTTATTATTTATATAAATATATTACAAATACTTTGAAGAATTTTATGTTTATTAAATAGCTAATAAATAAATATATGATATTTATTTGTTCTCTAAATCAAACTAGCAAGGAAATTTAAATTTCCAGATATATTATTTGCAAATTATTTTACTGAAAATACATATAGCATTCCTTGAGTTATTAGCATTTTTGAAACCTTATTATGTTATTTTAATGAAATTGATTTAAATTATTTTACTTTTGCTCGTATAAGCTTATGATCAATTTATGGGTAATATATGGCAAGTCGTTGTTATCTTATACAGAAACAGATAACCTGTACCAATAATTTCTACTTTTCTCTAAATATTTTTGCAATCTTTATTTATTGAGTTGAGAGGAGCACATGGATATGCATATTGATACTTAATTCCTTGTATATACTCATACCTACTAATATATACATAGGTTAGAGTATACCTTTACCCTCATTCTTACGAGATATTCGTGAGATTTACAAATTCTCACGATATGACTTAGCTGTGTATTCCCGATCCCAGGCAGGATAAGAACTCATATTTGAAAAAAAAAAAAAAGCCCTCAGCCCATCTCACAAGATGAGGCCAACTCGCGAGTTGAACCCCCCAATTTCTCACGCAAGCCCAATTCGAAATAGAGTCGGATAAGAAGGGGGAAATAGCAGTATATATGCGCTGCATTGAACCCTCGAGGAAACCATAGCATCTTCAAACAACACGACCTCAACTCCCTAACCCCGTGCGAATCTGACTCCCCAGTGCGCCTACTGCGCACCCTGCAAGCCGCCGCTGACTAGCAAGGATCGCCGGAGCAGTAACTTTCCGACCGCGAAACAAAGTAATCTCTGTTTACGAGCAACCAAGGTACTCAACTTCTCTCCAACTTATCTCCGAATCTGCTCAATCATTTTCAAGTCTACAAATTCGTACAGAAACCTTATATAACCCACCCTAAATCCTAGCGAGTGGATTTGGTAATAGGCGAGCGACCAATCAAAGAAATTGGCGCGAAGTCGGGCAAAAACTTGCTTGACAATAGAATAGAAAACCTTTCTCGAACCACAACTTGGAAGCCAAATTCTAATATGTATATTAGGGTTTTAGATAAACTAATTAAAAATAGTCGAAGACAACATAAACAAGACTAAAATGTACATGGTAGTTCTGCTTTTCAGTTAGTATGCATGAAATTATTTGCTGTCAAAGTTGGCAAAAAACTGTCTTTAAAACATTAAAATTCAAAAAACTCTTCCCGATACGGCGTGCACCCCGACAAACAGGGCATCATGGTCGCAAACTATATGCATCGAAAGGCATGTATGAATGTTGCCGATGTGTGGGAACTGACGGAACTTGATTTCGTTGCGTGTGCGCGACGAAATAAGTGCGTATCCGTCAAGATACCCTCGTATCGACCTATTGTAAACTTGGCCATAACTTCATGTACAGTCGTCGATTCGAAACGAAACTTACGCCAACAGGACTGCATCAAAATTCTGGTCCTGTGTGCCTAGTTTGGTCCGATTCTGAGAAGGGCGACCGGAACATCTTTTTGGCAGGCCCGCGACCCACTCCAACGGACGAAATTGTACACAGCCTAATGAAATCCAACTTTGGACATATGGTTGGGTTCGTCTCCTCAAATTGGTGCCATAGACATATAGTTTGACGACTTTAGAGACCATAGATATTGGCACGCATTTCAGTACAAAATGGGTCAACGGTGGACATCGTTTTGATCCAAAATTATGTTTTTTGTCCCCTGTTCTAGAATTGGACTTTTGGACATGCGTTTCCTATGCATATATTTTATTTCCAACACGTTCGTGGTATTTGTTTCAGCATCCGAGGATGTATGCAGGATTTGGCTTTCATCGCTTCACTATTTTGACGGTTCGAGCTATTGGATGTCGCCCTTTTGCACACAATCTCAGGCAAGATACCTTGCCATATTTATTATTTATATTATTTGCTTTTATTGTAGTTTTTTGCATGGTATTTTCTAGTTCCTTAGTTATTGTCCTGTTATTTCTTCCTGATTTACTTACCATGCTTTCTGCTATATACAATGCAACTGCTAGTCACACTTTATTATTACTTTAAAACCTTGTCTATGAACCTAGAGTTAAGGGACTACCTTGTTAGTTGCATTCCATAAACTTGACATAGTTGTACCACGAGATATGTGTGAGATGAGTAGCATATAGAGGTACTTGCATGTTGGCTGATCCCAGTGCACATGTGTTAGGTCGAACTGCTAATAGAGGCATGTTAGGTGACTTAGCAGTTATTAGAGGTACAGTTCTTGGATACGACCAAATAGGTGCATAGGTGGGGAGAACAGTTCCTTAACATGTGGGCCACGTATGCACTTTCCTATTGTTGTCGGTTATCTCCGCTGGAGATACGGTCCTGGATCCTGATACCTGATTTCCTGCTGGCCTCTGACATTTGATGAATATTATGCTTTGAGGTCCCTGGTATCCTGGTGGAACCATACCTGAGTTCCTGCCCATGTAGCCAGAGTGTCCATGCGTTAAAGGTTTGTTCTTAACCACATGAACACAGTAGAATGGTATAGGTAACCTTAGTCAATGTCATGTCACCCCGACTAGTAGCTTGGAATAATATCGCATCACGGAATAGTGTGCTATCCCTTGTCCTTGTTTGATTGTAGGGGTAGTCGATGTTGAGATATTGGATCTTCTAACGAATGAGGCTAATTTATCTTACTTGTGATTTATGACATTTTATATATATTCAGTTATATGGCATGTTCTTCTTATATTTTGTTACGTCCCTCTGAAGACCTGGTGATCTCTCCAGGTGTGTGCTTCGATTATGTTTTGCATGTGCTCTAGCCAGGATCGTGGTCATCCCTTCTATATCGAGGAGGACTGCTCCTGGATCTTTCCTTACCATTTTTATTCATTATTTCCTTGTACTTCTCCTCTCATTTAAAATAGTTGGTAGTGGATTTGTCTCCGCCCAACTACATGAGTAAATGACAAAAGTTATAGTTGATTATATTATTACTCTTTTATTTCGTGGATGAGATTTAGTATCATGGTTTACTGTATTTTACAGCTTATGTACACGTATGAGGTTTCTATATAATGGAGTATACTCCATATGTGTACAGCTGGCACGGATACATACTTAGTCCTAAGTATTTTGGGACTGGGGCATTACACTTTCTTAACAAATGACACGTGCCGCTGGTACTCTTACGGTCGACTTTGCATCCCACAAAATCAGCATCGGAATATCCGATTAATTCAAAGGAAGTAGTTTTGGGATACCACAAGCCAACCATAATCGTTCATTTAAGATAACTAAAGATACGCTTAACAACGGTCATGTATGATTCTTTATGATTTGCTTGATATCTAGCACAAAAGCAAACGTGTCACGACCCGCACCCGCTATAAGGGCACGTGCACGTGACAACGCCCAGCCCTCACCGTAAAAACGGTATAGAACGCTGTAGGTTTTTCTACTCTAAATAGTTTATATATATATCAAAAACCTGTCGAGAATATCGTCAACTCCGAACGGAGGACAAGCAATGAATATATATGAGTACTCAATCACAACTCTAAGATAACAAAGTAAAGACTGAAAGATAAAGACAACAAGACGATAATAAAATAATAACCTGTCAAGTCCAACACAAGAATATATACAAGTCAAAGTCTCTAATACAATCCATAATAATAACAGTCTCAAAAGTAGCTGGAGACAAAGTCCAGTATAAAAGACCTACTCTAACTAAACAAGTGGTAAGGTCTCGTCAGGCGGAGCTAAGCCCTGTTGGACCAAAGTCTCCAAATCTACGCCTACTACGTCATCCGGACCGTAGTAGGTACAATAATCTCCCTCGTCAGCATCTGTAATATTTTTAACATATCCTGTCAGGATGGAACGAGTACAATCTACTACCAACAGTTCACAAGATATGACAAAAGCTATAAAACTGTAAATAGAGAGTATATACAAGAAAAACATGGAATGTACATGTAAGTATCATGGCAAGGTAAGCTGTAAAACTAGAGCTAGTACAAGGCAAGTAAACTGATCATGGCATGTACAAGAATCAAGAATCATATCTCTAGGTGTGTGAGTACTAGCTACAATATGTGGCCGGCTTGGGTCTACACATGGTCTACTGATCCACCAATCCTACGTGGAGTGTAGGATTGGTATTATTCAAGGTCTACAAGAATAAACAAGGCGGATAATGACCACATATCTAGACTAGTGCTCCCCGTCCCCGACTGGTAGAGTAGATCCAAGCAAGACACGTTATGACACGGGATTCTACGAGAAGGGAGCAAGTCTCCTCGAAGATCGGTGTCCATATACTGCACAAGAACTACAAGGGAGCTTGCACAAAATATACCAAGATAACGAGGAATAACATCTCATGTCGGGATCCATGAATACCAATCCGTGTGACCAACGTGTCGAGAACATGCATATCTACACTAATTACATGAATTATAACAATCATCGTAAATTTGAAAAGTGTCAGAGAATGTACTCGCCTGTAATATGGTATGATATGTCAACCGGAGCAAATGCAGCGTCTCGAGGACCTATAGAGAACAAGACGTATCAATACTCTGTTTAGGAATTAAAGTCAAGACAATTTAAATCCTATTTAGTCATTCTAGGTCAAGACACGTCAAACTAGACTGTACGAGGTCAACCTAAGTCATATTAGGTCTAGCTAGGTCATACTGGGTCAATGCAAGTCAAACGAAATTAATCTAAGTCGATTTGAGTCAACGGTTGACTTACAGTTGACTTTTGGTCAACTGGTCAACTCTGGTCAACTTCGGTCAACTCTGGTCAATGCCTTAGGTCAATCCTAGGTCAATGGTGACTAATAGTTGACTTTTGGTCAACTATACAAGTCTAATGGAATTTGGGACTAAATTGGGTAAAGTGTTGACCCATAGTTGACTTTTGGTCTAAAAAGTCAACCGTGGTCAACCGGGGTCAAGACTAGGTCTAGGCGACTATTTCTAATCATTACCAACCTCTACAACCCATATCCAAGTCCATCTTGGACTTCGAAACTCATATCTTGGCCGTAGGCCAATTTCCTAATTTACCTTTTCTAAGGTAAATTCCTAACCTAGGTGGAAACCTAGTTAGCCTACCTACGCTTGTTATTTTGACCCGTGCTCCCTAGGGTAGTAAGGTACTAGCCTATAGATATATTACCTACCAAAATACCTAAGTAAAGTGGACGTCTAGTCCATGATACGGTCCATTGCCGATATCTTGAATATTTCAAGATACGCAATGGTACGACACGATACCGGCGCCCAACAACCCCGATTTCAACTCGGGAGCCTACCCGCAAAACCTAATTCACGTATTCTAGGTCCATGCCAAGTTTTATCTCATTCCGACGCTCCGAGCTCCGTTTCGCTCTTTAACTCGATTTTCCCTATTTTCTATTTCCAACTTCTACTCATCTTCTTCTAACTTTTCCAATTCTTCTTCTAATTCCTAACTTCCTTTCCTACTCTCCTTTCCTTCATTCTCTTCTAATCCTCTTCTCATTCCTAATTCTAATTCTTCTTATTCTTTTCCCTCTTCCTATTCTTACCTTTTCTTTCTCTTACTTCTTCCAATCCTTACTCTATTCTTCATTTCCCTCTCTATATATATCTATCTATACCTATATATATATATATTTATCTATATATATACATATATATATATAGATAGGGGGGGTTTAAGGGTGAAATAGGAGGGAAAAATGGGGGGGGGACTGGCAGCTTGCTGCTGCCAGTTGCTGCTGCTGTTGGTGTAGCAGTGGCTGCTACCACAGCAGCTGTAGCTGCTGCTACTGCTGTTATCTTCTTCTTCTTCTCCTTTCTTCTTCTCCTTGCTACTCCTTTCTACTCTTCCTATATATATATATATATATATATATATATATATATATATATATATATATATATATATATATATATATATATATATATATATTTTTTTTTTTATATATATATATATATATATATATATATATATATATATATATATATAGACACACAAACACCCTCATATCTACATATATATATACATACATACACATACATATATATATATATATATGTATATAAATACACACACACACACATTTATATATATATATACATATACACACACACACTCTCACAAACACATACACACACATACACCACCCAACACACACACACACACTCCCTACCACTCTCACACACAACCACCATCTCTACATACACATGAATAAAATACTTACATACAAATACATACACGTATATATATACATATATATATATATATATATATATATATATATATATATATATATATATATATATATATATATATATATATATATATATATATATATATATATATATACCACTATATATATTAAAACCCCTAATAACTTCTAACCTAGATTTCTAGGGAATGCTACAAAATTTGTGGGCAAAGTGTAGAGAATCCTCTTCTCTACACTTATTGTGAAGCAATAAATGGAATAGAGAAATTTATTAGGGATTTAAATGCATACCTATAGGCTCTTTGGAGGGAGAGAGAGCTTGGAAAGAAAAATGGGTTTTTGAAAGAGAGAGAGAGAGTTTTCTTAATAGAGAAGAAAGGGGGGGCTCACCTCATGTGGCCGGCCATGGTTGGGGGGTTATTGGGTTTGGGTAGGATCCAATAACCCTCCACCCATTAGACTTGGTTTAGGTTTGGTTTGTTTCGGTTTGGTTCGGTTTGTTTCTAATTAACCAATTAAGCTCTAAAATGACAAATTAAGCCATGAAAAATAGAGTTTATGGTTTCTAGCCTAATTAGGGTGGTATGTGGGCCAAGCCCAGCTAGTATGTGGGTCCCACTAGTGTCCAGGCTACCCGGGTCTCCTATTTAAGTCCAAATTGGATAAAATCCAAACCAAACCAAATAAATCCCAAAAAATCACATAAAATAAATAAAAATTCCTAAAAATTATAAAACGTGAAAAATAACGAAAATACCCTAATTCGAAAATTGGGGTTGACAAATCTACCCTCCTTAAAAAAATTTGTCCTCGAAATTGAATGAGAACTAACACAGAAATCATGAATTGAACAAGGAAAGAAAAGATAGAATTTTACCTCAAGGCTCGAAGAGATATGGGAATCGCTCCCGCATGTTGTCCTCCCTCTCCCAGGTGGACTCACCTGGAGAGTGGTGTCTCCATGCAACGCGAACCAAGGGAATGACCTGGTTCCGGAGCACCTTCTCTCTTCGGTCCAAGATCTCGACCGGCTTCTCTGGATAGCTGAGTGTCGGTCCCACTACAATCTCTGAGTTGTCCAAGACGTGACTGGGATCTGCCACGTACCGTCTCAGCTACGACACGTGGAACACGCAGTGCACTTCCTCTAGTGCGAGTGGTAACTCCAGTCGGTAAGCCACTGCACCGACCCTGCCCAAGATACGGAATGGTCCGATGTATCGTAGGCTAAGCTTCCCGCCGCCACCAAAACGAATCGTTCCACGCGTCGGAGAAATCCGCAGAAATACAAGATCACCAATCTAGAACAAAACACAAGACTTAGAGCTTGATCTAAAACAATCACAATCAGACTCAAATACTAGAAAAATCTAAACTATACCTCAAACTCCAACGACCTCCGGTGGCTATCGGCCCAATGCCGCTGCCTATCCTGCGCCACCCGAAGTCGATCTCTGATAACCCTGACCTTCTCCGCAGCATCCACTACCATCTCAGGGCCAAGCAAAACCCTCTCGCCGATATCATCCCAAGACAAGGGAGTACGGCACCTCCGTCCGTATAGAGCCTCGAAAGGTGACATCTCTATACTGGCTTGGTAGCTGTTGTTGTAAGCAAACTCTACCAAGTGAAGGTGGTCCTCAAAAGATCCCCCGAAGTCCAAGACACAGGTACGCAGCATATCCTCGAGGGTCTGAATCATCCTCTCCGACTGCCCATCTTTCTGGGGGTGGTATACGGTACTGAACTTGAGCGATGTGCCCAAGCTAAGCTGCAAACTCCACCAGAAGTGGGAAGTGAATCGGCTGTCCCGATCCGAGACTATACTCACTGGAACCTCGTGTAATCGGACTATCTGCCGTACGTACATCTCGGCCAACCTCTCCGTCGACAAACCCACTTTGAAAGGAAAAAGTGGGCCGATTTGGTCAATCGATCAGCAATGACCCAAATCGTATCCTTCCCTTCTGGAGAGCGCGAAAGCCCAGATACAAAGTCCATAGTGATATGCTCCACTTCCACTCAGGAATGGGTAGTGACTGGAACAATCCACCGGGTCTCTGCCTCCCGGCCTTCATCTGCTGGCACACCAAGCATCTCGAAACGAACTAAGCCACCTCACGTTTCATGCTATACCACCAAACATGCTGTCTCAAGTCTCTATACATCTTGTTGGCTCCTGGATGCAAAGAGTACTGAGAACGGTGCGCCTTCTGAAGAACCTCCTCCCGAAGTCCTCCGCTCGGCACGCACAATCTGGTACCATGCCTCAACGACCCATCCCCTGCTATAGAGAACTCATCCAACAGCCCTATCTGGACCTGCTCCCTGTTGACCCTCAGAGCCTCATCCACAAACTGAGCTGTCCTGACCCTGTCGATCAGCTCCGACTGCACCTACGGACCCCACATCTGCGCCTCAAACCCAGGAACTATCACCTCTATGCCCAAACTCTCCAGATCAGCCAGAAGGTGACGATCCATCGTCAAACACATGGCCACGGGATACCTGCTCAAAGCATCCGCAACCTTGTTGGCCTTTCTCGGATGGTACTGTAAGGATATATCAAAATCCTTCATCAGCTCTAACCATCGCCTCTGCCTCATATTCAGCTCCTTCTGGGTAAACACGTACTTGAAGCTCTTGTGGTCAGTATAGATCTCCACACGCTCTCCGTACAGATAGTGTTTCCATAGCTTCAAAGCAAAGATGACCGCTGCCAGCTCCAGATCGTGGGTAGGGTAATTCCTCTCATGAGGACGTAACTGCCTAGATGCATAGGCAATTACCTTCCCGTACTGCTAAAGCACACAACCCAAACCCCATCCTGAAGTATCACTGTAGATCGTATAACCACCAGATCCAGATGGCAGCGTCAAGATAGGAGCTGGGCAATCCTAGAAAAGTCCTGTAATCAATACACAGAAAACTCCGAACCTCTGCTACTGACCTCGCCTTCAGCTCCTCGAAGGCGGCTTAGCACTCATCAGACCAAATAAACTCCTCGTCCTTCCTGGTAAGGCGGGTCATCGGCTGGGCAATCCTGGAAAAGTCCTGTACGAACCTCCGGTAGTGACCTGCCAGACCCAGAAAACTCCGAACCTCGGCTACTGAGCTCGGTGTAGACCAGGACTCCACCACAGAAATTTTCTTCGGATCCACTGAAATCCCCTCGCCAGAGACAACATGGCCTAGGAACTCCACGCGATCCAAGAAGAACTCGCACTTGGACAGCTTTTGACACAGCTGCTCCCTCCTGAGAGTGTCCAACATAATCCTCAGGTGCTCCTCGTGCTCCTCTGGCGTCTTCGAATAGATGAGGATGTCATCAATGAAGACCACCACGAACTTGTCAAGGTACTGATGAAATACCTTGTTCATCAAGTTCATGAATACCGCCGGGGCGTTGGTCAACCCAAACGGCATGACGGTATACTCATACTGGCTATAGCGAGTCTGAAAGGCAGTCTTCGGAATGTCATACCACTTCACCTTCAGCTGATGGTACCCGGTGCGTAAGTCGATCTTCGAGAACACTCTCGCCCCGCTCAACTGGTCGAACAAGTCATCAATCCTTGGCAAAGGATACTTGTTCTTGATGGTAAGGTTGTTGAGCGCCATGTAATCAATACACAGACGTACCGTACCATCCTTCTTGGGGACAAAAAGAACTGGCGTGCCCCAAGGTGAAGAGCTAGATCGAATAAAGCCCTTGTCCTCCAGCTCGTCAACCTGCTTCTTCAGCTCCGCTAACTCGCTATTGTTGATTCTATAGACGTGCTGGAAGATAGGCTCAGTGCTCGGCACTAGGTCTATAGAAAACTCAACATCACGATCTGGCGGCATCCCGGGCAGCTCCTCGGGAAAGACATCCAAGAACTCAGCAATGGGTGGATGTGGCAACACCGGCCCCGCCAACAATGCTCCGCAGAATCCATCTCCCTGCTCCACTGCACCCCTGGTGAACTCATACTCCGGCTCTCCCGGAGGCCTAAACAGAATCCTGCCCCCTCTGCAATCGATGCTAGCATGGTGCATGCTCAACCAATCCATACCGAGTACCACATCGTAACTCGGAAGTGGCATTACGAGCAAACACGCACTCAGCTCCCGGCCTCACAAAGAAACTCTCCGCCCCTTGCAAACATTATTAACTAGGATGATGCCATTCCCAGACATAATTTTGCAAGTCCTACCAAGATACTCAGCAATGATATTGTGCCTAAGTGCAAAAGAAACTGACACAAAACTGTGCATAGCACCTGAATAAAACAATGCTAAGGCAGGAAAAGAATCAAGAAGAAGCGAACCTGCAACTACATCAGCGACTGGCTCGATCTCCTCGGCCGCAAGAGCAAAGGCTCTACCCTGACCACCCCGCTGCTGGTGGTGCTGAACAAACCGCTGCTGCTGGATCGGAAGTGGACCCCTCTGCTGCAATGCAGGAACTCTCGTCGGTGCCCACTGAGCTGCTACCGCTCCACAGACTGCCCTGCGAGGGTTCGCAGGGCAATCCCTCAACTGATGTCCAGCCTCCCCGCAGTAGAGGCACATGCCCAGCCTCTTCCGACAGACCTCCCAGATGTGACCGGGCTTCTTGCAATAGTTGCAAGGAACCCCTACTGTGCCTGCCTCTGCTGAGTGTGCTGCACCTGCTGCTGAACCGGTGCTCTGGCCTGCACCTGCGGCTGGTGATGCTGGAAAGAACGATGCTGAAGCTGAGGGCGCTTAGCAGCCCCTGTGCTGCTACTAGCCCTCGAGAAAAGATCACGCTTCCTCTTGGGCTTCAAGCCCCACTCCCGCTCTACCTTGCGGGCCTCTGCGTAGATCTGGGTATAAGTCTCATAGAAGTAGGAAATGAGGATCTTGATATCCCAAGTGAGCCCCTCCCTGAAACGGCTCACCCTGATCTCCGGGTCTCGAACCATGTACTCTACGTATCGGCTCAGACGGTCGAATTCCTCTGCGTACTCCTCCACAAATAGACTGCCCTGCTGCAGATCCTGGAACTGTCGCACCAGGTCAATCTTGTCCGTGGGGGAAAAGAACTTCTCCTTGAAGAGGAGCTTGAACTCTGCCCAAGTACGACCCTCTCCAGCTAGGACTGGCTCGTTTCTGAACCAGGTGCGTGCAATGTCTAGCAACTGCAAACCTACCGCCTCGACCATCAGGTCGTCTGCCAGGCGGGAGGCCCTCATCTGCCGCTCGATATCCTCGAGCCAATCATCTGCATAGATCACACCCTCGGTCCCGCTAAAGTCACGGGGCCCGAGCTTCTTGAAGTCCTGGATATCTCCGTACCTCGGTCGCATCCCCGGATGAGGAGCCCTCTGCACCACGGCTGCAAGGGCCAACTGATGGGCATCTTCCATGCCCTGACGCATCGCGTCTGTCTGCCTCTGTTGAGCCTCGGCCTGGGCTCTCTGAGTCTCCAGCATCTGCTGGAGGAAGGTAAGCATCTGTCCCATATCTGTAGGCAGAGGAGGTGGAGGTGGAAGTACGTCTGCAACTGGCTGAGGAATCCGCTGTGCAGGAGGAGGAAGAGCGCCCCCGACAGCTCCCGGCACTACGAAAAGAGCACCCGCAACCCCAGGGACTGTCATCGAGGTAGCTGGAGGAGTACCCCCGAGAGCCCCAACAGAAGTCCCATCTGCAGGGGAAGTGACCGGAGCCTGCCCGCCAGAGGTGGCAGACCTCTCCGTCTCCTCGTGCTCCTCACCAGGAGAGTGAGTCATAACTATCCTAGAGACAAATTGAAAAGAAGAGGCACATGAAGGCAATATCAAAGGAGGACAGCTAGAATGCAGTAAATCAATATCAAAGACGGTAAGAAGATAAGCAAGAAAAGATCCTACTGTGATTAAGCACTCTTAGCCTACTACCTCCTATGTGTAACACAGGCTCGTAGTCAACACTCTAAGACGAGTGCCGCCACGACATCGCACTAATTACGACTACATGACCTGCATGGGCCACCACTAAAACGTGTCACGACCCGCACCCGCTATAAGGGCACGTGCACGTGACAACGCCCAGCCCTCACCGTAAAAATGGCATGGAACGCTGTAGGTTTTTCTACTCTAAACAGTTTATATATATATCAAAAACCTGTCGAGAATATGGTCAACTCCGAACGGAGGACAAGCAATAAATATATATGAGTACTCAATCACAACTCTAAGATAACAAAGTAAAGACTGAAAAATAAAGACAATAAGACGATAATAAAATAATAACTTGTCAAGTCCAACACAAGAATATATACAAGTCCAAGTCTCTAATACAATCCATAATAATAACAGTCTCAAAAGTAACTGGAGACAAAGTCCAGTATAAAAGACCTACTCTAACTAAGCAAGTAGTAAGGTCTCGTCAGGCGAAGCTAAGCCCTGCTGGACAAAAGTCTCCAAGTCTACACCCACTACGTTATCCGGACCAAAGTAGGTACAATAATCTCCCTCGTCAGCATCTGTAATATTTTCAACATATCCTGTCAGGATGGAACGAGTACAATCTACTAACAACAGTTTACAAGATATGACAAAAGCTATAAAACTGTGAATAGAGAGTATATACAAGAAAAACATGGAATGTACATGTAAGTATCATGGCAAGGTAAGCTGTAAAACTAGAGCTAGAACAAGGCAAGTAAACTGATCATGGCATGTACAAGAATCAAGAATCATATCTCTAGGTGTGTGAGTACTAGCTACAATATGTGGCCGACTTGGGTCTACACAAGGTCTACTGATCCACCAATCCTACGTGGCGTGTAGGATTGGTATTATTCAAGGTCTACAAGAATAAACAAGGCGGATAATGACCACATATCTAGACTAGTGCTCCCCGTCCCGGACTGGTAGAGTGGATCCAAGCAAGACACGTTATGACACGAGATTCTACGAGAAGGGAGCAAGTCTCCTCGAAGATCGGTGTCCATATACTGCACAAGAACTACAAGGGAGCTTGCACAAGATATACCAAGATAACGAGGAATAACATCTCATGTCGGGATCCAGGAATACCAATCCGTGTGACCAATGTGTCGAGAACAAGCATATCTACACTAATTACATGAATTATAACAATCATCATAAATTAAAAAAGTGTCAGAATATGTACTCGCCTGTAATATGGTATGATATGCCAACCGGATCAAATGCAGCATCTCGAGGACCTATAGAGAACAAGACGTATCAATACTCTGTTTAGGAATTAAAGTCAAGACAATTTAAATCCTATTTAGTCATTCTAGGTTAAGACACGTCAAACTAGACTGTACGAGGTCAACCTAAGTCATATTAGGTCTAGCTAGGTCATACTTAGTCAATGCAAGTCAAACGGAATTAATCTAGGTCGATTTGAGTCAACGGTTGACTTACAGTTGACTTTTGGTCAACTGGTCAACTCTGGTCAACTTCGATCAACTCTGGTCAACTCCTAGGTCAATCCTAGGTCAATGGTGACTAATAGTTGACTTTTGGTCAACTACACAAGTCTAATGGAATTTGGGACTAAATTGGGTAAAGTGTTGACCCATAGTTGAGTTTTGGTCTAAAAAGTCAACCGTGGTCAACCGGGGTCAAGACTAGGTCTAGGCGACTATTTCTAATTATTACCAACCTCTACAACCCATATCCAAGTCCACGTTGGACTTTGAAACTCATATCTTGGCCGTAGGCCAATTTTCTAATTTACCTTTTCTAAGGTAAATTCCTAATCTCCTATTCTTCTTACTCTATTTTTCATTTCCCCCTCTACGTATATCTATCTATACCTATATATATACACATATATATAGATATGGGGGGTTTAAGGGTAAAATATGAGGGGAAAATGGGGGGGGACTGGCAGCATGCTGCTGCCAGTTGCTGCTGCTGTTGGTGCAGCAGTGGTTGCTGCCACAGCAGCTGTAGCTGCTACTACTACTGTTATCTTCTTCTTCTTCTCCTTTCTACTCTTCCTATATATATATATATATATATATATATATATATATATATATATATATATATATATATATATATATATATATATTTTTTTTTTTTTTTTAGATGGATATATATATATATCCATCTAAATATATATCTATAGACACACAAACACCCTCATATCTACATATATATATACATACATACACACATATATATATATATATGTATATAAATACACACACACACATTTATATATATATACATATATACACACACACTCTCACAAACACATACACACACACTCTCACAAACACATACACACACATACACCACCCAACACACACACACACACACACACACTCCCTACCACTCTCACACACAACCACCATCTCTACATACACATGAATACAAATACTTACATACAAATACATACACGTATATATATACATACATATATATATATATACCACTAAAATATATATATATATATATATATATATATATATATATATATATATATATATATATATATATATATATATATATATATATATACCACTATATATATTAAAACCCCTAATAATTTCTAACCTAGATTTCTAGGGAATCCTACAAAATTTGTGGGCAAAGTGTAGAGAATCCTCTTCTCTACACTTATTGTGAAGCAATAAATGGAATAGAGAAATTTATTAGGGATTTAAATGCATACCTATAGGCTCTTTGGAGGGAGAGAGAGCTTGGAAAGAAAAATGGGTTTTTGAAAGAGAGAGAAGAGAGAGAGAGAGTTTTCTTAATGGAGAAGAAAGGGGGGGCTCACGTCATGTGGCCGGCCATGGTAGGGGGGGTTATTGGGTTTGGGTGGGATCCAATAACCCTCCACCCATTAGACTTGGTTTAGGTTTAGTTTGTTTCGGTTTGGTTCGATTTGTTTCTAATTAACCAATTAAGCTCTAAAATGACTAATTAAGCCATGAAAAATAGGGTTTATGGTTTCTAGCCTAATTAGGGTGGTATGTGGGCCAAGCCCAACTAGTATGTGGGTCCCACTAGTGTCCAGGCTACCCGGGTCTCCTATTTAAGTCCAAATTGGATAAAATCCAAACCAAACCAAATAAATCCCAAAAAATCACATAAAATAAATAAAAATTCCTAAAAATTATAAAATGTAAAAAATGACGAAAATACTCCTAATTTGAAAACTGGGGGTGACAAATCTACCCTCCTGAAAAAATTTCGTCCTCGAAATTGAATGAGAACTAACACAGAAATCATGAATTGAACAAGAAAAGAAAAAGATAGAATTTTACCTCAAGGCTCGAAGAGATATGGGAATCGCTCCCGCATGTCGTCCTTTCTCTCCCAGGTGGACTCACCTGGAGAGTGGTGTCTCCATGCAACGCGAACCAAGGGAATGACCTGGTTCCGGAGCACCTTCTCTCTTCGGTCCAAGATCTCGACCGGCTTCTCTGGATAGCTGAGTGTCGGTCCCACTACGATCTCTGAGTGGTCCAAGACGTGACTGGGATCTGCCACGTACCGTCTCAGCTGTGACACGTGGAACACGCAGTGCACTCCCTCTAGTGCGGGCGGTAACTCCAGTCGGTAAGCCACTGCACCGACCCTGCCCAAGATACGGAATGGTCCGATGTATCGTGGGCTAAGCTTCCCGCCGCCACCAAAATGAATCATGCCACGCGTCGGATAAATCCGCAGAAACACAAGATCACCAATCTAGAACAAAACACAAGGCTTAGAGCTTGATCTAAAACAATCACAATCAGACTCAAATACTAGAAAAATCTAAACTATACCTCAAACTCGAACGACCTCCGGTGGCTATCAGCCCAATGCCGCTGCCTATCCTGCGCCACCCGAAGTCGATCTCTGATAACCCTGACCTTCTCCGCAGCATCCACTACCATCTCAGGGCCAAGCAAAACCCTCTCGCCGACATCATCCCAAGACAAGGGAGTACGGCAACTCCGTCCGTATAGAGCCTCGAAAGGTGACATCTCTATACTGGCTTGGTAGCTGTTGTTGTAAGCAAACTCTACCAAGTGAAGGTGGTCCTTCCAAGATCCCCCGAAGTCCAAGACACAGTTATGCAGCATATCCTCGAGGGTCTGAATCGTCCTCTCCGACTACCCGTCTGTCTGGGTGTGGTATGCGGTACTGAACTTGAGCGATGTGCCCAAGCTAAGCTGCAAACTCCGCCAGATGTAGGAAGTGAATCGGCTGTCCCGATCCGAGACTATACTCACTGGAACCCCGTGTAATCGGACTATCTGCCGTACGTACATCTCGGCCAACCTCTCCGTCGACAAACCCACTTTGAAAGGCAAAAAGTAGGCCGATTTGGTCAATCGATCAACAATGACCCAAATCGCATCCTTTCCTCCTGGAGAGCGCGGAAGCCCAGATACAAAGTCCATAGTGATATGCTCCCACTACCACTCAGGAATGGGTAGTGGCTGGAGCAATCCACCGGGTCTTTGCCTCCCGGCCTTCACCTGCTGGCACACCAAGCTCTCGAAACGGACTGAGCTACCTCACGTTTCATGCCATACCACCAAACATGTTGTCTCAAGTCTCTATACATCTTATTGGCTTCTGGATGCATAGAGTACTGAGAATGGTGCGCCTCCTGAAGAACCACCTCCCGAAGTCCTCCGCTAGGCACGCACAATCTGGTACCATGCCTCAACGACCCATCCCCTGCTATAGAGAACTCATCCAACAACCCTATTTGGACCTGCTCCCTGATGACCCTCAGAGCCTCATCCTCAAACTGAGCTGCCCTGACCCTGTCCATCAGCTCCGACTACACCTGCAGACCCTACATCTGCGCCTCAAACCCAGGAACTATTACCTCTATGCCCAAGCTCTCCAGATCAGCCAGAAGGTGACGATCTATCGTCAAACACATGGCCACGGGATACCTGCTCAAAGCATCCGTAACCACGTTGGCCTTCCTCGGATGGTACTGTAAGGATATATCAAAATCCTTCATCAGCTCTAACCATCGCCTCTGCCTCATATTCAGCTCCTTCTGGGTAAACACGTACTTCAAGCTCTTGTGGTCAGTATAGATCTCCACACGCTCTCCGTACAGATAGTGTTTCCACAGCTTCAAAGCAAAGATGACCGCTGCCAGCTCCAAATCGTGGGTAGGGTAATTCCTCTCATGAGGACGTAACTGCCTAGATGCATAGGCAATTACCTTCCCGTGCTGCTGAAGCACACAACCCAAACTCCGTCCTGAAGCATCACTGTAGATCGTATAACCACCAAATCCAGATGGCAGCGTCAAGATAGGAGCTGTAGTCAACCTCGCCTTCAGCTCCTCGAAGGCGGCCTGGCACTCATCGGACCAAACAAACTCCTCGCCCTTCCTGGTAAGGCGGGTCATCGGCTGGGCAATCCTGGAAAAGTCCTGTACGAACCTCTGGTAGTAACCTGCCAGACCCAGAAAACTTTGAACCTCTGCTACCGAGCTCGGCGTAGACCAGGACTCCACCGCAGAAATCTTCTTCAGATCCACTGAAATCCCCTCGCCAGAGACAACATGGCATAGAAACTCCACGCGATCCAAGAAGAACTCGCACTTGGACAGCTTCCCATACAGTTGCTCCCTCCTGAGAGTGTCCAACACAATCCTCAGGTGCTCCCCGTGCTCCTCTGGCATCTTCGAATAGATGAGGATGTCATCAATGAAGACCACCACGAACTTGTCAAGGTACTGATGAAATACCTTGTTCATCAAGTTCATGGATACCGCCGGGGCGTTGGTCAACCCAAACGGCATGACGGTATACTCATACTGGCCATAGCGAGTCCGAAAGGCAGTCTTCGGAATGTCATCCCGCTTTACCTTCAGCTGATGGTACCCGGTGCGCAAGTCGATCTTCGAGAACACTCTCGCCCCGCTCAACTGGTCGAACAAGTCATCAATCCTTGACAAAGGATACTTGTTCTTGATGGTAAGGTTGTTGAGCGCCTGTAATCAATACACAGACGTACCGTACCATCCTTCTTGGGGACGAAAAGAACTGGTGCTCCCCAAAGTGAAGAGCTAGATCGAATAAAGCCCTTGTCCTCCAGCTCGTCGACCTGCTTCTTTAGCTCCACTAACTCGTTATTGTTGATTCTCTAGACGTGCTGGGAGATAGGCTCAGCGCCCGGAACTAGGTCTATAGAAAATTCAACATCACGATCTGGCGGCATCCCGGGCAGCTCCTCGGGAAAGACATCCAAGAACTCAGCAATGAGTGGATGTGGCAACACCGGCCCCGCCAACAATGCTCCGCAGAATCCATCTCCCTGCTCGACTGCACCCCTGGTGAACTCATACTCCGGCTCTTCCGGCGGCCTAAATAGAATCCTGCCCCCTCTGCAATCGATGCTAGCGTGGTGCATGCTCAACCAATCCATATCGAGTACCACATCGTAACTCGGAAGTGGCATTACGAGCAAACACGCACTCAGCTCCCGGCCTCTTAAAGAAACTCTCCGCCCCTTGCAAACATTATTAACTAGGATGATGCCATTTCCAGTCATAATCTTGCAAGTCCTACCAAGATACTCAGTAACGATATTGTGCCTAAGTGCAAAAGAAACTGACACAAAACTGTGCGTAGCACCTGAATCAAACAATGCTAAGGCAGGAAAAGAATCAAAAAGAACCGAACTTGCAACTACCTCTGCGACTGGCTCGATCTCCTCGGCCGCAAGAGCAAAGGCTCTACCCTGACCACCCCGCTGCTGGTGGTGCTGAACAAACCGCTGCTGCTGGATCGGAAGTGGACCCCTCTGCTGCAATGCAGGAACTCTCGTCGGTACCCACTGAGCTGCTACCGCTCCACAGACTGCCCTGCGAGGGTTCGCAGGACAATCCCTCAACTGATGTCCAGCCTCCCCGCAGTAGAGGCACATGCCCAGCCTCTTCCGACAGACCTCCCAGATGTGACCGGGCTTCTTGCAGTAGTTGCAAGGAACCCCATGCTGTGCCTGCCTCTGCTAAGTGTGCTGCACCTGCTGCTGAACCGGTGCTCTGGCCTGCACCTGCGGCTGGTGATGCTGGAAAGAACGATGCTGAAGCTGAGGGCGCTTAGCAGCCCCTGCGCTGCTACTAGCCCCCGAGAAAAGATCACGCTCCCTCTTGGATTTCAAGCCCCACTCCCGCTCTACCTTGCGGGCCTCTGCGTAGATCTGGGTATAAGTCTCATAGAAGGAGGGAATGAGGATCTTGATATCCCAAGTGAGCCCCTCCCTGAAACGGCTCACCCTGATCTCCGGGTCTCGAACCATGTACTCTGCGTATCGGCTCAGACGGCCGAACTCCGCTGCGTCTCCTCCACAGATAGACTGCCCTGCTGCAGATCCTGGAACTGTCGCACCAGGTCAATCTTGTCCGTGGGGGAAAAGAACTTCTCCTTGAAGAGGAGCTTGAACTCTGCCCAAGTACGGCCCTCTCCTGCTAGGGCTGGCTCATTTCTGAACCAGGTGCGTGCAATGTCTAGCAACTGCAAACCTACCGCCTTGACCTTCAGGTCGTCTGCCAGGCGGAAGGCCCTCATTTGTCGCTCGATATCCTCGAGCCAATCATCTGCATAGACCACACCCTCGGTCCCGCTAAAGTCACGGGGCCCGAGCTTCTTGAAGTCCTGGATATCTTCGTACCTCGGTCGCGTCCCCAGATGAGGAGCCCTCTGCTCCACGGCTGCAAGGGCCAACTGATGGGCATCCGCCATGCCCTGACGCATCGCGTCTGTCTGCCTCTGCTGAGCCTCGGCCTGGGCTCTCTGAGTCTCCAACATCTGCTGGAGGAAGGTAAGCATCTGCCCCATATCTGTAGGCAGAGGAGGTGGAGGTGGAAGTACGTCTGCAACTGGCGGAGGAATCCGCTGCGCAGGAGGAGGAAGAGCGCCCCCGACAGCTCCCGGCACTACGGGAAGAGCACCCGCAACCCCAGGGACTGTCATCGAGGTAGCTAGAGGAGTACCCCCGAGAGCCCCAACAGAAGTCCCATCTGTAGGGGAAGTGACCGGAGCCTGCCCGCCAGAGGTGGCAGACCTCTCCGTCTTCCCGTGCTCCTCACCAGGAGAGTGAGTCATAACTATCCTGGAGACAAATTGAAAAGAAGATATCAATATGGCACATGAAGGCAATATCAAAGGAGGACAGCTAGAATGTAGTAAATCAATATCAAAGACGGTAAGCAAGATAAGCAAGAAAAGATTCTACTGTGATTGAGCACTCTTAACCTACCACCTCCTATGTGTAACACAGGCTCGTAGTCAACACTCTAAGACGAGTGCCGCCACGATATCGCACTAATTGCGACTACAGACCTGCATGGGCCACCACTAAAACATGTCACGACCCGCACCCGCTATAAGGGCACATGCACGTGACAACGCCCAGCCCTCACCGTAAAAACGGCGTAGAACGCTGTAGGTTTTTCTACCCTAAACAGTTTATATATATATCAAAAACCTGTCGAGAATATGGTCAACTCCGAACGGAGGACAAGCAATGAATATATATGAGTACTCAATCACAACTCTAAGATAACAAAGTAAAGACTGAAAGATAAAGACAACAAGACGATAATAAAATAATTACCTGTCAAGTCCAACACAAGAATATATACAAGTCTAAGTCTCTAATACAATCCATAATAATAACAGTCTCAAAAGTAGCTGGAGACAAAGTCCAGTATAAAAAACCTACTCTAACTAAGCAAAGTGGTAAGTCTCGTCAGGCGGAGCTAAGCCCTGGTGGACCAAAGTCTCCAAGTCTACGCCCACTACGTCATCCGGACCGTAGTAGGTACAATAATCTCCCTCGTCAGCATCTGTAATATTTTCAACATATCCTGTCAGGATGGAACGAGTACAATCTACTAACAACAGTTCACAAGATATGACAAAAGCTATAAAACTGTAAATAGAGAGTATATACAAGAAAAACATGGAATGTACATGTAAGTATCATGGCAAGATAAGCTGTAAAACTAGAGCTAGAACAAGGCAAGTAAACTGATCATGGCATGTACAAGAATCAAGAATCATATCTCTAGGTGTGTGAGTACTAGCTACAATATATGGCCGGCTTGGGTCTGCACCAGGTCTACTGATCCACCAATCCTACGTGGAGTGTAGGATTGGTATTATTCAAGGTCTACAAGAATAAACAAGGCGGATGATGACCATATATCTAGACTAGTGCTCCCCGTCCCCGACTGGTAGAGTGGATCCAAGCAAGACACGTTATGACACGGGATTCTACGAGAAGGGAACAAGTCTCCTCGAAGATCGGTGTCCATATACTGCACAAGAACTACAAGGGAGCTTGCACAAGATATACCAAGATAACGAGGAATAACATCTCATGTCAGGATCCATGAATACCAATCCGTGTGACCAATGTGTCGAGAACAAGCATATCTACACTAATTACATGAATTATAACAATTATCGTAAATTGGAAAAGTGTCAGAGAATGTACTCGCCTATAATATGGTATGATATGTCAACCGGAGCAAATGCAGCGTCTCGAGGACCTATAGAGAACAAGACGTATCAATACTCTGTTTAGGAATTAAAGTCAAGACAATTTAAATCCTATTTAGTCATTCTAGGTCAAGACACGTCAAACTAGACTGTACGAGGTCAACCTAAGTCATATTAGGTCTAGCTAGGTCATACTGGGTCAATGCAAGTCAAACGGAATTAATCTAGGTCGATTTGAGTCAACGGTTGACTTATAGTTGTCTTTTGGTCAACTGGTCAACTCTAGTCAACTCCGATCAACTCTGGTCAACCCCTAGGTCAATCCTAGGTCAATGGTGACTAATAGTTGACTTTTGGTCAACTACACAAGTCTAATGGAATTTGGGACTAAATTGGATAAAGTGTTGACCCATAGTTGACTTTTGGTCTAAAAAGTCAACCGTGGTCAACCGGGGTCAAGACTAGGTCTAGGCGACTATTTCTAATCATTACCAACCTCTACAACCCATATCCAAGTCCATCTTGGACTTCGAAACTCATATCTTGGCCGAAGGCCAATTTCCTAATTTACCTTTTCTAAGGTAAATTCCTAACCTAGGTGGAAACCTAGTTAGCCTACCTACGCTTGTTATTTTGACCCGTGCTCCCTAGGGTAGTAAGGTACTAGCCTATAGATATATTACCTACCAAAATACCTAAGTAAAGTGGACGTCTAGTCCATGATACGGCCCATTGCCGGTATCTTGAATATTTCAAGATACGCAATGGTACGGCGCGATACCGGCGCCCAACAACCCCGATTTCGACTCGGAAGCCTACCCGCAAAATGTAATTCACGTTTTCTAGGTCCATGCCAAGTTTCATCTCATTCCGACGCTCCGAGCTTCGTTTCGCTCTCTAACTCGATTTCCCATATTTTTTATTTCCCACTTCTACTCATCTTCTTCTAACTTTTCCTATTCTTCTTCTAATTCCTAACTTCCTTTCCTACTCTCCTTTCCCTCATTCTCTTCTAATCCTCTTCTCATTCCTAATTCTAATTCTTCTTATTCTTTTCCCTCTTCCTATTCTTACCTTCTCTTTCTCTTACTTCTTCCAATCCTTCTAACTTTTCTTCCTATTCCCTCTAACTTCTTCTAATTTTTCTAACTTCCTAATCTCCTATTCTTCTTACTCTATTCTTCATTTCCCTCTCTACATATGTCTATCTATACCTATACCTATATATATCTATATATATACATATATATATATAGGGGAGGTTTAAGGGTGAAATATAAGGGGAAAATGGGGGGGGGACTGGCAGCATGCTGCTGCCAGTTGCTGCTGCTGTTGGTGCAGCAGTGGCTGCTGCCACAGCAGCTGTAGCTGCTGCTACTGCTGTTATCTTCTTCTTCTTCTCCTTTCTACTCTTATATATATATATATATATATATATATATATTTTTTTTTTTTTCTCTATATATATATATATATATACATATATATATATATATATATATATATATATATATATATATATATATATCCACCTATCCATCTAAATATATATCTATAGACACACAAACACCCTCATATCTACATATATATATACATACATACACACACATATATATATGTATATAAATACACACACACACACACACATTTATATATATATACATATACACACACACACTCTCACAAACACATACACACACATACACCACCCAACACACACACACACACACACACACACACACACACACACACTCCCTACCACTCTCACACACAACCACCATCTCTACATACACATGAATACAAATACTTACATACAAATACATACACGTATATATATACATACATATATATATACCACTATATATATTAAAACCCCTAATAATTTCTAACCTAGATTTCTAGGGAATCCTACAAAATTTGTGGGCAAAGTGTAGAGAATCCTCTTCTCTACACTTATTGTGAAGCAATAAATGGAATAGAGAAATTTATTAGGGATTTAAATGCATACCTATAGGATCTTTGGAGGGAGAGAGAGCTTGGAAAGAAAAATGGGTTTTTGAAAGAGAGAGAGAGAGAGTTTTCTTAATGGAAAAGAAAGGGGGGCTCACCTCATGTGGCCGGCCATGGTAGGGGGGGTTATTGGGTTTGGGTAGGATCCAATAACCCTCCACCCATTAGACTTGGTTTAGGTTTGGTTTGTTTCGGTTTGTTTCTAATTATCCAATTAAGCTCTAAAATGACTAATTAAGCCATGGAAAATAGGGTTTATGGTTTCTAGCCTAATTAGGGTGGTATGTGGGCCAAGTCCAGCTAGTATGTGGGTCCCACTAGTGTCCAGGCTACCTGGGTCTCCTATTTAAGTCCAAATTGGATAAAATCCAAACCAAACCAAATAAATCCCAAATAATCACATAAAATAAATAAAAATTCCTTAAAATTATAAAACGTGAAAAATGATGAAAATATCCCTAATTCGAAAACTGGGGGTGACAAAACGCAAAACATGATATCGGGACGACTAGCAGTTAAATATAATAGACTACCAATCATACCTCGATACTTACGTTGATCGACCGGTTTGCCACTTTCATCGGGTTCCAACTTTGTTTTATTAGCCATAGGGGTGCTGATAGGTTTGAGGTTGTCAAGCTAGAACTTTTTCAGCATGTCCTTTGTATACTTCGACTGGCTGATGAAGACTCCTTGGGAGTATTGTTTGATTTGCAGTCCAAGGAAGTAGTTGAGCTCCCCCATCATGTTCATCTCAAACTCGTTCGGCATACACATGGCAAAATCTTTGCATAGACTCTCATTAGAAGATCCAAATATAATATCATCTACATAAATTTGTACTAAGAAAACAGTGTCATCAAGGAATTTTATGAAAAGTGTAGTGTCAATTTTCCCATTTGAAAAATATTTATCAAGTAAGAAAGTACTAAGGCGTTCATACCAAGCTCGAGGAGCTTGTTTGAGGCCGTAAAGAGGTTTCTTAAGTTTAAAAACATGGTCGAGAAATTTATGATCTTTAAAACCAGGGGGTTGCTTGACAAAAACCTCTTCTTTAATAAAACCATTTAGAAAAGCACTTTTTGCATCCATTTGAAAAAGTTTAAAATTTTGGAAATTTGCAAAGGCGCAAAGCATCTGAATAGATTCAAGTCGTGCAACGGGAGCATACGTCTCATCATAGTCGATACCCTACTCTTGGTTGTATCGTTGAGCTATGAGACGATCCTTGTTGCGACAGACCGAACCATCCTCATTAACTTTGTTGCGAAAAATCCATTTAGTACCAATAATTGAATGATCAGCAGGTCTAGGAACCAGTTCCCAAACCTGATTTTGTTCAAATTGTATGAGTTCTTCTTGCATTGCAGATATCCAAAATTCATCGTTAAAAGCTTCTAGAACATTTTTAGGTTCAGTTTGAGAAATAAAAGCGGTGCTAGCAAGAGAGTCTCTCAAAGAAGATCGAGTAATTACCCCCTTTCGACAGCTCACCGATTACCAACTTTTCTAGATACGAAGGTTTGAATTAGAACTTCTTTGGTAAGCCCTCCAGAGAGTTGGTTTCAGGTAGTGTATCCACAGGAGTAAAGGTTGCTGGTTCATCATCATCGGGAATGATAGCTGTATTATTGTCCTCATCAAAAGTTACTTTAGTAGACTCTTCAACAATCATGGAGCGTTTATTGAACACTCTATATCCCTTAGTCTTGGCAGCATAGCCAAGAAGAATGCCTTCTTCAGCTTTGGCATCAAACTTGCCCAAGTTGTCTTTGGTATTCAGGATAAAGCAGCGACAACCAAACACTCGAAAGTAAGAAACATTTGAAGTTCTACCAAACCAAAGCTCATAGGGTGTTTTCTTTGAAATATGTCGAATCAAAACCCTATTTAAAATATGGCACGCTGTGCTGACAGCTTCTGCCCAAAAATATTACAGAAGAGAAAATTGATTCAATATGACTCTAGCCATATCGCCAAGAGTCCTATTCTTATGCTCCACAACACCATTTTGTTGAGGAGTTCTAGGACAAAAAAACTCATGATTAAAGTCATTTAAATTACAAAACTTTTCAAAATCCAAAATTTTGAATTCGCCACCATGATCACTTCGGATACGAGTAATCATGTAGCCTTTTTCATTTTGGACCATTTTAGCAAAACTTTGAAAACTGAAATGTATCATTTTTATTTGCAAGAAAGAAAACCCTAGTAAATATTGAAAAGTCGTCAACGATAACAAAAGCATAGAGTTTACCGCCAAGACTGGCTACTCTACTAGGACAAAATAGATTCATATGAAGTAATTGTAATGGTCGTGTAGTACTTACAGTGTTTGTGGATTTAAAGGAAGATTCGGTAGCCTTATTATTTTCACATTCGGCACATACCGTGTCTTTCTTGAATGTGATGTCTGGCAGGCCTCTTACGAGCTTCTTGGTTGATAATCTGGATAGGGTATCCATGTTGGCTTGACCAAGACGCTAGTACCATAATAATCTTTCATCTTTGTGGGCGTAGAGGCATCTTCCTGCATTGTTAGTATCTCTAGATAGATAGATGTTATCTTTTCTTATCCCTTTAAAAGCGATGTCTCCAGTTGATCAATCATAGATAAAGCATTTAGTTTTCCCAAAGTTAATATCATATCCATGATCAGCAAGATGACTAATGCTGAGCAAGTTATGCTTTAACTCGGTTACTAAACAGACATCCTTAATGACGGGAGAAGGAGGATAACCAAATGTACCGTTACCTATAATATAGCCTTTCAGATTGTTTCTGAAGGATACATATCCTTCCCATTTCATCAATAGTATTGCAAATAGATTAGAATCTCCCGTCATATGTCGCGAGCGCCCACTATCGAGAATCCATTTGCTTTTAGTTTGAAAAGGAAGGTCCACCTACACCATGAGTAGATGTGACCTTTGGTACCCATATTCTTTTAGGTCCTGAAAAGTTAGTCTTCGGTACCCATGCATATAGATTGATATCAACTAGTTTTCTAAATCTACACTATGGTGATATGTGTCCGTGTAAACCACAATAAGTGCAGGTGGCATGCATATTGGTATTATATGTAGGATGATAGTTGTATTTATATGATAGTTGTATCTGTATGATAGTTGTATCTATATGATAGTTGTATCTATATGCCGTTGTATTCTTTTAGGTCCTAAAAAGTTAGTCTTCGGTACCCATGCATATAGATTGATATCAACTAGTTTTCTAAATCTACACTACGGTGATATGTGTCCGTGTAAACCACAGTAAGTGCAGGTGGCATACACATGGCAAAATCTTTGCATAGACTCTCATTAGTAGATCCAAATATAATATCATCTACATAAATTTGTACTAAGAAAACAGTGTCATCAAGGGATTTTATGAAAAGTGTAGTGTCAATTTTCCGATTTAAAAAATATTTATGAAGTAAGAAAGTACTAAGGCATTCATACCAAGCTCGAGGAGCTTGTTTGAGGCCATAAAGAGGTTTCTTAAGTTTAAAAATATGGTCGAAAAATTTATGATCTTTAAAACCAGGGGGTTGCTTGACAAAAACCTCTTCTTTAATAAAACCATTTAGAAAAGCACTTTTTGCATACATTTGAAAAAGTTTAAAGTTTTGGAAATTTGCAAAGGCGCAAAGCATCTGAATAGATTCAAGTCGTGCAACAGGAGCATACGTCTCATCATAGTCGATACCCTACTCTTGGTTATATCGTTGAGCTATGAGACGATCCTTGTTGCGACAGACCGAACCATCCTCATTAACTTTGTTGCGAAAAATCCATTTAGTACCAATAATTGAATGATCAGCAGGTCTAGGAACCAGTTCCCAAATCTGATTTTGTTCAAATTGGTTGAGTTCTTCTTGCATTGCAGATATCCAAAATTCATCGTTAAAAGCTTCTAAAACATTTTTAGGTTCAATTTGAGAAATAAAAGTAGTGCTAGCAACAAAGTCTCTCAAAGAAGATCGAGTAGTTACCCCTTTCGACAGCTCACCTATTACCAAGTTTTCTGGATGCGAAGGTTTAAATTAGAACTTCTTTGGTAAGCCCTCCAGAGAGTTGGTTTCGGGTAGTATATCCACAAGAGTAAAGGTTGCTGGTTCATCATCATCGGGAATGATAGCTGTACTATTGTCCTAATCAAAAGTTACGTTAGTAGACTCTTCAACAATCATGGAGCGTTTATTGAACACTCTATATCCCTTACTCTTGGCAGCATAGCCATGAAGAATACCTTCTCCAGCTTTGGCATCAAACTTGCCCAAGTTGTCTTTGGTATTCAGGATAAAGCAGTGACAACCAAACACTCAAAAGTAAGAAACATTTGAAGTTCTACTAAACCAAAGCTCATAGGGTGTTTTCTTTGAAATATGTCGAATCAAAACCCTATTCAAAACATGGCACGCTATGTTGACAGCTTTTGTCCAAAAATATTTCAGAAGAGAAAATTGATTCAACATGACTCTAGCCATATCGCCAAGAGTCCTATTCTTCAGCTCTACAACACCATTTTGTTGAGGAGTTCTAGGACAAGAAAACTCATGATTAAAGCCATCTAAATTACAAAACTTTTTCGTTTTGGACCTTTTTAGCAAAACTTTGAAAACTGAAATGTATCATTTTTATTTGCAAGAAGGAAAACCCAAGTAAATATTGAAAAGTCATCAAAGATAACAAAAGCATAGAGTTTACCGCCAAGACTCGCTACTCTACTAGGACCAAATAGATCCATATGAAGTAATTGTAATGGTCGTGTAGTACTTACAGTGTTTATGGATTTAAAGGAAGATTCGGTAGCCTTATTATTTTCACATTCAACACATACCGTGACTTTCTTGAATGTGATGTCTGGCAGGCCTCTTACGAGCTTCTTGGTTGATAATCTGGACATGGTATCCATGTTGGCATGACCAAGATGCTACTGCCATAATAGTCTTTCGTCTTTGTGGGCATAGAGGCATCTTCCTGCATTGTTAGTATCTCTAGATAGATAGAAAATATATATGTTATCTTTTCATATCCTTTCAAAAGCGATGTCTCCAGTTGATCAATCATAGATAAAGCATTTAGTTTTCCCAAAGTTAATATCATACTAATACTGAGCAAGTTATGCTTTAACTTGGTTACTAAACAGACATCCTTAATGACGGGAGAAGGAGGATAACCAATTGTACTGTTACCTATAATATAGCCTTTCAGATTGTTTCTGAAGGATACATATCCTTCCCTTTTCATCGATAGTATTGTAAATAGATTAGCATCTCCAGTCATATGGCGCGAGCACCCACTATCGAGAATCCATTTGCTTCTAGTTTGAGAAGGAAGGTCCACCTATACCATGAGTAGATGTGACCTTTGGTATCCATATTCGTTTAGGTCCTGAAAAGTTAGTCTTCGGTACCCATGCATATAGATTGATATCAACTAGTTTTCTAAATCTACACTACGGTGATATGTGTCTGTGTAAACCACAGTAAGTACAGGTGGCATGCATACTGTTATTATGTGTAGGATGATAGTTGTATCTATATGTGGGTGCAGGATGATGATAGCTATGTGTAGCAGTAGGATGACTGTAGTGAGTGTGTGTAGCAGCATGATGATAATGGTGATTATGTGTAGCAGGATAATGATAGAATTTACGTGTGTGTGCTTTTCGTGCTGCATGTGAGTAGGTGTACATAAAGGCATGATTTTGAGAAGTATGTAGATGAGTGTTCTTGTGGTGACGTGCTCTATTGTGTTGAGCCGTCTCGTATTTGAAAGTGTTGTGAATGTGAGACTGAGTTTGAGGTTGAATAACTTGCTTGCCCAGTCTAATCTCTAATTTCTTAGAGGCAACATGCAACTCATCATATTTAGTAGTAAGGCCATGTATTCTAGCAGTAGCAATCTTGTACTTGTTTTTCACTTCAGTAAGTTCTTTATTTAAAGCAGTGATATCATGTGTTTGCTTCTCAATAAGAGATTCGATATCATGTAAGCTTAATTTAAGTTTAGATACCTCCACAGTGCTTTTTGTGGGTGTAGTGTTTCTAATATTCTCAAGTAAGCAAGAAAGTCTATAGATCTCGACTTCATCGGTCTTGATCTTTTCCTTAGCATGCTTACACTTATTAATAAGCTTTTTGTGGTCTTCAAGAAGATCACTAAAGGCGTCACCCAGTTCATCAAAGGAGAAATCTTCAAAAGAGTCGTTTACCTTGTCCGAAGTTGCCATTAGGCAGACGTTTAAAGTGTCTTGCGGAGAGTCCTCTTCTTCATATGAATCGCTGGCCTCGCTTTCGTGCCAGATGCTAGTGTTGGCATACTTCTTTGTGGTTGGCCTCTTGTACGATTTTTTGTATCTGCTTCCTTTCTTTGCTATAGACAATCTTTTCTGACGTGTCCCGTCTTCTTGCATCCGAAGCAGGTGGGTTCTGTAGCGCCTCGCTTTCGATAGGCGACAGAACTTCATAATATGCTTGCGCCGAGTCAGATCGGCCGAGAACTTAGATGGCCATCTGACTTGATCGCTAAGCTTGGTAAACGAATAACGCCTTGCGGCATCGATTGAAATCGATTTGGACAGAAGTTACGAGAATCGATCCAACTAATGGAACGACTTCTGTTGGAATAAGTCCTAGATGCAGCGGGCTGCGTCTCGGCGAGTGAGCTCTCTATAAGAGTCCCTTCGACGGGACCGGACCGCTGTATGGTTTTCTTAGAGCTTTGCCGCTGGGCTTGATGAAGTGCTTTCGCGTCGTTTTCATGGATGTAATTATAATTTTGATGCAAGGGGAAAAGAAGGAATTGTAACAAAGCGTTGGTACCATTGCAGGAGCTCGCGTAACTAAGGATTGATGTTGCGTACCGCTTGGACGATCGGCACGAAGCAAAGTAATAGGTGGGTGACTCGACCCTTCTTTTCTACTCTGTCCCACAAACTTATTCCTTGCTTCAAATTCATTCAAATCGAACGATGCCAAGTTAATTGCATGCCAATCCACTAAGGTCAAGAACTCAGAAAAAACGTATCGATTTTGAGTAATCTACTCTGAAAAATACAAGTTTCTCACATAAACGGAAAAGTTTAAGGTTCTAGTAAAAAGATAGACTATTTCAGGTGCTGCAAAATAATATGAAACGTCGATCATGGGTTATGATGCCTCGGACAATTTGGTGCCCACGGGACGCTAAATTGGTGTACGACTTTGGAGAAAATGAATCGTTGCATGAGTTGCGAGAAATGATAATGTCGTTCAATACTATCCGTGCTATACAAAACTGTTTGCATATATGAAACTGTTCGCATATAGGCATGGTCATAGACAGCTTGTACACAAGTTCGTTTTCCTCGAAACGGTATCCGGGGCATCGGAACCGATTCGTCCTAGGGAGAATAATTTATCGTGCTTCGGCACGAGGCATACGGGACCTTCAGTAAGGCTTGCAATCTAGGCTGAAAGGGTAGCGTCGCATGCCAACTTTGATTAAGTCCCTAGTGGTGCGTAGCACCAATGACCGCATATAAGATAGTTGCATGCTCACCTATTGTCTTATGCAGGTGTAAATATTATCTCTGTTTTCATGCAGGGATGAGCACGGCCGTGGTAAGAAATATGATAAACTGCGATGTTATACTGTATGCTTTATTACTCAAAGACGGCTATCGAATATGAACTGAATTTATTTAGTTCTAATAGAAAGACAACTCTAAAGCATCCTACCCTAACAATCAGAGTCGGTTTAGACGAGTTGGTTCGTCTTGTCCACTTAGCAAGTGTGCTAATCCCCTCCCCCAATTTCCATAGGTGCGGCGGGCGCTCCAACCTAAAATGAAGCTGAAGTGTAGAGAGGCATTTTGAAGCTCTTCCTATGCTGAAGTACTTAGAAGCCAATTCAAGTCGACGGCTTATGTATAAAAGGGGCGAATGTATGGGACGACAAGCGTAGTTCAGGCAACTTGTCGAATGTATTTTCTTTCCGTTTTCAATCAATGTAGCCGCAACGGCATCCAATGTAATTACGACTTGCACTTCGTTGCAAGCTATGAATGAAAAGCATTTCTATCTTCCTATACTGCGTCTTAAATTCTGATGTGATTTGTGAAGTTTCAACTTGGCGTATTAATATCAAAAGCAACGTAACGTTCTGCCTTGTACTTGTGCAATTCCAGACTCGTACGGCATCACACCTTAGCGAGAACGATTGAATCGACAAAAATTAACATCGGGGACGAACGTTGCCGACTCGGGGCGTGACAAATTGGTATCAGAGCACAATTATGTTTCTTCGAATTTTCGAAAGATATTTTATTGTTGGAATGTCCGTTGCGAGGGCTCGATTGAATGCTTGTCGGCATGCTGCGTGAAATACAAGTTCCATACAGGTAAGCCCATAGATATTTTTGAAAAATACTAACGGGTTTACACTGTTTGTAGGAATGACTAAGCGAGATAAGCAAATCGTCGGCCCAACAACCCAAACCGTGGATAGTACGTCGAGCACAAAAAGCACTGGCCCTAGCGAGACGACTATGGAGAAGATGCTACAGTTGATGGAACTGCAGCAGCAACAGCTTCAGATGCAATTCAAAACCCAATTTGATGTGCAGCAGAAGCAGATGACCGCCCTGACTCAGATTGTGAGCAGGATGGCGGGCGATACCAAGGCGATGGACGCGGTACTAGAGGGAAAGCACGGTGATCAAGAAGAAGATGAGGAGGAAGAAGTCCCCCCGCAAATGATGAACTCTCCTTCCATGCTCAAAGTGAAGGAGTTTCGCAAAATAAACCCGCCGAAGTTCAACGGTCGAGCAGAGCCCGACGTGATAGTAGGATGGCTCGCAGAGATGGAGGACTTGTTCGATCTTCTCTACATCAAAGGGTCCCAGAGGGTGGCCTGTGCGGCGCTGCAGTTACAACTAAGAGCACACGACTGGTGGGCGGCAATGAAACAAGAGATCTGCGAAACCGATTCCAACAAAAAGATTTCTTAGGAAATGTTCAAGACAACCTTCCTTGAGCAGTACGTTCCTCGCGCCATCCGTCGACAGAAGGGGGATGAGTTCATGATGTTGAGGCAGGGGAATATGAGTGTTGAAGATTATGATGCAAGCTTCACAAAACTTGTAAAATTTGTCGGCACCTTCCTGCCCAACAAAGAAGAATGGTACGAGCGTTTTCAGCAAGGCCTCAACGATGAACTGCGTAGGGACGTCATAAACCAACGATGCCAAACTTATCGTGAATCCTACAAAGCCGCACTTGATAGTGAGCGAATCTTTGGCCGTATGTCACAAAGGGCCGTGTATGTCGTTCGCAACAACTTCAACAAGCATCCTAATGACGCTGGAGGATCGGAAGTACAAAAGTGCCCAAACACGTCTGAGAATCATGGTCACTTTGTCGCAGTAAATTGCAATAGATGCGGCAAGCATGGGCACCGAGCACCCGATTGTAGATTGAGAACATGCTTCAAGTGTGGCGAGCTAGGCCACTTCAGTCAATATTGTCAGGCGGGGAAGCCGAATCAACACAACCCACCAAGGAATACTTCGAATCCATATAAAGCGCCTACACTACAAGGCGCAAATGCGGTGCCTGTGAACCCGCAGAATCAACGCCACGGAGCTCAAGGCCAAGTTTATACCTTAACTCGGGACGAGGCGTTTGCGTCCGATACGGTTGTAACAGGTATATTACTCTACAAAGATATACCTGCTCGAGTATTATTCGATTCGGGTGCGACATATAGCTTTATATCTACTGATTATGCGAAAGAAAATAAAATAACCATGCAATCACTAGACATAAATATTAGCGTTAGCACTCCATCGGGAGTCGATATGCCTGCAAACTTTATTTGTAGGGATGGCCACATTTGCGTCGGGAGAAGATATCTATCCTTGGATGCCGTCGTGCTAGACAACAAAGATTACGACATAATCTTGGGCATGGATTGGTTGGGCGCTTGTCGTGCAATGATCGAGTGCGCGGAGAAGAGAGTGGTGTTTCGTCTTCCTGGCGAGACAGAGTTCTCATATTTGTGCGGTACGGCCTCGAAGACGGCGATGATGGTATCGACAATCTCGGCAAGGTGTATGCTGCGTTCCGGCTGCACGGGATACTTGGCATCAGTTCGAGACACGCGGATGGATAATACAAACACAATGCAGACTGATGTTGTAGCAGATTTTCCTGACGTTTTTCCTGACGAGATGCCCGAGATGCCGCCGGATCGAGAAATCGAATTCAGCATCGACACCTTTTCGGATACAAGGTCGATATCAAAGGTGCCTTACCGAATGGCTCCAGCTGAACTGAAGGAGCTGAAGGTGCAATTACAAGAGTTGCTAGACCGCAGATTTATTTGCCCTAGCGTCTCTCCGTGGGGAGCTTCCGTACTATTCGTGAAGAAGAAGGATGGGTCGTTGCGGCTATGCATCGACTATCGGGAACTCAACAAGGCGACCATGTGAAACAAGTATCCTTTGCCGCGAATCGACGTCTTGTTTGACCAACTGTAAGGTGCGGCAATATTTTCAAAAATTGATCTTCGTTCAGGCTATCATCAATTGAAGATCAAGTCCGACGACGTATCAAAGTCTGCCTTCCGTACTCGATATGGTCATTACGAATTCCTCGTCATGCCGTTCGGTTTGACGAATGCCCCAGCCGCGTTCATGGATCTGATGAACCGATTCTTCCGACCTCAAATAGATAAATTTGTAGTCGTATTCATCGACGATATCCTTGTCTACTCAAAGAATCGGGAAGAGCATGCGAAACATTTAAAGACGGTACTACAGATTCTGTGTGAAAACAAATTATACGCCAAGCAGAGTAAGTACGAATTCTGGATGAGTAGCGTGACATTCCTCGGGCACGTAATCTCTGTCGAAGGTGTCGCGGTAGACCCAAAGAAGATTGATGCGGTGGTGGATTGGAAACGAACTGTCTCGGCTAGCGACATTCGGAGTTTCCTGGGCTTAGCGGGCTACTATCGTAGATTCGTGCAAAGCTTCTCAAAACTAGAGTCGCCTCTGACTCGCCTCACCCAGAAGGGAGTAGTATTTGAATGGAGCGACGACTGTGAATCCAGCTTTCAAGAGTTGAAGCAACGGCTCGTCTCGGCTCCAATCCTTGCACTTCCAGACGGTCCAGAAGGCTTTCAGATATTCAGGGACGCGTCGGGAACTGGCCTCGGGTGCGTACTCATGCAGAGAGACAAAGTCATCTCCTATGCTGTACGACAGCTGAAGCAGAACGAAAAAAACTACCCGACGCACGACCTAGAATTGGCGGCGATCGTCTTTGCGTTGAAGTTATGGCGGCACTACCTCTATGGTGTGGCATACAGAATCTACACAGATCACAAAAGCCTGAAATATTTATTTACGTAACGGGAACTCAACCTACGATAGCGACGTTGGCTCGAACTCATAAAAGATTACGAGCTAACGATCGAGTATATGCCGGGCAAGGGAAACGTGGTGGCCGATGTACTTAGCAGAATGTTTATGGGAACACTGGCCATAAACAGGGAGATACGGCGAGACCTTGAAGCAATGGGTATCGAACTCGGAATTGAGTATCGACACCTGCACCTAGCTCAGCTGAAGTTAGGATCGAGCCTGCTTAGCAAGATAAAGACCGCACAGGAGGACGACTCATTCCTGAAGAAAATGCGCGAGCTGATTTCAACGGGAAGGGCGACTGACTTTGCGGAAGACGGAGACGGGATGATGCGATTAAAGGGAAGGCTCTGCATTCCTGAAACTGCCAAAATTAGAAAAGAAATTCTGACGGAGGCGCATTATGCGAAGTACTCGTTACATCCTAGAAGCACCAAGATGTACATGGACTTGCGCACAAACTTTTGGTGGTACGGCATGAAAAAAGACGTGGCTACGTTCGTATCGCAATACATGGCGTGTCAGCAGGTGAAGACGGAACATCAAAGGCCAGGCGGAGAGCTGCAGAACATCGCCATTCCCGAGTGGAAGTGGGACAATATCTCGATAGATTTTATTGTGGGATTTCCGAAGACGCCGCGAGGGAATGACGCGATTTGGGTCATTGTTGATAGATTGACCAAGTCGGCTCACTTCATCGCAAAGGATGGAGCGTCGATCGGTTAACGCAAATCTACGTCGATGAGATTGTTCGACTGCACGGGTACCGGCCTCAATAATTTTGGACAGAGACGGGCGATTCCTATCATGTTTTTGGACGAGACTCCAAGCGGCGATGGGGACCAAACTGAACTTTAGTTCGGCATACCATCCCCAAATAGACGGTCATATGGAGAGAGTCAATCAGATCTTAGAAAATATGTTACGTCTGTGTGCGATTGACATAAAGACTAGTTGGGATACGTATTTGCCGCTTGCGGAGTTTACATATAACAACAGTTATCAGTCGAGCATTCAGATGGCTCCATATGAAGCGCTCTACGGGAGGAAGTATCGTTCGCTGATATGCTAGGATGAAGTCGGAGATCGACAAGTGCTTGGACAGGAACTGGTGGGGCAGGCCGTCGAAAAGGTCCGCTTGATTCGAGATAGACTCCGCATCGCGCAAAGTCGACAAAAGAGCTACACAGATCTTCGTCGACGACCGCTAGAGTTCTTGGTCGGGGACCATGTGTTTCTGAAAGTAACGCCCATGCGCGGTGTGATGCGGTTCGGCATTAAAGGCAAGTTGAGCCCGAGATTTGTAGGCCCCTTCGAGATCATTGAGCGAGTTGCGACGGTTGCTTATCGGATCACACTACCTCCTGCCTTAGCTGATGTGCACGATGTTTTCCATCTTTCACAACTTCGAAAATACGTGCACGATCCAAGTCATGTTAGCTTCGATCAGTTGGAGCTACCTACTGACTTGTCTTACTCGGAGGAGCCTATTCAAATTTTGGACCGCAAGGAAAAAGTGCTACGAAATCGGTCGATGTCCTTGGTCCGCGTGCTTTGGCGGAACCATTCAGTCGAGGAGTCGACGTGGGAGATGGAGGCGGAGATGAAAGAGAAGTACCCTGCGTTGTTCGTCTAAATTAAGGTCAAACCCTTCTTCTTAAGTTTTGAGATGAAACTTTTTCTTAGTGGTATATTTTGTAGCACTCCGCTTAGAAGGCCATCTGACTCGATCGCTAAGCTTGGTAAACGAATAACGCCTTGCAGTATCGATTGAAATCGATTTGGACGGAAGTTACGAGAATCGATCCAACTAATGGAACGACTTCTGTTGGAATAAGTCCTAGATGCAGCGGGCTGCGTCTCGGCGAGTGAGCTCTCTATAAGAGTCCCTTCGACGGGACCGGACCGCTGTATTGTTTTCTTGGAGCTTTGCCGCTGGGCTTGATGAAGTGCTTTCGCGTCATTTTTTTGGATGCAATTACAATTTCGATGCAAGGACAAAAGAAGGAATTCTAACAAAGCGTTGGTGCCATTGCTGGAGCTCACGTAACTAAGGATTGATGTTGCGTAGCGCTTGGACGATCGGCACAAAGCAAAGTAATCGGTGGGTGACTCGACCCTTCTTTTCTACTCTGTCCCGCAAACTTATTCCTTGCTTCGAATTCATTCAAATCGAACGATGCCAAGTTAATTGCATGCCAATCTACTAAGGTCAAGAACTCGGAAAAAAAACGTATCGATTTTGAGTAACCTACTCTGAAAAATACAAGTTTCTCACATAAACGAAAAAGTTTAAGGTTCTAGTAAAAAGATAGACTATTTCACGTGCTGTAAAATAATGTGAAACATCGATCATGGGTTATGATGCCTCGGACAATTTGGTGCCCACGGGACGCTAAATCGGTGTACGGCTTTGGGGAAAATGAATCGTTGCATGAGTTGCGAGAAATGATAATGTCGTTCGATACTATCCGCGCTATACAAAACTGTTTGTATATATGAAACTGTTCACACATAGGCATGGTCATGGACAGCTTGTGCACAAGTTCGTTTTTCTCGAAACGGTATCCGGGGCATTGGAACCGATTCGTCCTAGGGGGAATAATTTATCGTGCTTCGGCGCGAGGCATGCGGGACCTTCAGTAAGGCTTGCAACCTAGGCTGAAAAGGTAGCGTCGCATGCCAACTTCGATTAAGTCCCTAGTGGTACGTAGCACCAATGACCACATATAAGATAGTTGCATGCTCACCTATTGACTTATGCAGGTGTAAATATTATCTCTGTTTTCATGCAGGGACGAGCACGGCCGTGGTAAGAAATATGATAAACTGCGATGTTATACTGTATGCTTTATTACTCAAAGACGACTATCGAATATGAACAGAATTCATTTAGTTCTAATAGAAAGACAACTCTAAAGCATGCCTACCCTAACAATCAGAGTTGGTTTAGACGAGTTGCTTTGTCTCGTCCACTTAGCAAGTGTGCTAATCCCCTCCCCCAATTTCCCCAGGTACGGCGAGCGCTCCAACCTAAAACGAAGCTGAAGTACGGAGAGGCATTTTGAAGCTCTTCCTATGCTGAAGTATTTTGAAGCCAATTCAAGTCGACGGCTTATGTATAAAGGGGTGAATGTATGGGACGACAAGTGTAGTTCAGGCAACTTGTCCAATGTATTTTCTTTCAGTTTTCAATCAATGTAGCCGAAACGGCATCCAATGTAATTACGACTTGCATTTCGTTGCAAGCTATGAATGAAAAGCATTTCTATTTTCCTATACTGCATCTTAAATTCTGATGTGATTTGTGAAGTTTCAACTTAGCGTATTAATATCAAAAGCAACGTAACGTTCTGCCTTGTACGAGTGCAATTCCATACTCGTACGGCATCACGCCTTAGCGAGGACGATCGAATCGGCAAAAATTAACATCGGGGACGAACGTTGTCGACTCGGGGCGTGATAGGTTCTTCCTTATCATCTTTTTGTTCCTTCTTCCTTCGGTTGAAGCGTAGGAACTTCTTCAAATTTTGAACCATGAGTGCATGATAGTCACCTTCGAAATCGTCGTCATCAGTTTCCTCTGTGATGGTTCTTCAACGATGAGCCCTTAAGGCATTTTCTTTTACTTTTGGAGCCGTTTCTTCAAAATCTTTGAGGTCGAGCTCATGCGTCATCAGCTTGCCCATCAGAGTTTTTAGTGACATAGCCGTAAGATCATTCCCTTCGATAATCGCTGTGACCTTGGGGTCCCAGATCTTCGACAATCCTCTTAGTACTTTGCGTATCTTCTCATGGTTGGAATATGCTTTGCCAAGGGAAGATAGAGGGTTGACGATGTCTAGGAATCTGGTGAACATCTAAGTAATTGTCGCATTTGGCTTTATTTTGAATTCTTGTGTCATACGGCTGATCTTTGATTCTTTAAACTGCGTGGTTCCTTCATGAGTCACCTCCAGAAGCCTCCATACTTCGTATGAGGTGGAGCATGTAGAGACCCTATTTAATTCAGTCCTGTCTATTGCTCAAAAGAGAGCATTAATAACCCTATCATCTAGACTTGCACATTTCCTTTCCTGGTCAAAATATTTGTCATAGGGTTTTTCAACTAGAGTCCCCTCGACAGCTATTTTGGCTGGCTTTTTGTAACCATCCGTAATGATTGTCCACAGATCAAAGTCTAGAGACTTAAGATAAAAACTCATCCTAGTTTTCCAATAGATATAGTTAGTTTCATCAAATAAGGGTGGCCTATTTGTGGAATGTCCCTCACCATAGTTGGAAAAGGTAGGTTGTGTGGTTGCCATGGATCAGTACTTAGGATGTTAATCTAATATAAAAGAACAGGTCTCTGATACCAATTGAAGTACGTGTAGTCAACTCTAGAGGGGGTGAATAGAGTATGTGTCGATAATAGCTAATTAAGAATAACTCTAGTCAAGTTCACCCAACAGAAATAATAATCAGAGTATAAGTGCGGATTATAAATAGAGATCAGAGAAGCATACGCAGACACAATAGTTTTTAACCTGGTTTCCCTCGTTGAGGACTAGTCTAGGCCTGATAACTCTAGCTCAGTATTGAAATTAACTATTTATGAAATAGGGTACAACCACGTGCCTTTACTCAGAAGAGCACGCCAACTTCTTAAAGATTCGCAGATGGCAAAACTTGGAATTATCCAGGTGACTTATTTTGGAACTCTTGCACACAAACTTCTAGTTGACTCGCACTGACCAACTATTATGGTCCAATGCCTGTTTTTTTGTGATTGTTTTAAACCACAAACATGTCGTAGATGTTGTTGTTGCTATGGATGTAATTAAAATCACGAGGGTTGATCGTGCTTATAATTTTATTTTTCAATCTTGATTATGTGTGAACTCCTTTGGGAGGCAAATGATTGATGTAATCTTAATTATTTTTTATCAATCCTGATAGCGGTGGTGGCTATTTCTGATGCCGGACGAGAAGCTAGTTTTAAGCAGTCTAGAGGCAAACAGATGGTTTTCGATAAAGGAATCGACAACCAAAACCTAAAAAAAATGTGTTCACTTTTCCGAATAGATCTGCGCAGCGCTAGATTTTGGATTTGGATAGTTGAGGATGGAGCAGGAAAGATGACCATAATAATTGGATTTTTTTTCCCCTTATTTGTTATCATTTTGTTTTTTCTGATTATGCATATTTATCATTGTGTGGATATTTTTTTGAAAAACTAAGCCTACATTAATAATGGACAACATGGACATAATACCAACTAGTAGAAAAAACCTTATTATTAAATAACTAAGTAGGAGAGGATATTTATTTATTATAAATCCTATGGTCTCCATTACTGGTTTTGCAACTCCCGTTCTCGAATTTATTTATTTATTTAATTATTTACTATTATTATTTTGTTTTGGTTATTTTAAACATTGTGTTAGAAAAGAAAATAGTTATTTTTACGAAGGAAATCATAAATATTTTCAAATGACAAAAATGACGTTTCCAAAATATTTAGATTACAATTTAGGTTTATAATAATAATAAAAAAACATCTTATTACTTTTAATGAATAATTACTAATTTAGATGGTTATGGCAAATATTTTGAAATATAATTGACTCGGGTTTTAGTTTATTAATTATTATCCTGAATAATAAAAACCATAGCAATATTATTTGAGATAAAATTGTATTTATAAAAAGATATTTTACAGATGTTTGATAATATAGAAATATTGTTTGAAATCTATTAATGAAAGTCTATTTGATAAAGTTAATTATAACCCATGGTTGGTTTGGATTTTGTGAACAAATAGATAGTTTGTTTAAATTAGTAGGTTACAATTTGGTTCATGTTATTTTAAAATTATTTGATTAATTATATTTAACAGGCTGGATAATTTTAAAGGCAAATATTCTAATTTATACTCAAGGAATATTTAACCTAATATTGATTTCGTTTAAATCCAAATCCTGATAAGGTTCTCCTAAAACAATCCTAGTATATCCACTAAACAAATGTTTAAACATATCATCATCTACTCCTTAACCGATCCTCAAGGCCATATGGAAATCCCTCTCCTGTGTACGTATCGTGCCTTCGTCCCTCCCTATATCTCTATCGTTCTTTATATATATGCATCCACACAAGTTCATAGTTCACCCATGCTAACCCAATCCCGTCCCCGAAGCCGACCCCAGTCAATCCTCGCCATGGCCAACCTTCCCAGCCTCCTCCTTTGCCATTTCTACAGACACTCGGCCAGCCTTCCCAACCAAAACCTGAGCCATGCCCACTATTACCACCAAACCTCACAAATAAATAACACCATCGCCATCGACATCCATGCCCTGCCGTCTCTGAAGTAGCCACCATTGCCTTCGTTCGTCGTCCCGGAAGAACCACCAACAATACCGGAACCCAACCACCATCGGCCCAAAGCTATCACCCGCGGCAATCCTCCACAACTCTGATGCTTCCTCTGCCTCCATTCCAACAATAACATAGACAACACAAAGACTGTGTCCGGACCGTGTGTCCGTGTTATTACTTTTTTATCCTTTATTACAAATTACAACCGATTGTGTCCAAACACATGGACACCCCGACCGCCCAGGACATCATCACCACCACGACGTACCTGCCGAAAATGCCACCGCAGCCTGCACCTGGACCCACCACCACCGCGTTCGGCCGAGCGCAACCCCTTGTCGTGCGGAACAATCACCCCTCTCCTCCGCCAAGAGCCTGCAACTCCGGCGTGCACTGCATCCGCGTCCCTTTCCCCGAAAATCTGCCGATGCGCCTGCTACTGTCCCTCCGCCTCTGTGACGCTGCACCCCGCTCGAGCGTCACCCGTGAATGGCTTTGATCGTTGTTCCACTCCTTTCGCTTCTCAGAGTTCGACCACCGAGTCGCTCTTCCGGCTGAACCTCGACCGCCTGCTCGCGCGTCGACGAACGCAACAACACGGTTCCGTGCCCATCTCCGCCGCGACAGAGTCGGCGCCCGGCATTCTGCCATGGTCCCACCAGATCCTGTCCACCGTGGCTCTTTTTCGCCGCGCATGAGCGCCGATCTCCGTTATTGCCACTCTTCCGAGCCGCTGTGCCGCCGAGATCCCCGCAGCACGGAACTAGACGTCGTGCCACCGTGGCCGAGTTTCTGGCCGAGCGGTGCCCCTGTCGAACGGCAGAGCCCCTCTCCTCCAGATCCGATCTAGCCCGCGACCGCGGTGGTCGCTCGAGCTCTAGCGAGCTGGCGTCACCGCTCACCGGCCACCTGGCGTGTCCCCGTTCACCGCAGGCATCATAGACCCTAATGTCGCCGTTGCTCCGGCCGTCCAGACCCCGACCGTGGCGGTGCCGCGCCACTTCCAATGCCGACGAGACGCCACCGTGCCGGAGCCGCGACCTCCTCCCGACCGCCGCGTGCCGGCGATCCCCTCGCCCAACCTGGTGAGTCTCAACCCTTCCTTCCCTCTCTTCAAATTTTTACCCAAATATAATTTTCCGCTCTTCTCTTACTATTGTTTGCTGCTTTGACCCCCACTGCTCAAGCACATGGGGAGAAGAGTATTAAAATATTTAATTAGTTCTAGTTATTATTTAGATTCTTCATAGAAGAATGAGAACTTGTTGTAACTATTATTTGCTGCTAAATATATTATAATAGAATTATTACGAAATCTATGTATTAGAATTATATTAATTACAGAATTATTAAATTATTACTATTTTACTATTTTGATTATTTTGTATTTCAATAATAATACTGCTGTAGATGTTAAATATATATTGTTAGGTACTAAATGATATACATATATATTTTCTAAACAATTTTCCTAAATATTTTTCTCAATTCCATATTAGTCAACTAATGACTATTTGTACCAATGAAAAATAGTTTTCGAATATCTATTAAACTCAAATGTATTCTAGATAATTAGTTTATTAGTATCTTTTCTTCATAAGGTTACATAAAATCTTATAATTACTTTCTAAAAGATTGTAAATAGTTTATATGAATATATATCTATTTTGACTAAGAATTATCTCTCTAAAAACAAACTTTTATTAGATTAATCATAATCGTGACTAGTCATACATTCTTATTTTGCGTGATTTTTGATAACTTCATATCGACCCTAGGCTAACCGGACTATGTTGGACCCAACGTGAGTATCAGTTCCACCAGCAAAGGACCACAGGCAAGTACACTTTCTGATTGCTTTTCGATTCATAGTAGTTTTTATATTTCATGTCTATACATATGTCTTGCTGCTTGTTGACATGCTCATCACACGGAGTAGTCGGAAGGAAAAATATCTTAGTAGACATGTGGACTACACAAAACTATCCCATGAGTCTATTCGTGAATAATAGCAGCTGCACACGACACGTGCAGGGTGCCGGATTTACCCTTTAGTCGTTCACATGTCGAAACAAATATTTCACACCACATAGATAGTTGTCTTTTATTTATTTTTCCTTGTCTTCTCCACCGTGCCATGTCATCAGTATCCTCTAATTTTTACCTCTCATATGTTATTTTCATGTCTTGTTAATTCTATTGTGTTTTTGCATTGCCGTCGGTTTGTGTGCTTGTTCCCTTCCTGACTGGAAACCAACATTGTTTAGGTTAGCTGTGGCTTCACTTAGCTTTAGGAGATACGTCTGTACTTGTAGGCAGAAACCTAGAAATAGATAGCAGTTGTATCATTTTCATAAATTGTAAAACTTTGTACTTCCTTTAAATATAAATGTTGTAACTGTTGTAATAAACTTAGAAATGTGAATGAGCAGCAAATGTGATATTTTGAGCATTTATTTCTTGCGGGCTGGACAGCGTTCTACCACCGACTCTGCGGCGTAGGCTGGCTTGGATACGTCTCGTATACGAAAAGCGGGTGCGGGTCATGGCAAGTTTTTATGGTGGCCAATGTAGGTCAGTTTTTGCAAATTGTGCGAACTCGTGGTAATACCGTATTAGTCGTACTACTGCGAGCCTGCGACTAGGAAATGCTCATTCACAACTAGGAGTAAATCAATTTTAAGAGAATGGTTAGGATTAGGAGTCCCTAATTTAAATTGACCGATTGGGTAGTTAAGGTTGCTGCATAGGTCTCATTGAATTCTAAACTCTATTAGGTGACTTTCATATAAGGAGTTACTATTGTAATTTGATACGATGGTATAACCTAAGATTTGTAAGTCTATTTTTTGAATTTTTGAAAATTTTATACTTATTTTATTTTTAAAGTGTTTTCTATTCGGAGAATAACTTCCATTTATATTGCTATTTTAGATATTTTGAAAGAAAGGAGATTGCTAAATTTTATAAGAGAATTTTTCCTAGGATTAACTGATTATTATCAAGTGTTATGTTTAGATTTAAATTATTGCTATATTATTTTAGAAGATATTACATTTATGATAAATGTACATCTATAAATATTTAAATTACTCTTAACAATATTTTGAGGATTGAATCTACTTTAAAGACTAGTTAATAATATAGGATGATATTTTGTGACTGATTTGGAATAAGGTTGGATCAAACCTAATTTAATTCATGGGAGGATTTGTTTCATAAATTTGATCCTTCCTATTCAGGGCTTCCCATCTCCTATATATAGGGGAGGCTTCCCTTTGTTATCTCCCTAACCCTCTTCCCGAAATTTTGAGAATATTCTCTTTATTTATTTGAATTAAAATATGATTTTTTGGAATTTTATAAATATTTAAGGATGCCTTAGTCATGGTTAAAATTTGGAGTGCCAAATGACTAGAAGTAATGGCACGAATAGTACAGTGGCGTGCTTTGACCAGTGTATTAGCTATGGTAGGGAAGACTGAGCCATAAGAGTGTCTGAACTAGGAAAATCAGGCAAAATTGTGACTTGATCCCTATAAATAATTAATTAGTTATTTAATAATAATACAACTTTTAGAAGACCTGGTTGTTCCAAACTGGCCTGAACCCAACCCAAGTCCTGGTGGTCATGTAGTGCGACCAACGTCGTCCATGTATATATGTAGAAGTGTATATTAGTAGTCCATTTCTAGTATTGTGAATAATTTCTATAAATTATATATTGAATATAATATATATATTATTGCTATTTAAATTTATACTTTTCCTGGAAATAGGATAACCTTCTCTTAGAATGATATTTTGGAAATTTTGGTATTCACTTAGGCTATACACAAATACTTGTGTATAAGTATATTCATAATAGGTAGACGTAGTGCCTTATACATATTTTTCCCTCGATCTTGAATATTAGAGAAATAGAGATTATAGTTTATAATTCTTTTGCCTTCGGTCCTTTTCTTCCTGATCTTGATCATTTGTACAACTTTATCTTATGTCTTCTCTAAACATCGCCCTACTATGAGTTTGTATCACTTATATTTTCCTGGGACCCAAGGGATTATATCTTTTTAAATAATTTCTCACTCAATTGTCTATACATTAATCTCAAGTTAAGTTTTTGGATTCAAGAGTTATCCTTCCTAACTAATTAATTTCTTTTTAAGACTTGATATATATACTTGAAGGACAGATACTTACACCCTCTTGGAACTTGTTTGAAATTCTAGAACCTCCGTTGAGATTTCATAAAGTATAGTTAAAAGAACGTTCGTTGACTTGCGATGGCAAGACAGCAGCGCACTGTCGCCACTTATTTGAATTATGAGACTATGGGTTCAATGCAGCCAACAGCGCACTGGCGTGGCATGACCCCTAAGTTGAAATAACTTTAAATAAGCGAGGGTGATCGAACATTATTAAAACTATGACTTGGTCGTCTTATTTCATCTTTGAGTTATTATGTCAGATAGGATAGAGTCGATAGAGTATTTAATATCGTATTCTTACTTGAGTCGTGGTACCAAAGGATTTACTGCAGCCAGATGTACACTAACGAGGCATAAATCCTCGGTAAAGTGACTTGGGATATGTTTACAGTATTTTTTACTATAGATGTTGACACAAAGTCACAGTCAACCAAATATTGATAGAATTGACTAAATAATACTTGTGATAATTCAATACGACACATGAAGACTATATCCAGCTCAAGTCAGACGACAGCTCAGTTTTGCAAATGCAAGTCATTTTTTGAGTCTGTATTTTATAATTTTATTGAGTCTAGACTTATGTAAGCTGAGTTGTGCTGAGCATCTGAGACTTAACCTATACCTTACCCAAAATCCAAAAGCTCCACATACATCCAAATAAGCCCATTGGAACAATGACCCATTCTGTGCTCTGGAGACAGAGTTCGGGCCGAACTCTGCCTCCACACAGAGTTCGGACCGAACTCTGTCCCCTAAAAATCTGCACCCTAATTTTTAGGGTTGGCTGGTTGCAAGTTGTCCAACAGCCAAATTTTTGAAAATTCCAACCAGAATTCTGGCCGAATTCTGCCTACCTAGTATCCTATAAATAGGCCATGAATTCTCTTATTTTCATTCATCCAATCTTCTCTTCTCTTCTCTCTAAAGCTCAATATAAGCCATACCCTTCTTCATCTACTAGCCACAAGCTCCCTAAGCTTCAAGTGCTCAGCATTTCTCAGTTAGGAGTTTGTGCAAGAGTTCAATAAGTCGCTTGGAAAATTCCAAGCATCGCCACTGCGATCTTTGTAAGAAGTTGACGTGCTCTTCTGAAGAAAAGGCACGGGGTGTAACTAATATTTCACAAATAGTGGATTTAATCCTGAGCTAGAGTTCTCAGGCCTGGACTAGTCCTCCACGAGGGAAACTAGGTTAAAAATCGGCTGTGTTTGCGTATGCTTTCTTGCTCCTTATTTATTTTCGTATTTACTCTGATTATTTTCACTTATGAAAGAGTTTAATTTTTAATTGGCTATTATCGCTATAAACTCTATTCACCTCCCTCTAGAGTTGCCATCTGTTCTTCAATTGGTATAGAGCTCGGTTCTCTCAACAAGGACTAACATCCTAGAGCTGATCCATGGCAACCCCACAATCCTTGATTTCCAATCACGGTGAAGGGCAGTCCACTCATAGGCCTCCCTTATTTGATGGAACTAACTACACCTATTGGAAAACAAGGATGAGCTTTTATCTCAAGTCGCTAGACTTCGACCTGTGGACTATCCTCACCGATGGTTACCAAAAGCCCGCCAGGATAGTTGTCAATGGTGATCTCGTTGAGAAATCACATGACAAATATTTTGACGAGGAGAAGAAACAGGCAAGTCTAGACGCGAGAGCTATTAATGCTTTGTTCTGTGCTATAGACAGGAATAAGTTCAACAGGGTCTCAGCATGCACCACTTCTCACGATGTATGGAGACTTCTAGAAGTGACGCATGAAGGAACCACCCAAGTCAAGGAATAGAAGATAAGCCGTCTCACTCAAGAATATGAGGCTTTCAAGATGAAGCCAAATGAGACGACCACGCAAATGGTCACAAGATTCCTCGACATCATCAATTCTCTATCTTCGCTCGGCAAACAATATTCAAATCACGAGAAGATTCGCAAGCTACTTAGGGTGCTACCAAAGATTTGGAACCCTAAGGTGACAGCCATAGTAGAAGAAAATGATCTCACAACCATGTCCATGGAGACCTTGATGGAAAAGCTGATGACTTATGAGCTTGACCTCAAGGACTTCGAAGAGCCTGCTCCTAAGGCTAAGGAGATTGCACTCAAAGCTCATCGACGGAGGGCTGACCCCGAAGAGACGGATGACGACAACTCAGAAGGTGATGATCAAGCTCTCCTTGTCCGCAACTTCAAGAAATTCCTTTGCTTCAACTAAAGAAAGAAGGAACCACAAGAAGATGACTAAAGAAGAGCCAACCTGCTACGGTTGCAAGAAGATGGGACATGTCCGAAAAGACTGTCCATTCTTAAAGAAGAGCAACCGTTATGAGAAACCATACAAGAAGACCTCCTCAAAAAAATATGCCAACACAAGCATTTGGCATGAAAGCGAAGCTAGTGACTCTGAGGAAGAAAAGGACTCTCCTCAAGACGCTGCAAACGTGTGCCTAATGGCAATGTTCGACAAGGTATCAAACGAAACTCTTGATGATTTCACTTTTGATGAACTTGGCGATGCTTTCACCGATTTACTTGATGATCACAAAAAGGTCATTGGTAAATATAAACATGCCAAGGAAAAGATAAAAAGTCATGAAGTCGAAATTCAAAGACTTTCTTTACTGCTTGATAACATTAGGGACACTTCACCCACGAATGTCACAAATGAGGTATCTAAGCTTAAAATAAGCTTACATGATGCCGAAGCACGCATTGAACAACAAACACAAGAAATCACAACACTCAACACGGAGCTTGCAGAAGAAAAGAGTAGACACAAGATTTCTATTACTAAGATACATGGTTTGAATGCCAAAGTTACTGAACTGCAGGCTGTCTCCAAGAAATTATAGACTAAATTGGAAAAATAGGTTGCTCAACCTCAAACCCAAACACATGAGACACACACAAAGCATGACACTACTCATACTAGTCAACCACGTCATCCACCTGCAGCTCATAATCATGCTTACATATACACACACTTTCATAATGCACACAAACCACATGCACGTAGAAATAATTATCATATGTCACAGAATCATCATGCTACACATAGATACAACCATCACTATGTTGCACAAAATTTCCATGAATCTACATATAGACATCATCACCATGCTATTCCATATAGACATCATCATCATGCTACTCCATATAGACATTATCACCATACTGCTCCACATCACTCTACATATAGACATCATCACCATGCAAACTCTACATATCATCATGCTACTCCACATCATATGCATGCTCCTAAAATAAATAAGAATGCTATATGTACTTATTGTGGTTTACATGGACATATTTTACCACAATGTAGAATTAGAAGATTAGTAGATAGAAAGATATATGCATGGTTTCCGAAAACTAACTTTTCAGGACCCTCAAGAACTTGGGTACCAAAGGTCACATCTACTCTTGATGTAGGTGGACCTTCCCTCCTGAACTAAGAGTAAGTGGATTATCGATAGTGGATGCTCGCGGCATATGACGGGAGACGCAAATCTTTTCGCATCACTATCGATGAAGAGAGAAGGATATGTATCCTTCGGTAACAACCTAAAAGGGTATATTATAGGTAATGGTATTATTGGTTATCCTCCCTCTCCCGTAATAAAGGATGTCTGCCTAGTGACCGAGTTAAAGCATAACCTGGTCAGCATTAGTCATCTTGCTGACCATGGATATGACATTAACTTTGGACAAAATAAATGCTTTATTTATGATAGGTCAACGGGAGACATTGCTTTTGAAGGGGTAAGAGAGGATAATATTTATATTTTTTTATTTGTCTAGAGATACTAACAATACAGGTAGATGCCTATATGCTCACAAGGATGAAAGATTACTATGGCACCAGCGTCTTGGTCATGCCAACATGGATACTATATCCAGGCTATCGACTAAGAAGCTAGTTAGAGGCCTGCCCGACATTACATTCAAAAAGGACACGGTTTGTGCCGAATGTGAATTGAATAAGGCAATAAGTCCTCATTTCATTCCATAAACTCTGTAAGTACTACTAGACCTCTGCAACTTCTTCATATGGATTTATTTGGCCCTAGTAGAGTAGCCAGTCTTGGTGGAAAACTCTACGCCTTTGTCATTGTTGATGATTTTTCAAAATTTACATGGGTTTTCTTTCTTACAAATAAAAGTGATGCTATTTCGATTTTTAAGATTTTTGCAAAGAAAGTTCAAAACGAAAAAGGCTACATGATTACTCGAATCCGAAGTGATCATGGAGGCGAATTCGAAAATACAGATTTTGAAAAGTTTTGTGATTCTAATGGTTTTGATCATAATTTTCTTGTCCAAGAACTCCTCAACAAAATGGTGTTGTGGAGCAGAAGAATAGGACTCTTGGCGATATGGCTAGAGTCATGTTGAATAAGTTTTCACTTCCGAAATACTTTTAGGCTGAAGCTGTCAGTACAGCATGCCACATTTTAAATAGGGTGCTTATTCGTCCTATTACGAAGAAAACACCCTATGAGCTTTGGTTTGGAAGAACCCCAAATATTTCTTATTTTAGAGTTTTTGGTTGTAGATGTTTTATCCTTAACACCAAAGACAACTTAGGCAAATTTGATGCCAAAGCTGAGGATGGTATTTTTTTTGGCTATACTGCCAAGAGCAAGGGATATAGAGTTTTTAACAAACGCTCATTAATTGTGGAAGAGTCTACAAATGTGACTTTTGATGAAGATAACAGTGCAGCAGCTACTATTGATGATGATGTTGAGCCATCAACTTCTACTCCAATGAATACCACAACCGAAACTAATTCTCTGGAGGGCTTGCCAAAGAAATTCTCTTTCTAGCCGTCACATCCAGAAAATTTGGTAATAGGTGAGGTTTCACGTGGAGTAACTACTAGATCATCATTAAGAGACTCTATTGCTAGCACTGCCTTTATTTCACAAATTGAGCCGAAAAACATTTTAGAAGCTTTTAATGATGAATTTTGGATTTCTGCTATGGAAGAGGAACTCAACCAATTCGAGAGGAGCCAAGTATGGGAACTCGTTCCTCGACCGGCCAATCATTCGATTATTTGTACTAAATGGGTTTTTAGAAACAAAGTAAATGAAGATGGTTCAGTCACACGCAACAAAGCTCGTCTAGTAGCCCAAGGATACAACCAAGAGGAAGGTATCGACTACGATGAGACGTATGCTCCTGTTGCTAGATTAGAATCCATTCGGATGCTTTGTGCATTTGCAAATTTTCAAAATTTCAAATTATTTCAAATGGATGTTAAAAGTGCTTTCTTGAGGAGGAAGTTTATGTGAAACAATCTCCTGGCTTTGAAAATCACAAATTTTTCGACCATGTTTTCAAGCTGAAGAAAGCGCTATATGGCCTCAAACAAGCCCCTAGAGCTTGGTATGAACAGCTAAGCAATTTCTTGCTTGAGAAAGGTTTTTCTAAAGGGAAAATTGACACCATACTTTTCATAAAATCTTTTAAAGACACTATTCTCTTAGTTTAAATATACATAGATGATATTATATTTGGTTCTACTGATGAAAGCCTCTGTCAAGATTTTGCCAAGTGTATGCAGACCGAGTTTGAGATGAGCATGATGGGGGAGCTCATCTACTTTCTTGGACTGTAAGTCAAACAAATGTCAAATGGAACTTTCATCTGTCAGTCGAAGTATACAAATGATATGCTGAAGAAATTCGACCTTGACAATGTCAAACCAATCAGCACTCCAATGGCTACTACAACTAAACTAGAACCAGATTAAAGCGGAAAACCCGTGGACCAACATAAGTATCGAGGTATGATAGGCAGTCTACTCTATTTAACTGCTAGTCGCCCTGATATTATGTTTAGTGTTTGCCTGTGTGCTAGATATCAAGCAAATCCTAAGAAATCACACATGACTGCTGTTAAGCGTATCTTTTGATACCTTAAGGGTACGGTTACAGTGGGCCTATGGTATCCCAAGTCAACATCATTTGACCGCATTGGTTACTCTGATACTGATTTCGCCGGATGCAAGGTCGACCGTAAAAGTACGAGCGGTACGTGTCATTTATTAGGAAAGGCTTTAGTCTCTTGGTTTAGCAAGAAGCAAAATTCTGTCGCACTATCCACAACAGAAGCTGAATACATCGCAGCTAGGCGTTATTGTGCACAAATTCTGTGGATAAAGCAAACCCTTGAAGACTACAATTTATCTTTTATGCACATTCCAATCTTTTGTGACAACACTAGTGCTATAAATCTCACTAAGAACCCCATTTGTCACTCACGCACGAAGCATATTGAAATTCGTCACCACTTTTTGCGTGATCATCAGCAAAATGGCACTATTAACTTAGAATTTATTGACACTGATCATCAGCTAGCAGATTTCTTCACAAAACCATTATCCGAAGAGCGCTTCAATTTTCTCTGTCGTGAACTTGGAATTTTGGATGAAGCTGTTATTAATTAAAATAAACCTACGTAAATATCGAGTATGTTTTGATTCTTTAATGATGAAATTGCTATGGGTACAAGTCGAAAGGGTCCTTCTGACAACAAGGCATAAAAGCCTAAGCGACAAGGTGTACTAGTCCTCAGGACTACCGCTAGCTGGGATCCGGCCCCTGCAGCTAACCCATGGTAGCTTTAAAATATTGAATTATGACATAATTCCTTGTTTATTATATGGTTCATTTTAATTTATCACATGCTGAAATGCAGAGTTTCAAACCTCACTTTGCTTCGAAATCAATTTTCTTGACTTTTTCAACTTAGATTTTTCTTTCATATATGTACTTTTTCTTTGGTCTCTCTCACTTAACCATTTCTTTCTTCCTCTCAGCCTGATTCCTGTTCTGTCAACAGAATCCAGAATTCGGGCCAAACTCTGCCCTTACCAGAGTTCGGGCCGAATTCGACCTAACTGTTCCAGAACCGGGAACAGTCTCAGCCGCTGATCTTATTTAGATCCAATGGCCTATATTTGCTCTGACCAATTGAAATCCTTCACATATATTCGGATTCTCCTCCCTCTTCTCTTCCATTGCCACCTTTTCTACTTCTTCAAACACTTTTTCTCAAAACCCTAACCCTAGTTCTTCCTTTCTAGAGCTCATCTCTTCACCAAAATCAAGGAGAAGGCCTATTTCACCATTCTCCTTCATTGTTTATCATCTCTTTGAGGTATATCTCAACACTTTTCTTATTTCAAATTCCTCCATTATCTTTATTGTTTCATGGCACCACGTTTGTTCAATCGAGGGAAGAGACTTCGAACAGAGGGAGCATCCTCTTCGAATGCTCCTCCATGCGTTGAACCGTCCGTTGAACAACAACCACCTATCCATCCGTTGTTCAATCCTCCACGTCCACTTGACCCAAACACATTTGACGACTGAATATTTGTATCACTCGACGCATCTAATGATTGGTTTAGTGATTTTCGGACACGTCTGGTGTTTGCGGGTCACCCTATCAATTTTACTATTTTCTCTCAATATGATGTACTTTTTTATGACCCTTGCATTGACGAACTTGTCACCACCAACTCGGTCATTTATCGTAGTGCTATTCAAATGTTCTACTGCAAACTCATGATGATACACATATTTATTCACGGGTTGCGGGAATTGACATCTCGTTTGATGATTTCGATTTGGCCGAACATCTTGAACTCCAAGAGCCAAACTCATGGAAAAAGCTTGTTGAAGCTCGATCGTTTCAATTTCCCGATGGGTCTTCACTTGAAAGCTTCAAGGACGACTTGTGTACCCCGAACACACGTCCTTGTAAGCTTTTGGCCAAATATCTCAATCTCTATTTTTATGAACTTCATCGGATTATCTTTAACACCATTCTACCCAAAGAAGGTTCCACCGATGAAGTCACCTACTTTGAAATATCAACCTTATATCATCTCCACTTTCATGTACCATTTAATCTTCTACGTACAATGATGGATTGGATGATTAATTCTAGGAAGAAACCAAGATCCTTGGTTTATGCTTTGTATCTTCCTATGGTATTTCGTGCGTTTCGTATACCACTTGATGAGTGTCCGTTCTTACCTGCCCCTGCCTTTCTTTCAAAGGCGCGGAGGCTTCAGGCAGCCGTTGGCTCACCTATCGTGTCTGAGCATTCTGATGATGAGCCAGATGCCCCTCCCTTGGGACAGGATCCTCCTCCTCCTCCTGCCACTCTCGAGTCTCTTCAGACCATGCTCCACGATCGCTTCACCTTGGAGGATGATCGTTGGACTCAGCTGGATTACCGGACCACCCTGCAGATGAGTGCTATTAGCAACTCGCTGTAGATATTCGGTACACCATGTCTCGCCATCCTTCCATGCCTATCCCTATGGAGCGAGACCCCGATCGTGAGGGCTATCGTATCGATGACCCTTGGGTTATTCGATACTTAGATCCATATGCAGCCTTCGTGGACCCTCGTCGTTCCTTCACTGATCCATCAGACGACGCTGGGCCTTCACGAGCTCGATGATGGATATGGACTGCTATTTGCTGCTGCTACTGAGGATCATAGCTTATGTTTCTTTCTGCACTTTAGATTTTAGTTGCTTTTATGCACTTTGATTGTATTAGACTTATTATGAGTTGTGACTTTTGAGACACTTAGTCGTTTTATCAGTTTATATGCTGTTTCTTCTCTTATCTTTTGGTGTGCTTGTCAGTTCTTAACTGTTTATTGTTAATTGCGAAATGCCAAAAGGGGGAGATATTTGTATATTCCATATTACTTTTTGTCTCTGTATCTGTGCTTTTGGGAGAATGTTCTTATCAGGCCAACAGGATTGAAAGGAATGATTACGGGGGAGCTATTTTTTAAGCTCGGCACTGATTATGGGGGAGCTATGTTTTTTGTCCTTAAATGTGTCCAGGTATGAATATTGAATATACAATTATTATTTTGTCAATTATCAATATGGGGGAGATTGTTGACACAAAGTCACAGTCAACCAAATATTGATAGAATTGACTAAATAATAGTTGTGATAATTCAATACGACACATGAAGACTACATCCAGCTCAAGTCAGACGGCATCTCAGTTTTGCAAATGCAAGTCATTTTTTGAGTCTGTATTTTATAATTTTATTGAGTCTAGACTTATGTAAGCTGAGTTGTGCTGAGCATCTGAGACTTAACCTATACCCTACCCAAAATCCAAAAGCTCCACATACATCCAAATAAGCCTATTGGACCAATGACCCATTCTGTGCTCTGGAGACAGAGTTCGGGCCGAACTCTGCCTCCACACAGAGTTCGGGCCGAACTCTATCCCCTAAAAATCTGCACCCTAATTTTTAGGGTTGGCTGGTTGCAAGTTGTCCAACGGCCAAATTTTTGAAAATTTCAACCAGAATTCTGGCCAAATTCTGCCTACCTGGTATCCTATAAATAGGCCACGAATTCTCTCATTTTCATTCATCCAATCTTCTCTTCTCTTCTCTCTAAAGCTCAGTATAAGCCATACCCTTCTTCATCTACTGGCCACAAGCTCCCTAAGCCTCAAGTGATCAGCATTTCTCAGTTAGGAGTTTGTGCAAGAGTTCAAGAAGTCGCTTGGAAAATTCCAAGCATCGCCACTGCGATCTTTGTAAGAAGTTGACGTGCTCTTCTGAAGAAAAGGCACGGGGTGTAACTACTATTTCACAAATAGTAGATTTAATCCTGAGCTAGAGTTTTCAGGCCTGGACTAGTCCTCCACGAGGGAAACCAGGTTAAAAAATTGGCTGTGTTTGCGTATGCTTTCTTGCTCCTTATTTATTTTCGCATTTACTCTGATTATTTTTACTTGTGAAAGAGTTTAATTTTTAATTGGCTATTATCGCTATAAACTATATTCACCCCCCTCTAGAGTTGCCATCTGTTCTTCAATAGAGACTATATCCTTATTGACATACGACTATTCATTTTCCCAAAGTGATTAGTGTCATATTTTTTTTATCACCGTCGCATTTCTTGATAAACTGGTAGCCCTTTCCTCCATATTAGCTTCCTATCCGATTCATCATTAAGTCCTTCTAATAATCAATTAGAACCAATTGCCATATTTTGATCTATTTTACTAGGGTCACAACCGCATGTGGATTTTGAATCCATCATCATGCCTAAATAATTTTGCTTCATGCTAAAATGATTTTTTTATCGTTCCTAAGATACCTCGATCATGACCAACTAATTGACTATAGTCATAGTCGTGCTTATATTTCAAACTCTATTATCGCCAATGTTTATATTTCTATCCTACTATGGTAACGACTATTTTGACCTTATTCATACTCGTGCCAACCTTTTAATTTTATCATGCTTGGATGACTTGCATGATTAGCCTTGATCATGACTGTATCTTAAATTATATTTAAGTGATCATAACCTGCTTAGACTCCATCTAAATTTGAATCATTCTTAAGCAATTTGCCGTGACAAAATCATGTTGATTAATATTGGGTCGTGCCAAAACACATTTCTCTTTTGTTTATTATTTTTATTATTTTGATTCTATCCGCGATCACGCGTGACAAATTTAATCATGAATCATATCATTCTCTTGATTATATCAACTGTTGTTCTCATTCATATCGTCTGAAACTTCGTTTCCTGACTATATTCTTAGTCTTACCTAATCGTGGCCTTTGAAAAATTTCTAGGGTGAAATATTTTCTAAGGTGGGTAGAATCATAAGTCCACTCTTCGTTCTTACATTTTTCTATTTAGTGTATTTTAGTTTAATTATTTTTCTAAGTTAGAGAATAATTTACACTTTTATTTTATTATAAATAATAGAAAAAGGAAAAGAGATTTGCCAAATTTTAGATTATATTCTAGGATTATTTAAATTTCTACTATTATCAAGTGTTACATTTAAATTCAAATATTGATATATTATTTTAGAAGATATTGTATTTGTGGAAAAATATATAGGTATAAATATCTGAGTTACTCTTAACAAATATTTTGACAATTGATTTCATTACGAGGATTATTTAAAGTAATATGTATTATTTTAGACAATATTTTATGAAGGATTTGGGGCATGATTGGGTCAAATCCCTATATTTTCTTTTTCAGAGTTTTAGAAAATTTTTATTCATTTATTCACATACTTTACTTGTCGGGATTGAAGGCAGATTTCGTCGATACTTTGTTTGTGATTATTTTTCTTAGCAAACTTTTTTCAAATTAAAATTGAGGACATTTTAGGGCTTTTAGAGTTTCAAACAAATTCTTTCTATCTTATTTATTTTATTCGATCAATTTCTTTTGTCATAAATTTCTCCTACCTCTCAGCAATCTACCAAGTCCGCCTGTCCTAGTGGTCTTTAAATTCGAGGACGAATTTATTCCAAAGGTGGGTAGATTTGTAACTCCCGTTCTCAAATTTATTTATTTATTTAATTATTTACAATTATTATTTTGTTTTGGTTATTTTAAATATTCTGTTAGAAAAGAAAATAGTTATTTTTACGAAGAAAATCATAAATATTTTTAAAGGACAAAAATGACGTTTCCAAAATATTTAGATTAGAATTTAGGTTTATAGTAATAATAAAAAAAACATCTTATTACTTTTAATGAATAATTACTAATTTAGATGGTTATGGTAAATATTTTGAAATATAATTGACTCGGGTTTTAGTTTATTAATTATTATCCTGACTATAAAAACCATAGCAATATTATTTGAGATAAAATTGTATTTATAAAAAGATATTTTACAGATGTTTGATAATATAGAAATATTGTGTAAAATCTATTATTGAAAGTCTATTTGATAAAATTAATTATAACCAATGGTTGGTTTGGATTCTGTGAAGAAATAGATCGTTGGTTTAAATTAGTAGGTTACAATTTGGTTTATGTTATTTTAAAATTATTTGATTAATTATATTTAACAGGCTGGACCTATCCATATGAAGGTCACTGGCGACACGCCATCTTGGACCGACTTACAGGTATACGACGCCCTTGCAGTGCCCCACTACAAGTCCCGTATACCGTGCTACTACTTCAGCACTGGTTCCCCCCAGGACAAACCGGTTTCTAAGGCCCAGGAATAACGTTCGAGGAACCACCTTGTCGACAAGTTGTCCATGACCATGCAACTATATGCAACTTATCTATGAAGAAACATATAATGCATGATAAGGAAAACTAAGTAATAACCTATCATTCTCATTCGTATTCCATTTTGCCATCTTGCCTTGAGCCAACGCTCACATTATCATCTGTCCAATCTAGGGTCTTAGTAAAATCTACATTCTACATCGGCACAAGATAATAGAATGTGATTTCCTAAGCCTTTCTCACAACTTTGATACCATACATCTTTCCAACCAAACTCAATGTACTCACCGTGCAATTCCTGGGACTTGGCATCTGCTTTAGCATACATTCGTTCGAATGCAATTCAAACATACTCATTGCCCAATTCTTGGGTCTTAACATCTTGCGTTACCATCTATTCATCGAGCTAAGGCTCGATATACTCACCGCCCAAGTATTTGGGACTTTGCCTTCACCTGTCATGTAATTCATCGCAACATCCTACAAGCTCACAATTCATCTAGCAACAACCGTTTACATTCAGGTGAATATCTTTCATTATCTTTCCAAATTCCATGCAAGGTGTTATTGAGCAACTCAACAAGAAACATAGCATACTCATCCTTATTTTAAGCGTGAAGCTAAAGGATCTTCGAAGGGTTCAACACTACTCACATTCATAGGACGATTCCCGCCACGATCGCATAGCCTTCCAAGCGATCCCTCGCATATTCCCAAGTCCAACAAGGCTTCATCGAACCAACCATCCATCATAAGGCATCTTGCGGGTCGGGGCCCTACAATATATACCACTCAGAAAAAGTTTCGTCCTCGAAACTTAAAATAAAACTCATCCCCAAAACTTCAACCGCTTTTCTGAACTTCTCGACGATCGACTTGCTTTATTTAATATTACTCCATAATCTCTCGATTAATTTCATGTAATGTACAGTCTCGTTACAACATCCCAATTGATTCACAATAGTTTACCATCTTTGAGCTTTCCTCCGACACTCGTACACATTCTTAGCACATGATAATCCTTCCCGTGGCTTTGTTTGAATTCAACATACCACTTAGTTAGAATCATACACATATTTTAGGCATCCCCGAAATACATGCACTTCAGCCAAGTTCAGTGATAGAGAAAACGAACGAGCTACGGTGTAACTTCTTTTCCGAACATCAGTAATTCTTTTGAGCATCTCGTATAATCCCACTTGTTTATTCAATAACCAACCAACTAATAACACAATAGATGTTACCAATTCCAACTCGAGAAATTTTCCCCAACCGATCCAAAATTTTCTAAAGTATTCAGATTTAGATGTATCAAGTATTCCTTTCAAGTTCATTATCATCCATGCCACGAAAGTTGATAAATCCTATTGCCACATTTTATTTCGATACCCCGATTCTTATTGATCAAATCTTGTACTCATCATCGTTCGTATCCATACACTTTGTTTGCAACCCGTAACTTTTTCGATCATGATTCATCCATCAAATTGTACCATCATTCCACTCTAGTGCCATTTTTCTCACTGTACTCAAATATTTTCTCGTATTGATTAAGTCAACATATTATCCTCTCGCATAAGCAACTATCATATTCTAGCAACATTAATCCCGAGGGTCATTCTTATTCACATTCGCTCTCGTTAATCTTGGCTACATCCACTATCCTATTCCGTCGTTATACTTATTCTCAATTCTGATTCGACCAATGAAATTGTTCCAACTGTCTCAAAGCACTACCATCAATTTACGCAGCTCAATATTAATCAACCAAATCCAACCAGCTTTAGCAATTTCCAGCATTCCAATAAAGGCAACAAAATTTCAAAACCAACAATGATCCGTCATCCCATCCAACATTATAATACCAAATTTTCCAATCTCCATTCTATTCCGAAGTTTACCTTCTGACACATCTTACTCATTCCGACTATACACATGCAACATCAATAGGGAGATCCTACGATTTTCTAACAGTCAACTTAGCATAGAGTCAAGTCTCTACGGTCAGCTAATCTAAGCTAAACCAGACATTTAGCTAACTCATATGAGATGGATAGCTATCAGGGACATACTTATCTCTTATCTTAGAGGCAACCAATTCTTATCATAAGGACAACTCTATGGTCTGACCAACAGACATGGGACACCACCCCAATCTTATGAACTTATTCCCAACACGGACAACTGAAATGACATAGCCAACCAATCTAAAACTTAGGCAACCAACCGACATTCTAGGCAACCAACCAACATTCCAGGCAACCAACCGACATTCTAGGCAACCAACCAATATTCTAGGGTTAAGTCTTTCTACCCGTACTCATACTCGGGTCATACCCAACAAAGCCTCATTCTAGACTTACCCGCAACCGACCAAAACTATCCGACAATTCTATTCAACAATTCTTATGGGTCACTCTCGAAGCTATCATATAAAATTCCTCAATCAAATATCCAAATTTTAATTTCCACTTGCATAGACATAGCATCTGCCCGATCCAACTTGCATCCTCATATCCAACATTATTACCTCAATAGTCTAGTATATAGCATCTTTTCTACGATCTCTTCGCGATATATTCATTTCCAACATCTTAGATCATCGATACGGTCTGTACTCTCTTAACCAACAAATTAAGGCAACTACATAATCATATTTCTTCCGAAGGCATCCTTTATAAATTTTCCTAGCACCCAACACGGTCATCTCTTAGCAATCCACGTTAACCATCAATATTCGTTTTACATCATCTTATTGTTATTCCATAAGAAGATTTACTATTCATGCACCGATCCAATCTCTATGGCACCAATCATCTAGCATTCGTATATCGATCATCTTAGTGGATATAACATAACTCATTAGCTAAGTTATAATCCAACAATTCTATATTCCACTGAACTTGTTATTCATGCGACAACATCATCTATCGACAGGGTATATTACATATCGCTGCACCTCGATACTTATTTGTATTCCAGCCATTCGACTCTCATAAGGAACATCTACTCTTTCATGCATCAAGGGACAAGTACTTATTCTCTATGCCTCAAAATAGTCAAGGGTTATAACTTGTTAATTCGGGACACATCAAATTCTCTCAAGCACAAATGCACAACGTGCTAAGATCATCTATTTCTCAAGCCCATTTTCTACTTTTCGGTCGTTGATGCAACTCTCTGCATCTTCTAAATCATTCGCAACATCCCGATAAGCGCCTAACATCACCATCAATTCTGTCGATATCCAACATGAAATTTTCTTTTACTCAATTCCAACACCGTTCACTATCGTTACCAAGCCTACAATCCTTTTACCCAGCTGATTCCAGTAATGCATGAATCTGAAATTCGTTTTCTTCCCAACCAAGGCATTTATTTCATATTCTCAATTCTCTTATTACCCAAAATAATGCTAACCGTCAAGGTCTAACGATGGTTCATCCGAACACATCAAACTCTTGCAACGGGTTATCCAAACTTAATCATTAAGGGACATGCCTAGCCGTCATGTATCAATCGTAATCTCAGCTACGACTCGATACCACCCAATACCTTATAGGTAAAGCAATCACTAAATTATTATAGAAGCATAGATTTTCTATGCGGCCCAAAAGCAATATGGAAGCTTCATGCGGCTCAAAAAACTAAGAAAGCTTCATGCGGCTCAGAAAGCTTCATGCGGTCCAAAAGTAGCGGGGAGCCTTATGCGATTCGAAGTCAGCCTAAGCAATAAATATCTCTTTATACAGCTGGCCATAATTACTCTGACACAAAGGCGACAGCTCTGACAGAGATGACAGCTCTGACATGAAAATAAGACGTGACATGCTCCTAAAAAGACAAGAAAATCGTCATGATATCTGGTACAGTTCACAATTCCAAAGAAGATTCTTTATGCTGATCGCCTATGCGACCTTCATACGGATCAGTCATGAGACAACTCTCATGCGGCTCAATCATGAGACAACTCTCATGCGGCTCGGTCGTGAAGCATCTCTCATGCGAATCGGTCATGAGACATCTCTCATGCGGCTCATTCATGAGACAATTCTCATGCGGCTCGGTTATGAGATGTCCTTTATGCGGCTTGGTTATGAGACGACCTTCATGCGGCTCGGTTATGAGACATCCTTCATGCGGATCGGTTATGAGACGACCTTCATGCGGCCCGGTCATGAGACACTCTTCATGCGGCTCGGCTATGGGACAGTCCTTCATGCAACTCAACCAGGATACATCCTTCATGCGGTACGCCACAGAGTAGCATCGAGACACGTGGCAGAAATTGATTAAGTCGTGACAGTTCAGATTTACTGTAACAAACAAATCATGATCAGTCTTAACCAATCCCCAGCTGTCCACTATAAATCGAGTCTCGAGGCACAGTTACAAGGATGAGGCCCAAAATTTGCCACGTGGCCGTACATCCCATTCCTCATGAATTCTTATAAATAGCAAGGTGATATTCCCTTGCAAGGATATATACGCATAGACAGAGACACACACTGGCAGAGAAAGAGCATTTCTTTACCAGAGCCGAGGTTGCGTTCGATCGTCCAAGGAGTAAGGCAGAGTTGATAGCACTTTCTCGAGCCTCTACCGTCACCCCCCAGAATCTAAATTAAATAATTGTACTTAGATTGCTTTTTCTAGGTTTTGTTCCTAGGCTCTCTTTTGTACAAGCGAGTTTGTAATTGTGAGTCAAGTTCAGTCCTCCTATAAAACTATTCTGTTCTACGACAATCAATGGCAAACACGATGGCGACTCTGCTGGGGACAAACTTCTCTACTGCTGAGAAATTGGTGACGCAATCGGATGCAGCCAAACTCGGCTCCACACAACAAATGTTGGTTGTTCGTTTCGACTAGAAAGCGTTTGAAGAGATGCTCTCCGAAGGAAGCACTAGCCCAATCCAGAAGTGAGCCGGCCCGAAGAAGACCCGCAGGACGTTCAGGCCCAAAACCGTTGCCTCTTTCCAGGCTCTGGAGAAAGTTTTCTCTGCTGCTAAAGACGGTAAAGAAGACTCACATGCGGCTCTACTCCAGGCCGCAGAGAACCCTGCTGTCTCCAAGGCCAGCAAAGGAAAACACTACGATGCTGGACTTACAGGGGCAAACGGGAACTCCATGCGGTCCAAGAAGAAGCTGCATAAGGGTGTGGGCTGCAGGAAGAATGCATATGCGGCTACTAATCCCAGCCGCAGGGAGAAAGCATATACGACCAACAACCCCTGCCGTAGGGAGAATGCTTATGTGGCTACCCATTCCAGCCGCAAGGAAAATACTTATGCGACATCCAATCCCAGTCGCCGATCATCCGTCCTATACGGGTCGGGTTCAGTCTTCGACCGCCTCTCATGCGGTTCTGACCTCAGAAGCTCCAATAAGGATGTGCCAGACTCTATGCGGCACAACTTGGACTCTTCCTACAACGCACCCTTGCGTGCTATAGCGAAGAAGTCTAGGACACCGCGGGCTCGTTGAGCTCAGTCAGCTATCCCAACTACTGACCATCAGAGAGTCCCGCTAACTGTTATGTGGGCCTGTGATGGAAAGTTGTACAGAACCATCCGTGTCCAGCCCCCGGCGGCAAACAGACAGGGTAGTTCTCAAGAGTCTCCCAACATTGATTGAGGGCAAGTGCTTTTACTAGCCCCGCATCAGGGAGCAAATATGATACCTACACATTCATGTGCTCGGGATTCTCGGGCCCATAAAACGAGTGCAAAGGTGGATCGAGATGTTCTTGACTAGCGAGATGTGATTCTTCACAAGCGCAAGGAAAGAGAAGAAACCTTGGCGTGCAAAGAGTCATTCTAGGGATGTCACTGCACTCAAGTCATTTTCAATTGCTGCTACAACAAGACAGCAGTGCAAGAGGACCGGCAGTCCATTTTTCATCGATTGCAGCAGCCAGGACCGGTCCTACAACAAAGCTCGGGAGATGAGGCGCTTCCTTTCGCCTCCTGTAACTCTGCCCGAAAGGTCCCTATCGGCAAGGGAGGGAAGAAAATAAAACCTCCAGCCCGACAATATCAACCAGCATGGCCAAGAAACTCTCATCCAGGGGATTGTCCACAACCGTTATAGAAGGGGTTTATCAAGGTATCCGCTCAAAGAAGAAAGCTTCATCACTTGGAGATTCGTCATCTACCTCACTGGGGGTAGTTGGAGCTGGGGGAGCACTCTTCGGAACATCCACAACAATCTGGTGTTCCAAGAAGATGAACCTGGGGAAACCATCCCTCTAGCAGATACAACAGATTCTGACGTCCCTAAAAATGTCCACAAGTCCCAAGACGAGGCAATTCCTATGCAGGGGTAGCACCTCCTCTGAGTCCGAACCAGAGGAGAATATTCCCACATACCCCGACGACATCTCTATGCGAGGGTATGATTCGGAGGGCACGTCTTCTACAGTTCCTTCCACTTCTCCTCACGTGAAGACGATATTCATGACTGGGAATGACCAAGACGGTCCCAGTGATCGGCAATGCCTCAACACTCTTGAGGCCATACTTCATACCTTGGTTAAATCAGTGGACGAGATCAAGGCGGCCCTACCGGCTCTACAAGCAAGGACAACTGGTCAAACAAGCTTGGGTCCTGCCGTCAATGCGGACTCAAACACGACTGCACCAACCCCGGGCGACAATCCACCCAGAATATCGGCTCCCACTACTGCAGAAGAGGCTAGGAAGGCGAGAAGAGAAGTTCAGGAGCTCCGTGCAATATTTCACGCCTAAGAATCCTCTCAGGACCTCAGGATACGGCAGCAGTATCCCGTTGCATGGAGAGATGTCCCCTTCCCTCCATGATACAAACCATTCAACATCAATCCATATGACGGAAAGACCTCTGCGAGCCGGTACATGACCTACTTTGAAGTCACAACAGACCATCTGCCGCATGACGACGCCATCCTTATGCGATTGTTCATCGGGGTATTAGAGGGTGTCGCGTTTGATTGGTACCGCAACTTGTCGGATAACTGCATCGATTCCTTTGTCGGCTTCAAACTATGTTCTTGGAAAGGTTCTACGAGTTGGGACAAGATGTGACAATGTCAACCCTCATGGACGTCGTTCAAGGAGAAAAAGAGCTGACAAGGAATTACATCGAGCGATTTTGCCAAACCGCGATGAAGTTGCCCTCCGGTTACCCGGACTCTTCTTTAATTGAGATTTGCTAAAAGCGACTGCTCCCCATAATCAGCCTTTGGATGGACGAAAGTCAATTTAAAGACTAGAAGACCTTCATCATCAGCACCACTAGCGTAGAAGCAAAATTGAAGAAGGCTCGCCAACTGGGGCTGCATATCTCGGATGGAGAGGATAAGGGCAAACGCCCTAATACCAACAATAACAATGGCGTAGTTCCTCTAATAACCGGAACACCAAGGGCAAGCAGGCTATGGTGGCCGATACAGCCCAGAAGCCTGGACCAAAGCAGGTAGAGAAGTAGTGGCCTCAGGTGACCTACTTCTTCGAGGATAGCCATGTCAAGCCCATCTTTGACATGCTCTTGCAAGGAGATAGGATTCAGCTCCCTCCACCGAGACGTGAACCTCAACCTATAGAGATGGAGAGCCCGAAGTACTGTCACTTCCACCGCTACGTCCACTACGCTACTCAGGACTGCTTCCAATTGAAGCGGTACATCCAGAACCTCATCGATTCCAAGGCTCTGTCCATTGATTTTGAGGAGGTAACCGTGGCTGCCAATATGGTGTCTGTCCAATTCGGCAGCTTTCCTCCAACGAAGACTCAAGATGACGTAGTACCCATCCCCCGGGCAACGATGGAGGTTACTAACCTTCAACCTCCTCGAGACCAGACGACTGGGCTAGTGCCCCTCACCACGTCTCGAGGGGAGGTCATGTGGGTCCACCCGAACTTGGTGCCTGAAGTAACCCAGTCAGCATCACCGGCAAGAAGAAGGGCGGGAAAGTTGAGTCCTACTGCACAATCTCAGCCGGCGTCGAAGAAGCAACAGCTATCGTCACCCGGTCCGGTGCGCAATCTCAACCAATACCGGGTAACTCGGTTGAAGAATGTCAGCCGGCCGCTACTGATGCCCTAGGACCTTCTCAGCCTCCGTCGGCCGACAAGGCTAAGCTAAAGGAGACCCGCTTCGACAAGCCGCTCCGTAAAAACGCACCTCAGGGGCTGGAAAAGCCTTACAATTTTAACATCCTAGCACAACTGGCCAACACACCAGCAAAATTGTCATTATATGAGCTCTTGAGACTCTCCAAGGATGTTCGCGTCGTACTGAGCAAAGCACTCCAGAATGCTGACGCTTATTTTGCTCAAGTCAAGCTTACAAGATTGAGCTCGCCAGCAGATTTCCAGGACAGTGCTTGTACAGGTGCAATGCCCAACATCATGTTCACTCCGTAGGATATGCTCATCAAGACCAACCTGTACGATCACCCTCTGTATTACACTAGATACGTCGGCAACATCAAGGTAGATCAGATGCATATTGATCCCGGTTCTTCAATAAGCATCATTCCGAAGAGCTTACTTCACCTCCTGCGTATCCCTATGCATCGGCTGACACCTACCAGCATCGCCATCAGCGGTTTCAATTCAGGAAGAAGTTATCTTATTGGGAAGATTCGTCTGAAATACCAAATTGGCGACCTTCAGTCGGAAGTGACTTGCTACGTCATAGACGCAGATACATCCTACAACATTCTCCTAGGGCATCCTGTATACAAGATTATATGATCGTGCCCTCCACATTGTACCAGTGCTTCAAATATGTCGACAAACATGGCTTCGTAAGAACGAAATTTACCGACATCGATCCCTTCAAAGGGGTTGAATCCTACTATTCGGATGCCTGCTTGTACGAGAAATGAAAAAAGCACCTGGTCAAAGAGGATGCTCAAGATCAAACAGAGGCTACGATAGGATCAGAAGAACCTCTGAAGATCCGTCTTCAGGCTCGCAAACCAGGCAGAACTGCACCTCTTGTAGCCACTCTGCATAAAGAAGTAACCAGTCTACCGGTGCTCACTGCACAAAAGGAGCAAATGGTTATCCGACTCCCAAGGTCTAGCCCGGGGCCGAGACCCACTATGGAACCAATGACAATCAGACTGCCAAGAGCCGGCCAACAACAGTCAGAAGAGATTAATCCTTCTGTTAAGCCGATGGTAATTCGTCTTCCCAGGACAAATCGACATCCAAGTGCTAAGCCAGGGACCGCTAGTGAGCCGACGACCCCACGTCCAGCATCACCAGCGAAACCTTTAATGATCAAGCTGCCCAGTGAGCCAACAACCCCATGTCCAGCACCAACAGCGGAACCCTTGATGATTAAGCTGCCCAGGTCATCCTCCCAATCTACGATAATCTAGGGGGTGGCTGAAGAGGAGTTAGAGCTAGCCAAATATGTGGCTGCACATACTGATGTTCCTACTCCCGATGATGTAATACCGCCAGAGAAGTTACCTTACTTTATTAATAAAGGGTTATCTTTGAACTACCTCGAGCTTAACAAGCTCCGTATAATATACGGTATATGGCAAATATCTATACCACAAACCAACTTACTCCCGTAGAAGGCACTTGTTTCATAGTCCTGGGAGAGGATCATCCAATCATCTTCGGCCGAAAGAATGGTCAACAGTCCTTCAGGCCAGAGGAAGTCGATCTCGAACCCGACACCGGGAGACTGCCCCTTTATCTGTATAGCTCCCGATCCAAGTACCTCATGCAAAAACAGGGGAGACTACACCAGGCTTGAACTACGGTACTGGTCGGCGATTACTTTTGCAATTGACAGTCCCGGCTGGAAAACCACAGGATTATTACAGTAAGACTAGACGTGGTCTAGGCTATGTTACACTTGCAACAACTCCTGAGAGCTCAAATGAGGAATACGAATGGCATTCACATTAAACCGGATCACCCACTTTCGATTCAGATGTCACCATCGGGGACGTACTCACGCAAGCTTGGTCTGTCAATATGGTATTTGCTTACGCCTACGAAGATGACGAAGACATACCTGAACTCCTTGAATTAGATCCTTGGGTCCAACAGCTAGATGCGCAATGGGATAAGCATTTTAAACAAAGAGATCCCCTACCGAAGATGAGGTCATGCAAGTTGACCTTGGCCATGAATCCTCTTCAAAGCAAATCTTTGTCAGCAAAAGTCTTACAGATGAAGAGCGAGAGTCGCTATTGCAACTCATCAGAGAGAATATTGACGTGTTCGCTTAGAGCTATGAAGACATGCTAGGGCTAAACCCGAGATTGCACTCCATAAGCTCAATATTCATTCGGACGTAAAGCCGGTCAAGCAACAACAACGATGGTTCTGCCCAGACATCATGAATTCTATTGAAGCGGAGGTCAACAAACTAATAGCCAGTGGCTTCATCCGTGAGGAACAATACCCAGACTGGGTAGCCAATATATTATCGGTCCTCAAGAAGAATAGGAAGATCCAAATTTGCATCGACTTTCGAAATCTAAACGAAGCGTGTCATAAAGATGAGTTCCCTCTTCCTATTATAGACATAATAATTAATAACACATGTGGCTTTGAGCGCATGTCGTTCACGGATGGCTTCTCAGGATACAACCAAATCAAGATATTTTCTGATAATGAAAAGTATACATCATTTCGAACACCGATTGGCGTGTACTGCTACACAGTCATGCCCTTTGGTTTAAATAATGCCGACGCCACATATCAACGAGCTATAAGTATCATCTTCAGAGACCACATGTGTAAGACCGTGGAATGCTACGTCGACGATATCACCGTCAAAAGCCGCTCTAAGGAAGATCATCTGTACGATCTGAGGACAGTATTTGACCTAATGCGAGCACACAATTTAAAGATTAATCCCACCAAATCCTTCTTGGGCGTATCCAGCAGGAAATTCTTGGGTTTTGTCATTACCGCCCAGGGTATCCATATAGACCCTGAGAAAACAAAGGCAATCATGGAGATGAGTCCCCCGAGAAATCTCCGTGAGCTCAAAGGCCTTCAAGGGAGGCTAGCTTATATCAGGAGGTTCATCTCTAACCTTTCCGGATGATGTCAACCATTCACACACCTCATGAAGAAAGGCATCTCCTTCGTATGGGGTGAAGAGTGCCAACGTGCCTTTGACAATTTTAAAGAATATCTGTCTAATCCTCCAGTCCTGGTGGCCTTGGTTGCTGGAAAGCCATTTTTGCTCTATATGCGAGCGATGGAGCATTTCCTCGGTGCTCTACTAGCACAAAATAATAATGTGGGGCATGAACAAGCTATCTATTACCTCAGCCGAATGATGATAGGGCATAGGCATAGATACACCACCGTGGAGAAGGAGTGTCTCGCTTTGGTGTTCGCCATTCAGAAGATGCGACACTATGTTACATGACAGACCATCCACGTTATATCATGAGTCAACCCCCTCAAGGTCCTCATGACCAAACTAGGTGCACTCAGCTCTCGCCTCGCTACCTGGGCGATATTATTGTCCCCCTACGACATGATCTTCGTCCCGCAGAAGGCTGTTAAAGGTCAAGCTTTAGCAGACTTTTTAGCTGCTCATCCAGGTTCAGAATCAACCAGAATATATGAAAAAATTCCAGATGAGATCGCCAATTCAAATGTGGCTTCCCATGATACCGTATGGCGAATGTTCTTCTATGGTGCTTCAAGAACCGGGCCCAAGGGCAATATCGTCGTTGGGTCGTAGTGGTACTGATGTCTTCCTCTGGATTGGTGATCAATCGGGAATATTCCCTCACGGAACTTTGTTCAAACAACGTGGCCGAGTACAACGCCTTAGTTATCGGCCTCCGACTTACAAAGGAACTGGGGATAGAGTACTTGGAAGCATATGGCGATTCCCAGTTAATCGTTAATCAGGTCCGGGGTTCTTATGAAGTTCCCCATAAATACATGATCCCTTATCATCAAATAGAAATTGCCATCATCACGTCCCTGAAAGGATTCTTCATAGAATATGTTCCCAGACTCCGGAATATTGAAGCCGACGCCCTAGCAGGTCTTGTCGCTTCTTTGGCAGTTCTAAATTATACTCATCATTTGGTTGACGTATAGGCCGTGAAGTGGTTTGTCCTAAGAACAACGTACAATTTGCTGTGAGTTACTCTCCCTTGGCGGTCGACGAAACACGGGACTGGAGACTTCAATTCATCGACTTCGCAGTCTATGGTATCTTGCCAGAAAACCAGAAAGAAGCCACTTCTATTAGAAGACGTTCCCTCAGATTCTTCTACGATACAGAGACAAAAATGCTGTATCGACAATCCTATGATGGATTACTGCTCCGGTGTTTGTCAAATACGGAAGCCAAAGAAGCCGTACGCGAAGTTCACGATGGCGTTTGCGGGGCCCATCAACCTGGCCCAAAATTACAAGACCGTCTTCGCCGGATGGGCTATTACTGGCCTACGATAGTAGCAGATGCGATAGACTATGCAGAAAAATGTAAAGCTTGTCAGGTCCACGCGGATTTCATACATCAACCATCCGAATTCCTATATCTGACGGTGGCATCCTGGCCATTTAAGGCATGGGGAATGGATATCATTGGTCCAATCACCCCGTCTTCATCCAGAGGACACCGTTTTATACTCGCAATTACGGACTACTTCTCCAAATGGGAGGAAGCTATTCCGCTTGCAGAAGTGAAGACATCAAACGTGATCAACTTCGTCAAGTATCACGTCATTTATCGCTTTGGACTACCTCGAAGGATCATCTACGACAATGGTCCGCAATTCGCAAGCCATGCCTTCTATCGGTTTTGCGACAAACATCGAATTCAGAATGTCGCTTCAACACCATAAAATTCGACGGCTAATGGTCTGGCTGAGGCTTTCATTAAAACCATAATCAAGCTTCTCAAGAAGTTCGTGTCCTCAAATAAGCGTGACTGGAACGAAAAGCTTGGCGAATGTTTATGGGCGTACCGTACAAAAGTCCGGACAGCTACTGGGAACACACCATTCTCTCTGGTATACGGAAGTGAGGCAGTTCTTCCATTGGAAACTCAAATCCCCTCGCTCCGTGTTGCCCTCACTTACCGACTAACGACGGATGATAACTACCATCGTCGGCTACAAGAATTGGTGGCCCTAGATGAGAAGCGTCTGCTAGCTCAACAACGAATCGAGCTTTATCAAGCACACATTTTTGGAGCCTTCAATAAAAAGGTCAAATAGAGTACATTCCAAGTAGGCGATCTCGTCTTGGCAATACAGAGGCTGATGGTTATGACCCATAAAATCGCCGGCAAGTTCCAGCCCAAGTGGGAATGCCCATTTATCATCGAGGCTGTATTCTCTAATGGTGCTTACCATCTCGCATAGAAAAACAAAGACTTGCTCATGATGCCCATCAACGGCATGTTCCTGAAGAAATATTATGTCTAAACGGCACCCTCCGAATCAACCGGATTGTTGAGTTATGTACCCTTCGGTACCGCTTAACTTACACTCTGGTTACCCCAGATGAATTCAAATCGCATTTTCTGGGTAGCAGGTCATGTATGGTCATACCTATAAACTTTCTTCCTAAAAGAGCGTTATTCTCAGGATCTATTACCCGCGCTTTCAGTGCATAAAAAAGGGAAACGGGTCCACAACATTCCTGAAACAACCATGTCCATTTTACCTCTGAGTTGTTTCTATTCCATCACAAACAAATCACCCCTTACATAGAACTTCCACGTCCATATTACCTCTGAGTTGTTTTATGTATTCTTCATCTGAGTCCACTCCTGCCACGTCCTCTTTACCTCTGAGTAGGAAGACTCCATTGTAAATACCCCATATTTACCACGTCCTTTTTACCTCTGAGTAAGTATGTTGGTTCTCTCTCGACTTATTATCCATACCCAAAACCAGGGTACGCCAAGGGTAATAGGCCCACAAATGTCCACAGTCGACCATAAATGTCCACAGTTGACCACAAATGACAGCAGCTAACCACAAATGCTGTACTAGGTCCTCTAGTACATGCACCACTTTTCTCACCATCGTATGCCTCTGGAGCCCAATTGTTCCATGGCATTCCTTCGCCCAATACCAAGAACTTCCGTGTCCACCTCACCACGGAGTTGTTCTATGTATCTACATTGAGCCTACCTCTACCACATCCCTAGTACCTCTGAGTAGGAATGTCCTATCATCAAACCTCATGTTTACCACGTTCAAGTAAATATGCTGGGTTTCTCTATCGAACTTTTTATCCATACCTAAAACCAAGTTATGCCAGGGGTAATAGGTCTACAGAAAGTCCCCCAGTGGGGTAAGTACCATAACACCAAAAATGTTATACGAACACAACAGATACCACAAATAAAGGATGGGGTAAACATACTTATTTATTTTAAATCAAAAGTGCTACATTGTCTTGGGACCACGTCCCAGTTTAAAAAATGGAGAGACATAATAATAAAAGGGAGAAAAATCCGATCATGGTTCGGCGACATATAGTTCTCTGAGCCGGTCCTTCAGCTTGGTTGTCGATCGCTCAATCCTCAGTGCGGCCCGGTGCTCAGCTTCTTCCGTCAACTTTTCTGTATCCTCTAGATGCGCATGAGCCTGCCAACGATCTTCAAGTTTCTTCAGCATGCTCTCCAGGGCAGCAGAGGCTCGGGTGACCTGGTCGGTCTCCCAAAAAATTAACTCCTTATCTTTACGGGAGGCCTGGAGCTCAGATTCTAAAGAAGCTAACTTTTTCTGAAGTTGGAGAATCTGTTCATTGGTATCGGCTATCCCACGAGATGCAGCCTCTTCCCGAGCCAAATAGTCCTCTCATTTCCGGCTTAGTCGATCATACTTCAGAGACAGATCTTGAAGGTCCTTCACCAGAGCAGGCTTGGACGTATTCAGTACTGTCTTTACCTTTTCCATGGCTGTTGTAAGGAAGGTGCGCTCTTGATCTATCGCCAAAGACATGTCAACTTGTCACAGCCCTTGGAGCTGAGCCACAAGCTTATCAGCTTCTACCAATTTGGGCTCCAATAGGTCGACAACCCTGCCCCTCCCGGGAGTGTTCTGATAAGTTCAATTTGACCGTGGGCACATTGACGAGCCAGTACGAAGGATGTTCCTCTTTCCAGGGCAGCGTCGACCCCTCGCTTTAAATGACATTAGAAACTATCAACCACGTCCTTCGACGATTCGTCCAGAACTTCTGAAGAGGACAGTGTCAAAGGAAGAGTAGTCGGGAGAGTTGAATACGGTTGCAAAGAAGATGTACCAGAACTTGGTGCCCCTATCACTAGGGATGTAAGCTCCGAATGATATGTCGCCTAAACCTCAGTCATCTCCTCTTCTGCAGTCCGGAGGATTTGAAGGCTTGGCAGTGCAGAAAGATCAACCTCTAGTGATAAAGTCACATTAACCGAGGAGGGCGTAAGGACCATTTCTCCCCGCCCCGGCAGTCCCACTACTTGCCCACCTGAACTCGACCCGGCAAGAGGTCCCTAGATATGAGTTAGAGGAGGAAGAGGTGTACTTCCTTTCACTAGATCTCCTCCAGTAGCTTCTCCCCCAATGGTGTCCGTTATCGACAGTGAAGGAGCAGGACCTGTATATCCAGAACAACCATCGATCAACTTAACCCGAAGGATATGAAGATAGAGCAAATGAATCTCCTCACTAGTCAAGACATGACATAGCTTATCAGGAAGGGTTGCTGAAGCTGAGGCTCACTCACAGCCGCCATATCCTCTTCAACGGCGATACCTAAGCCACTTGCAGCTGCTTCCTCTGCCTCAGCCGCTCCGAAAGTGGATACAACTGGGTCGGTATCAACCGGCTGAGTTTCAGCAACCTCAGAAACTGATTCAGTAAAGCCCATATCGCCCCTAGTTGAGATATCAGCAGCAGGAGGAATCTCAGCCGTCGTCGGGACGACCGTAGGGGAAGGAAGCACGGCAGTCATAGCATTAATTAAGGCGGCTATAGCAGAGTCAACCTCAGAGGCGGTAGCCGGCTCTGGGGAGTTCACTTCTCCTGACGCCTACAAAGAAAAGAAAAATGATTAGATTATACTTCAGGAAAGAAGAACTAAAAAGGTGCTCGTAACTCGATTCACCTCTGAAACGGCTTCGACGTCGTCACTTCTCTCCCTAATGCTCGGCCCACGAGGCTTGACCGTAGCCCGTTTTATGGAGTAAGTTATGCCGTCCACAGAGGACTCACGCTTGCTTTGTTTACGTGAAAGACTAGGCACAGCAGGGGGGCAGATCTGCCACCAAATTGTCTACAGGAAGAGATAGGTTATCAGGGTCATCCTCCTCGTCCACGTTGATGGACTCCGAGTCAGACATTTCAACCGTCTTCCCCTTCTTGGTCCTCGTCTTGGACTCTTTTGGCTTCTCCTCCAGACCAGTACCGATAATGAAGCTGGTACTTGGGTCAAAATCTCTAGGAGGCTTGTTCACCATAACATGGTACAGGGTCGCCATGTATAAAATATGTCCTGACTCTCTAGCATCGGGAACGGAGAAGCTTGTACGGGTATGAACCGCGCTATAATAATGCCAAGCCCGGATGCCCTCTAAAACGTTACCCTCAAAACCCAGACAGGAGCTGGGATTGTCCAAGAACATTTGACTGTACCCAAATTGTCGGAAGAATCGACTGGGTAAGTAAGGCTCCAAAAAGACGGAGTTACGGTTGCGATACACCAGATGTGCAGGACGAATGTTCTGCAACCAAAGGAGCATCTTCTCGGACAAGAAGTAGGGAGACCCAATACCGTCAAGAAGTATGCCTCTTACTTCTTTGTCAGTAAAATGAGGAACAAACACAAAGAAGGAATATCTGTCCACTCGTGCCAGCGCCAACCGACAGGCGGGCATGGTAGTATACTCGCAGGACATACGACGATACTGATAGATGAAGGCATCATCAGTGGACACGTCATCCTCTGGGCCAGGCATCATCAAAGACTGGTAATGCATTAACAGCCACCCTATCAGATAATGATAGGACAGTTCGATTCGTTCAAAATCCTTCGCCATATCGCGAGCAATAACTTTGGACAAGAAAGTACGGAGGCTACAATAAATGCTGCATACCATGGCGGGGAAAAGAGCTAGCCTACATCCAAAGACCAGCTCACAGCTGGAAGGATCAAGTTACGGCTGATTCTTTCAATAGTACCAGCTCCTCCGGAAACTACACAAATTTGCAGCCACAACATCAGAAATCCTGCCATGAGGGCCTTATCAGACATCCTCTGGGTATCTTGATAAAAGTAATTAAAGGTGTCGAATTGGCTCCCGAATCTACCATCCGTAGTTTTAACCCTCTTGGCACTCAACACCTGATTCTGCACCTCCTCCCGGGTACGAGGACTTCGAGGGTAAAACCGGCTTGAGGCACCTAGTTCAAATAGGTAGCTGAGCCAGGCCTTGGTGTGAGGAAGGTTCCCTTCTGAGCTATCGTTCTTCTTCTTCGACATCTGTTGGCACGTGCTATGGTGACATAGCAATTCATGATAAACAGCCACAAAACCCGGGAACCGCCGTTCCAATTCCTCAAATTCTTCATTGGTAGGGGTATATGCCTTAAAAACTTCATCTCCCCAAGGCAGCTTGGAGACTTCACGCATCTCATGGAGAGCGAGTCCCATCTCCCCTCCAGGTGTGAAAAAGGTCCCCGTGCGACGGTTGTACATCTCAAGAAGAGCCATGAACAGCTTCTTATTTATGGGCAGACCATAACAAGTGCCCCGTATGGCATGATAAAACCGATCTCGAGCAGGAGTTCCTTATATAACCGCAAGATCCACAAGGTTGAATTGATCCATTAAGGGGTGGGGTTCATCCAGTTCAGCAGTGACAGTCGACCAGTGGGGTAAGACCGTTTTTGAGCAATCTGGTTCATAAAAGTAACAGCTTGGGATAACCTGATGTTGGGACCCTGCACGTTTATGAAACTGTCTGGGGCCAACCCCATCACATAGCGGCTGACCGGTATCTTGCCCGCGACTACCGATCTTGATGTCTTGTTGTAATGAATATCACCCACGAACATCCCCTGCTGGCTCAGAGTTAGGGAGTCTACCATTTTCCTGTCAATTGGCAGCATATTAAACCAAGACAGCGGGAAATGACGCTCCATCTGAAGAATATGAATTGCCATCCCGTTGGAAGAAAAACTCCAACTTTCAGATATATCTAGAATGCTCGGTTTCTTTACAGTTAGGGCATCCCCAAAGAGGAACACGAGTTTCAGATACGTGCCCCCTAATTGCCCCGAGTTCATCATGTCCAAGAGGTAGAAGAAGGATTGGTGGCTGATGACCCTCAGCCTGTCCTTAGATTGATCTTTAGTAATTTAGGCTGACACGTATTCGACCACCTGGTCGAACCTCACACCCAAGGCAGACTAAGCATGACCTACCAAGAACTCCCCTGAGGGGTTGATCGGCAGCTTCACTAAAAAGGAAAGGAGAAAGAAGTTAGAAGATAGCCAGAGAAAACCACTTAACACTTGCCTAGATTATGCGGCTCTGTTAGATGGGCGTTCATGCGGCCCAGTCCATAAGGTGCTTATGCGGCCAGGAAGCATCTCTCATGCGGCTCAGTCATGAGACCTCTCTCATGCGGCTCGGTCATGAGACATCTCTCGTACGGCTCGGCCATGAAGCATCTCTCATGCGGCTCAGTCATGAAGCATCTCTCATACGGCTCGGTCATGAAGCATCTCTCATGCGGCTCAGTCATGAGACATCTCTCATGCGGCTCAGTCATTAAGCATCTTTCATGCGGCTCGGTCATGAGACATCTCTCATGCAGCTCAGTCATGAGACATTCATGCGGCCCATATGGCACACCTCATACGGATCCATCATACAGAACTTGAGCAGTTTAGTGAAGACGAAAAGAGCATCAGCTATGTCGAAGCATAACAGAGAAAGGCCCGTGCATAAAACATGCGACATAGCCATTGAAGTTAGGGTTTGGTTTAGCACAGTTTCCTCCCATCGCTCTTACCATTAATAGGAGGATGAACATTGGGATGGATTGGGCTCGCCGTGTTCGACGAGGAAGCAAGCCCTTGCCCTTCGCTGCAGTATTAGAAGAAGCTTTTGGAGCCATGGATGATCAAGAGAAGAAGAGAAGCGGCGGCTAGGGTGATTAAAAGTTTGAAGAAAGAAAGAAGGAATCTCTCTCCTCAAAACTTCTCGTATTTATAGGCTGACAAAGGCGTGTAGATCGATAGAAGCCGCTTCGGATTTCGGATAAAGGCGACTCTTGGGATTCTATCCAAAAGACGGCTCCGAATCATCAAAGCAAATCAAAAAATTAAATGCTGACTCTTGGGATTCTATTCAAAAGACGGCTTTAAATCATCAAAGCAAATCAAGAACAATTAATGGGACGCCTACGTGGCACGAGACCAGTATGCGGCTAGAGAAGCCTATGCGGCATGAAGAGCTTATGCGGACATACCCATGCTTCTTATTCAAAGTATTTCAATTTTACAAATTGAAAATTTTGAAGGGGGTCTTGTAGAAGCATGAATTTTCTATGTGGCCCATAAGCAATATGGAAGCTTCATGCGGCTCAAAAAACCAAGGAAGCTTCATGCGGCTCAGAAAGCTTCATGCGGCCTAAAAGCAGCGGGGAGCATTATGCGGTTCGAAGTCAGCCTAAGCAATAAATGTCTCTCTATAAAGCTGGCCATAATTACTCTGACACAAAGGCGATAGCTCTGACAGAGATGACAGCTCTGACATAAAAATGAGACGTGACATGCTCCTAAAAAGATGAGAAAATCGTCATGATATCTGGCACAGTTCATAATTCCAAAGAAGATACTTTATACGGATCGCCTATGCGACCTTCATGCGGCTCAGTCATGAGACAACTCTCATGCGGCTCAGTCATGAGACAACTCTCATGCGGCTCGCTCATGAAGCATCTCTCATGCGGATCGGTCATGAGACATCTGTCATGCGGCTCAGTCATGAGACAATTCTCATACGGCTCGGTTATGAGACGTCCTTTATGCAGCTCGGTTATGAGACGACCTTCATGCGGCCCGGTTATGAGACGTCCTTCATGCGGTCCGGTCATGAGACACTCTTCATGTGGCTCGGCTATGGGACAGTCCTTCATGCGGCTCAACCAGGATACATCTTTCATGCGGCCCGCTACGGAGTAGCAGTCAAGACACGTGGCAGAAATTGACTAAATCATGACAGTTCAGATTTACTGCAACAAACAGATCATGATCAGTCTTAACCAATCCCCAGTTGTCCACTATAAACCCAGTCTCGAGGCACAGTTATAAGGATGTGACCCAAAATTTGCCACATTTTCGTACATCCTATTCCTCATGAATTCTTATAAATAACAAGGTGTTATTCTCTTGCAAGGACATATACGCATAGACAGAGACACACACAGGCAGAGAGAGAGAGAGAGAGAGAGAGAGCATTTCTTCACCAGAGCCGAGGTTGCGTTCGATCGTCCAAGGAGTAAGGCAGAGTTGATAGCACTTTCCCGAGCCTCTACCGTCACCCCCAGAATCTAAATTAAACAATTGTACTTAGATTGCTTTTCCTAGGTTTTATTCCTAGGCACTCTTTTGTACAAGCGAGTTTATAATTGTGAGTCAAGTTCAGTCCTCCTATAAAATTGTTCTGTTCTATGACGATCAATGGCAAACAATTATGAACACATCAAGGGCCATCTTATCGCCAAGAGGGTAAAAACATATACCACTCAGAGCTCAAGCCATACTCTACATAATATTCCCTCGCATCAGACCAACGTCCGATATGGACTATCCATCCTGCGGTGGTTATGCTGACCACGAATACCGACTCAAGATTTTGTCGATTCCTATAAACTAAAATTCTATGCACATTCTGTTCCGACATACCATGCCATCATCCATGGTCGATTGCTGCATAACAATCGACTTCAATGAAAACCGCACATAAGACATCCAACATATATCACAAACTTATTATCGCATCGTATCATTGTTATTCGTTTTTGGTATCTTTTACAAATTTGACAAAGCACACATATCACAGCCCACATATTTAGACTTATTGTATGGAACACCCAATGAGCGGCTAGAAGGATCAACGAACTTTCATCCAAGAGAACAACTTAGAATAGTTTGGAAGCAACACGGAATAATCGCAGAAGCACTATGAGTCATCATAAAGGCAACTTTGATTTCATCACGGAAGCAACTTTGAGTATTCGCGGAAGCAACTTTGAATAATTGCAAAAGCAATCTTTGAATCATCGCGGAAGCAGCTTAGAATCATCTTCGTAGCAACATTGATTTGAAACAAATCGAATAAAAATCCAAGGACGTAAAGCCGTGCTCTGATACGATTTTGTCATGCCCCGATCCCGGAGGATCGAAAACTAACCACTGTGTGTGATCTGTACAAGTCTAGATTGCACTTGTACAAGGTAAAACATTATAGTTCCTGGTATTTCTCAGAAAATATCGTCAATACAGCAAAACCAAGCAGACAAATTGAATTCACACAAGATATAAAAAAATGTATCTCTTTTTTGATAATCATAATGGATTACAAGACTTACAGCGGAATACAGAGTTTACAACTGATTACAAGACTCTTGAATAGCCAACTGAATGTATACACTTGCCCTTTGAGCTACAACTAAATATACCAACTTCTTTACAATGAACTTGCCAATTTGGCTACATTCTCACTGGTACAACTGAGTTACCATGTTCTATACATTATGTGCAGGATAGCAGAAGACATCGTCTTGAAAGAAAAGCTTCTGCACACCCATCTGAATCACCGATGCCAAGCACTGATCAAACGATTTCCCTCAAGCAAGCACCTGAAATTTTGGCCACAACGTGGGTTAGTACATCATCAATGTACTGGCGAACGGTGCTGGCCCAACTTACCTAAGAAGACAATACTAAGTAATAATGTTACAGAACATTATTAACAGTGGTCTTTCTCGTTGCCTTAGGGTCAATTTTATGTATATAGCCGACAAGAAGTAAAGCATGCAAATCTCATAGCCAACATAAATTTAAGCATACAGATATCACCCTTTGGTGATTTGGTAGTGTAGCCATCCCTGTACATTTATAATACTTACTCAGCCTACACAAGACATTGTTAGAAACAACAATATCATGATTCAATATAAATATCATCGTTCAGGTGATTCTTACCAACAACCAACATCCTTTCCAGTATTTGAGTAATAACTTACTCTGCCTACATAAGACATCATTAGCACTTGATCTATCTATATGAAGGTCGCTGGCGACACGCCATCTTGGACCGACTTATAGGTATACGGCGCCATTGCAGTGCAGGTAGCTAAGCCCCACTGCAAGTCTCGTATACCGTGCTACTACTTCAACACTGGTTCCCCCAGGACGAACCAGTTTGTAAGGCCCAGGAATACCGTTTGAGGAACCACCTTGTCGACAAGTTGTCCATGACCATGCAACTATATGCAACTTATCTATAAAGAAACATATAATGCATGATAAGGAAAACTAAGTAATAACCCATAATTCTCATTCGTATTGCCATCTTGCCATCTTGCCTTGAGCCAACGCTCACATTATCATCTGTCCAATTTAGGGTTTTAGTGAAATCTACATTCTACATCGGCATAAGATAATAGAATGTGATTTCCTAAGCCTTTCTCACATCTTTGATACCATATATCTTTCCAACCAAACTCAATGTACTCACCGCCCAATTCCTGGGACTTAGTATCTATTTTAGCATACATTCATTCGAACGCAATTCAAACATACTCACTGCCCAATTCTTGGGTCTTAACATCTTGTGTTACCATCTATTCATCGAGCTAAGGCACGATATACTCACCGCCCAAGTATTTGGGACTTTGCCTTCACCTGTCATGTAATTCATCGCAACATCATACAAGCGTACAATTCATCTAGCAACAACAGTTTACGTTCAGGTGATTATTTATCTTTCATTATGTTGCCAAATTTTATGCAAGGTGTTATTGAGCAACTCAACAAGAAACAAAGAATACTCATCCTTATTTTATGCTTAAAGCTAAAAGACCTTCGAAGGGTTCAACACTACTCACATTCATAGGACGATTCCCGCCACGATCGCATAGCCTTCCAAGCGATCCCTCGCATATTCCCAAGTCCAATAAGGCTTCATCGAACCAACCATCCATCATAAGGCATCTTACGGGTCGGGGCACTATAATAGCCGGGTGGACATACCCACTTTAAATAGATATGAAAAAAGTCTTAATGATCGAAGTCCAACCTCCGCAAAATAGAAAGAAAAAAATATAAAGATGTCCACTAAATGTCTCAATGTATAGGTAAACTAGAAATCAGCAGGAGATGCCTCATCATCGATGTAGGAAGGATCCAATGTCAGGCCGTACTCCTGGGTGAAATCGTCTAACCCAGGAGAGATAACCAGGTCCTCAGAGGAACGTAACAAGATACAAGAAAACACCATGCCGTATAAACTATAATAAATAATAGAAAATAAAGGACCTCATGGAATAGGGTTCCTAACCGTTCTACTGTGAATATGCAGTTAAGATACAATCCTTCAATGCATGAGCCCTGGTTGATAATAGGATTCGGTATAGTCACCTCTCGAGCACCAGTGACCAAGCGCATAACTTTTAAGAACATCAGGGGCCAACCTGAGGGGGTAAGCATACCCGTATCTCCAGTGGAGCTTTCGGGTTACAAGAAAAAGTGTAATAGAAGCCCAAACGTTAGGTATTGTTCTCCCCACCCAATGCCTAGTATCGTCATATCCATGACTAATATGAACCTCTAGTAACCGTCAAGTCTACAAGCATGCAATTCTATTGGCAATTACTTCTATCCGTCGCACGTCTCAGACATATCTGTGGCCAGACGACTATGCGAGTACGTGTCCTACATGTGACTCACAACACGTAATAAAACATGTGTCAAGGTCGTATGAGATATACCAATACCTCATTGTTAATGAGTGGTCACTAGGCTAAGTCAATGCAAGATAATAAAACAAAACAAGTAAAACGACCGATATAGTCATTTACACCCAAGTGTGACTTGGATGTACAATAATATAATACTAACAATAGATAAGTAATGCTGAATATAAATAACTGAAAATAAGATAAGGCAAATCACAGAGTAAGGTTGCAAGGTTTCTTTCCTGGTGGTGCGGGAATGACAACTCCAACAGTCAATCACGTCAGCAATGAAAAGTCAAAATCCACGAACGGCTCCGGATGCTGAAACAAATATTAAGAACGTTCCCGGTGTCAAAGATATGTCTAAGAAAAGCCTTTACAAAAGTCCAATTCTGGACACAGGGGTAAAATGGTAATTTTGGGTCAAAACGATATTCGTCGTTGGACCTATTTTGTAGCAAAATGCATGCCAGTATCTATGGTATCTAAAGTCGTCAAACTATGTCTACGGATTCAATTTGAGGATACAAACCCACCGTATGTCCAAAATTGGATTTCGGTGGGCCATGCACAATTTTGTCAGTTGGATCGGGTCACAGGCTTGCCAAATAGGCGTTCCAATCGACCTTCTCTGAATCGGATCAAACTTGGCACACAGGACTAGATAAATGATACGGCCCTACTGGCACAAGTTTCGTTTCGATATGACGAATGTGCACAAAGTAATTGAAAAGTTTGCAAAATCATCGATATGGGAAAATTTGACGGATACACATCAAATTCGTCGTGCACACGCAGCCAATTCAAGTTCCGTCAAATCCTAAACGTACACGAAGTACTTACGCACCTTTCGATACAAGTGGTTCGCGACTAAGTTGTACGGATTGTCGGGACGGACTCCGTATCGAGGTTTTTTAATATTTTCGAAACAGATTTTTCTTAAACTTCAACCAGATTTTAAACAGAATATAATAAGAAATAAAATAAAGTAGATTATGGATTTTGATCTCGGTCAGCTTGTCTAAAATATTGTTCAAGTAGATTTCTAAGATTAGCGATAGGCTGGTCGTAAATTGATCGCCAACATGGGTGGTTGGGACAGTTTCTAAACTTTAGAAAATCGAGTTTTTCTTGATTTTGGAACTCGTTTTCTGTCGTGCACATGGCGTATTGAAACGAACGATTTGATGGAAATTAAAGAGGGTTAGGTTAGCTACATACCCGTGGAATTGGTTCTGAAAATTGACGATGGAGCTGGACAAAAACTCACAACGAAACGGGGGTTTGGGACTGCTGCTGCTACAGCGCTTGCCATATCTGCTGCAGCGCACGGGGCGGCGGTCAGCCGACCATTGGCCCGCGCACAGTGGCGCAAGGGAGGCACATCGAACAAGTGGCAGCGACGCTGTCCAGGGGGTCGAAGAATTTGGTTTAGGGTTTTGATAGAATCGGGTGGTTGTTGCTATATGTTCGGGTGTGTGCGTGTATATATATTACAGAGGGGGTGCCTGTCGGGTTTTGCTAGGAAGGGTTTTGCTTATTTGGTTTCTTTTTTTTTCCTTTACCCATTTTTTCTATTATAACTATACATAACTTACTAATAATTTCCAGATAATTCTATAAATTTTCTAAAAAATCCATAAATATTTTAAAATCATTTTAGTAAATGTTTAGCACAATATATCCTTATAATTAAACTACTTGCTGCCTTTGATTTTCATAAAATTACTCTTTAAATACAAAGTTATTCAAAATTAGGGAAAATGCTATAGTTTTAAATGAACGTTCCTTAAAGAGATTTTTAAAAATATTTTATACCAAAAATACTAACACAATCGAAAAACTAAAAAGTCATCAAATTACTGTCAAATATATGAAATAAAATCACTAAATTTAGGGGTTTTAAATCCTGCCCAACTTATAACAATTTTGTCCTCGAAATTAAAATGAATCCTAATATCAAAGAACATCGAGATTAAGACGAGGGACGGTAAGTACGTAAATTCGTATCTCAGTTTTTGAAAAGCTGGATGAGGTAGTTATCACGGGAATCTAACTCGTCGCCATATTCTACAAGGTGAAGTATTCTTTATTCAAGTCTCTACCCAATTTATAGAATTTGGCTAACCGTGAAAATTGTTGCTACAGAAATTTTAGGGAGGATAATTCCTAAAAAGCGGCACGAGAATGTAGAGCATTTCTGTCTACAATCTTAGATCTTAAAGGGAGCCTAGATATTGCCATGGCTTCCTTGGTAAATACTTCTATAGGAGGATTTGTACAATTTACCATCATTTCTATCGGTCATGCTTTCTACAGGAAGGTTGGAATCTCTTATGCAAATAGAATAGGTTGGTTCAAAAAGATTTCAGTCTTTGTCTAACATGGGTAACTAAGGGATGAGAGTCCAAAATAGTGTTAAATCTTGTAATAGATGTTGATTAGACAAGGGATACAATCTTTACGTCATAATGACAAGGGTATGCGAGTTGGTGTTTGGTGTTGTGCATGAGGCATGTTCCTACATGGGTGGAATGCATACATCATATGTGTGACGTGTCTTGCATGGATTATGGGTGTTTAGTTTAGTTAAAAGAATGGGTCGATATTTGTATGGTTAATGTCTAACGGAACAAAAATGGGCCTCTATTGTTTATTCTAATGGAAAGATGTCATACATGTGGTGTAGTTAAAATAGAGCACAAGATTGTGTGTTTGTATGGGACAATATGTCATGTGTGTAGTTTGACTGGTCTAGATCGTGAGTGTGAGATTTGTTCGAAGGGAACAGATCATGTTGTGCTCAAAATATCAAAGTCACGGTAGAGGGTATCTATTGATACAGATAAAAGTAAGCGTTTCTGAACTACTAAATTATTGGTCTAACTTGGAACCAATCATTTTCCAATCATTGCTAATTCTTAGAGAGGATGGCCTTTACATTTCAGGAATTTCATTCTCAAAGGTAAAACAAAGCCACGTTTCTATTGCCGAATGAAGTTTGAAGAACCCAAGTTGCGATATTTTACCGCAATTATCTAAACATAAGAGCAAAGGGATATAAAGGCAATACGAAGATCATATCGTAACTCCTAACAGATAGAAGATTGGTTACGATGGAATCGAAACTTGATATCGCATTCCAAGAGATAGATTATGCTAAGTTCAGGGTTCTACCCTAGTCATAGTAGAATTTGGTTAATCATAGAAAGCACAGTAATATGGCTTCTAAGAAGATCACATTTTAAGGAGATGTTGAGGATATGAGTTACTTCTGATCGTAGTCATGGACTCTATGGGAAACCTAGTATTACCAATTTAAAATTGCCCATGTATTGACCACTTTTCATCATGACAGTAGGAAGGTCTTAGTCAAGTATAACAAAAAATAAGTTTGTACAATATGATTCCATTCATCTCATAACATAGGCTACAAGTGATATGGTTAAGAGATTGGTGGAAAGAGAATTTGTGGGTCATGAGATGGGGACTACATAATAGGTGTAAGGACATATTTAATCAAGTTTGGTTTTTATAGCCCAAATATGGCGATATGCGAGGATGGGTTTAACTGGGTCTTAATGGATTTCCTAATTGGACATCGATCTTTGATTAAACGAATCATATATTTTAATCTATATTGACTGAACGAGATGCTATGAAATCAATCTAAGCCATTCCTAGTAGGTTAGGGTAATCTTATATAGGTTCCAAGTCAAGTGGTCGGGCAAATTTTTCATCTGGGTTGATTAACCAGGTTCCTAAAGCCCGAGAATACGCCCTATATGACTTTTGTGTTTAAGTAGCACAAGAAGATTCAATTGAGTAGCACACTAGTGGCATGTGCGTAGTGGGCTTTGAGTAGATCACAAACATATATTAGGTCAAAAGAATTAAGTCCAGATTGGGTCTCTATTCGAAGTCGGAAAGTACACCGGTATTACGGTAAGGGTTATAGTTGGCCTTCTTGACCCGTACGTCGCATCATTGAAATAGAGTGCAAGGGGAAATCTTTGAGAGGGACATGATACGCCTAAATGAAGGGAGACTCGTCTAGGTCTTGCATATGCAATTTGTTGGAAGGTAACAACTGGTCTCGTGCTCCGAATATCAATATCACGGTAGGGGACATCAAATGATCTAAATAAAAAGTGGGTGTTCATGGGGCACTAGTTATCACCCTAATGGAAACCAACTTATTCTAATCAATCAATAGTACTAGTATATCCTAAAATTTAGAAGGCTTACAATCTAATCAATCTAGAAGCTAAGACACAGTTTTAATTTTAATGAGGTCAGGAAAATTTATGTTGCAATAACGTGTTGGCCCATTCCATGGTCACACCCGATTTTGATAATCGACAATGGCTTAAGTCAATGCACAAAATATACGAACTGCTGCTGAACATTTCAGGTCAAGTGAAATCAATATCAAAAAGTGTACTACTACATCAGCAAGCATGCAAATCAACATTCTGAAGCTCGTTCTTATTGGAATCAGTCCGAGTCATTTTATAATTTATTATGTATTTCATCTTTATTGAGTCTAGGATATAAATTGTAAGATCGACTGGATACTACTAGCTTAGGTTAATCACAATCCACTCTCCTATACAGCCTACCCATCCAAAGTCCACTTACCAAACATACCATTCACTTTTGTGCAACAGAATTTGACAAATATTTTACATTTGTACTGAGACAGAACTCAGGCCGAGTTCGGTCCGAGTTCGGTCAGTTTGAATTCAAATATTTGTTGCCTCCAAATCTGTATGCAACATTCGTTTGCAAAATATTTACATCAGAACTCTGCCCGAATTCTGTCCGAGTTCGGTCCTCGAAAACACCTATAAATAGAAGAGAATTTCTCATTTCAAATCACTCATTCATTCATCTTCTCTTCTATATTCAAAAGTGTTTTTCATTTGATCTAAAGCTTTCGTATTCTACCTATACATCTCTTAGCCAAAAGTCAGCAATATCTATTTGACCTAGAGTCTTTTGGTTCTCAGAGTTGTAAGAGGTCGTTCAAAGTTCAGAAAACTATCTATGTTTTCGGAGTCGGTCGTGCGCTCGTTGCCAAGCACGATGTTGTGAAGTCGGTCGTGCAATTGTCACCAAGCATGGTGTTGTAAGAGACTGCAAGCTCTCAATTAGCTTGTGCCATAGTAGATTAACATCAAGCAAGAGTACTCGAGACTGGATTAGTCCTCTTAGAGGGATACCAGTATACATCATTGTGTCACTAAGTTTGATCATTCTATCTCTTGCTACATTTATTTACTGTCTTTTTATTCACTGCCATAGTTATTTGTTTTTTAAATTTTAATTGGTGACTATTTTTTGCTGCACTCGCACTCACTCTATTCACCCCCCTCTAGACGTGCTCAACGGTCCTACAAATGGTATCAGAGCGGGTTATATTTTAATATAACAACCTTATAGAGTATATATTGAAGAACAGGTAGGCAACTCTAGGGGGGGTAAATAGAGTTTATAACAATAATAGCCAAATAAAAATTAAACTCTTTTTGCCAACAGTAAATAATCAGAGTAGTAAATGCGAAAATAGAAAGATCAAGAGAGCATACGCAAACACAGTCGTTTTTAACCTAGTTTTTCTCGTGGAGGACTAGTCTAGGCCTCAGAATTCTAGCTCAGGATTAAATCTACTATTTGTGAAATAGTAGTAACATCTCGTGCCTTTTCTTTAGAAGAGCACGTCAACTTCTTACAAAGATCGCTGTGGAGATGCTTGGAATTTTCCAAGCGACTTTCTTGACTCTTGCATAAACTCCTAACTAAAAAGCACTAAGCACTTTGAGGCTTAGGAAGCTTGTGGCTAATAGTTGAGAAGGTTAAGGCTTGTATGAGGCTTATAGATAAGAGAAGAAAAGATAATTGTATGATTGAAAATGATAAAATTCAAGGCCTATTTATACTAGTTGGGATAGGCAGAATTCGACAAGAATTTTGTGTCAAGAATTCACATTTTTGGCCGTTGGACAACTAGCATATAGCAAACGCTAAAAATTAGGGTCCTGTAATTTAGGGGACAGAGTTCGGCCCGAACTCTGTGTGGAGGCAGTGTTCGGTCCGAACTCTGTCTCCATAGGACAGAAAGTTTAAATGGGCTTTTGTGGGCTAGTTTGGCTTGGTGGAGCTTTTGGTTTTGTTTGGGAATAATTTTTAAGCCTAAAATACTCAATGCTACAAAGTTTACATTTAGCTAGACTCAATAAATGTAAAATAATATAGACTCAAAAATTGAGTACACTGCAGGAGAGAGACGACGTCCGTCTTGCACTGAGTTATGTCTTGATGTGTCATATTGAATTAGACAAGTATCATATTGTTAATTTGTCAATATTTGGTTGACTGTGATTTGGGTCAACAATCTCCCCTATAATGATAATTGACAAAATGATATTTGTATATTCAATGTTCATACCTGGACACTAGATGAAAGTTGTAGACATGCAGTAGCTCCCCCGTAACAATAGCTCCCCCATAAACATAGTTCTCTATAAGCTAATGTTCCTTATCTTGATATACATAATCTCCTCCAAAACATAGATATCGCACAAGATACACAAGATATCACACAATATGATAAAAATTGAATAGAAATATGAATATATCAAATAGATCTCCCCTTTTGGCATTTATCAATGATGTACAGCAAAGATGAGCACAGACTGGCAGAAGACTGTATAAAAAATTAACTGGCAAGCACACAGTAATAATGATATAATAACTGCAGATAAAGTCTAAAGATCCACAAAAACAGAAAGTGTACTCATACAAGAAAATCAAACTACATAATCATAAGTCCATAATGCATAAAACTAAATAAGATCATCAGCAGCAGCAGCAGGAACCACATCTATTATGGAGCACGAGATGGTCCTGCGACGTCAGATGATCAGTATCCGAACGATGAGGATCCACGAAAGCTGCATCCGGATCCAGATATCGCTTGACCCAAGGGTTGTTGATACGGTACCCGTCACGAGATGGATCCCGCTCCATAGAAAGGGACATAGAGGGATGCCGAGACATGGTGTACCGGATGTTATGCAATGAGTTGCTGATGGCACTCATCTACAAGGTGGTACGATAGTCGAGATGGGTCCAGCGGTCGTCCTCCAACAAGAAACGATCGTAAAGCATGGTCTTGATAGACTCGAGAGTAGCAGGAGGTACGGGTGCATGTTGCCCAAGAGCAGGTACATCAGCCTGAGCTTCAGAACCAGAATGCTCGGACTCAGCAGGAGACCCGACAGCTGCCTGAAGCCGTCATGCCTTAGACAGAAAGGCAGGGACTGGAAGGAACTGGCGCTCATCGAGAGGAACATGAAATGCATGAAAGACCATCGGCAAATAGAGAGCATAGACCAATGATCGAGGCCTCTTCATTGCATTAATCATCTAGTCCATCATAGTGTGAGAAAGGTTGAACGGGACATGGAAGTGAAGGTGATATAAAGCAGAAATCTCAAAATACGAAACTTCATCAGTCGATCCTGCTTTAGGCAAGATCGTGGAAAAGACGATACGATAAAGCTCGTAGAAATAAGGGTTAAGGAATTTTGCAAGTAACTTGCGTGGACGTGTATTTGGGTTACACAAATCGTCCTTAAAACTCTCAAGGGACGACCGATCGGGAAATTGAAACTTGCGTGCATCGACAAGCTTCTTCCAAGAGTTGGGTTCAGAAATCTCGAGATATTCCGTAATTTAAAAATCATCGAACGAGATGTCAATTCCGACAATACGAGAATATATTCGTGTGTCATCAAATGTGAGATTGCAATAAAACATTTGAATAGCATTCAAGTAAATAAGTGGAGTTGTAGAAACTAAATCATCAAGACAAAGATCATGAAATAATGAGTCATAACGAGAAAATATAGTAAAGTTGATGGGATGACCCGCGCACACAGACCGTGAACGAAAATCATTAAACCATTCATTTGGGGCATCCAATGAAATAAAAATTCGATCATCGAATGTGTTGGGGTCATTAGGATTTGGGGGATTAAAAAGTGGATGAATAGGTTGATCATCTCAAGGAGGAGGGTTCGACGAGGAAGCACCCTCGGTTCTTGCCCTCTTTCCTATATTGAACAACCTAGGTGCCATTTAACAATGAAAGGAAATTTGAAATTGAGATGAAGAGGAAGAGATACCTCAAGAGAGTAGTAGAATAAGGAAGAGAATGATGCACAAGCAATGCTCCTTGAGTTTGGGGAAGAAAACCCCACTAGATTGATAATTCTAGGGTTAGGGTTTGGAGAGGATGAAGTTTGAGAGGTTTTAGAAGACGTAATGGAGAGGAGAGAGTGGGAGAACCCGAATATATGAAGGAGGGTTCGGCTGGTCGGGTTGATCCTGGACCGTAGATCAAAACGGATGGATGGCTGAGAGAAACTAGAAGTTCTGTAATAGCCAGACCGAAGTCGGCCCGAACTCTGTGTGAGGCAGAGTTCGGCCGGGGTTCTGTGTTCTAGGACCAGAACTGAAAACAGTTTAAAACAGTTTGAAAACTTGCTAGGTTGGAGAAAATGATAGGAGTTATAAGGATTAAAGTAAAATGGCCGAGATAGAAACTTGCAAATGAAAATTGAATAGAGTAAATAAAAATGACGTCAGAAAATTTGAATTAAGCAAGTTATAAATGAAATTGAACCATGTAATAAACAAGAATTTATGACACAAATCATTAGGATGAAACTGTCATGGGGTAGCTACAGGGGCCGGATCCCAGCTAGCGGTAATCCGAAGACTAGTGCACAATGACGCTTAGGCTTTTACGCCTTGTTGTCAGAAAGACCCTTTCGGCTTGTACCCATAGCAAAGTCATCATAAAGAAATATGACATAATCGATATTTACGCAGGCCAATTTATGAATAACCGTTTCATCCAAAATTCCTAATTCACGACAAAGAAAGTTGAATCGCTCTTCGGATAGTGGTTTAGTAAAGAAATCTGCCAGCTGATGATTAGTGTCAATAAATTCTAAATTTATAGTATCATTTTGTTGATGATCACGCAAAAAGTGGTGACGAATTTCAATGTGTTTCGTGCGTGAGTGACATATAGGGTTCTTAGTAAGGTTGATAGCGCTAGTGTTATCACAAAATATAGGAATGTGCATAAAAGATAGGTTGTAATCTGCAAGGGTTTGCTTCATCCACAGAATTTGTGCACAACAACGACCAGCTGCGATATATTTAGCTTATGTTGTGGATAGTGCGATAGAATTCTGCTTTTTGCTAAACTATGAGACTAGAGCCTTGCCTAATAAATGACACATGCTGCTCATACTTTTTCGGTCGACTTTGCATCCCACAAAATCATCATCCGAGTAACTAATAAGGTCAAAGGATATAAATTTGGGATACCATAAGCCCACTGTAATAGTACCCTTAAGATATCGAAATATACGCTTAACGGCGGACATGTGTGATTCCTTAGGACTAGCTTGATAGCAAGCACATAGGCAAAAACTAAACATGATATCGGGACGACTAGCGGTTAGGTAAAGTAGACTACCAATCATACCTCGATACTTATGTTGGTCAACAGTTTTGCCGCTTTCATCAGGTTTCAGCTTGGTCGTAGTAGCCATAGGGGTGCTGATTGGTTTGTCGTTTTCAAGATCAAACTTTTTCAGCATATCCTTTGTGTATTTTGACTGGCTGATGAATGTTCCTTGCGAAGTTTGTTTGACTTGCAATCCAAGGAAGTAGGTGAGCTCCCCCATCAAGCTCATCTCAAATTCGTTCTGCATACACTTAGCGAAATCTTGGCATAGATTTTCAATAGTGGACCCCAATATGATATTATCAACATAAATTTGCACTAAAATAATATTGTCTTAAATTTTTTTGATAAAAAGTGTAGTGTTAATCTTCCCTTTTGAAAATCCTTTATCTAGTGAGAAATTGCTTAGACGTTCATACCAAGCTTTGGGGGCTTGTTTGAGGCCATATAGAGCTTTCTTGAGTTTGAAAACATGGTCGAGAAATTTGTGATTTTCAAAACCAGGAGGTTGTTTTACAAAAACTTCCTCCTTAATAAAAGCATTCAGAAAAGCACTTTTGACATCCATTTGGAAAAGTTTAAAATTCTAAAAGTTTGCAAAGGCACAAAGCATCTGAATGGATTCGAGTCTTGCAACAGAAGCATATGTCTCATCGTAGTCGATACATTCCTCTTGGTTGTATCCTTGAGCTACTAGACGAGCTTTGTTGCGAGTGACTGAACCATCTTCATTTACTTTGTTACGAAAAACCTATTTAGTATCAATAATCGAATGGTTAGCTGGTTTAGGAACAAGTTCCCAGACCTGGCTTCTTTCGAATTGGTTGAGTTCTTGCATAGCTGAAATCCAAAACTCATCATTAAAAGCTTCTAAAACAGTTTTAGGCTCAATTTGTGAAATGAAAGCAGTGCTAGCAATGGAATCTCTTAACAATGATCGAGAACTTACTCTGCATGATACCTCACCTATTACCAAGTTTTCTGGGTGTGACGGCTTGAACGCGAACTTCTTCGAAAAGCCCTCCAGAAAATTGGTTTCAAGGGTGGTATTCATCGGCGTGGAAGTTGATGGTACAACATCATCGTCGGGGATAGCTATTGCACTATTTTTTTTTATCAAAAGTCATATTAGTAGATTCTTCTACAATAATTGAGCGTTTGTTGAACACTCTATACCCCATACTCTTGGCAGCATAGCCAAGAAAAATACCATCGTCAGCTTTGGCATCAAATTTTCCTAAGTTGTCTTTGGTGTTTAGAATAAAACAGCGACAACCAAACACTCTAAAATATGAGACATTTGGAGTCCTACCAAACCAAAGCTCGTCGGGTATTTTCTTCGAAATAGGTTGAATAAGCACCCTATTTAAAACATGGCAAGCTGTACTGACAGCTTATGCCAAAAAATATTTTGGGAGTGAAAATTTATTCAGCATGACTCTAGCCATATCGCCAAGAGTCATATTCTTTGGCTCCACAACACCATTTTGTTGGGGAGTTCGAGGACAAGAAAACTCATGATCAAAACCATTTGTTTCGTAAAAATTTTCAAAATCAGAATTTTCGAATTCGCCTCCATGATCACTTCAGATTCGAGTAATCATGTAGCCTTTTTCATTTTGGACATTTTTGGCAAAGATTTTGAAAACTGAAATAGCATCGCTTTTGTTTGAAAGAAAGAAAACCCAAGTAAATCTTGAAAAATCATCTACTATAACAAAAGCATAGAGTTTTCCACCAAAACTGGCTACTCTACTTGGACCAAATAAGTCCATGTTCAGTAATTGCAAAGGTCGAGTAGTACTTACAGTGTTTATGGATTTAAATGAAGATTTGGTTGCCTTATTCAGTTCACATTCGGCACATACCGTGTCCTTCTTGAATGTGATGTCGGACAGACCTCTTACTAGCTTCTTTGTCGATAGCCTGGATATAGTATCCATATTGGCATGATTAAGACGCTGGTGCCACAACAGTCATTCATCCTTGTGGGTGTAAAGGCATCTTCCTGCACTGTTAGTATTTCTAGATAGATAGAAAATATAAATGTTATCATCTCTTTTTCCTTCAAAAGCAATGTCTTTCGTTGACCTATCATAAATATAGCATTTATTTTGTCCAAAGTTAATATCATATCCATGATCAGCAAGATGGCTTATGCTGATCAGGTTATGCTTTAACTCGGTCACTAAGGAGACATCCTTTATTACAAGAGAAGAAGGATAACCAATAGTACCATTACCTATGATATAGCCCTTTAAATTGTTACAGAAGGATACATACCCTTCCTTCTTCATCGAAAGTGATGCAAAATAATTTGCGTCTCCCGTCATATGTCACGAGCATCCACTATAGAGAATCTACTTGCTTTTAGTTGAGGAAGGAAGGTCCACCTACATCATAAGTAGATGTGATCTTTGGTACCCAAGTTCTTGTGGGTCCTGAAATGTTAGTCTTCGGTACCCATACATATAGATTGATATCAACTAATTTCTTGATTCTATACTGTGGTGAGATATGACCATGTAATCCACAGTATGTGCAAGTAGCATGCCTATTTGTGTTAGGAGCAGGTTGATGGTGATGTCTATATGCAGTATGGTGATAATTGTATAGAACAGCAGGATAGTGACTATATGTAGTAGCAGGATGATAGTCATGTCTATGTGCAGCATGGTTATAGTTAGCAGGATAGTGACTATGTGTAGCAGCAGGATAATAGTTATGAGTAGATTGAGAATGATGTCTATGTGCATATGGTTTACGTGCTGCATGGGAGTACGTGTACATATAAGCATGGTTACGTGCTGCATGTGGGTGACATATTTTACTATTATGAGTGGTCTTGTGTTTTGTGACTGTGTGATTGGGTTTGAGGTTGAGCAACTTGTTTTCCTAATCTGATCTCTAATTTCTTAGAGACAACATTCAGTTCATTACACTTAGCATTTAGACCATCAATCTTAGCAATAGAGATCTTGATTTTGTTCTTTTCTTCAACAAGCTCTTTGTTGAGTGCTGAGATCTCACGTGTTTTCTTTTCAATAAGTGCTTCGGCTTCATATAAGCTTAACTTAAGCTTGGGTACCTCATCAGTGACTTCCGTGGGTGGAGTGTCTCTAACATTATCAAGTAAGGAAGAAAGATTTTGAAACTTTATTTCATAGCCTTTGATTTTCTCCTTGGCATGCTTATATTTACTAATAACATTCTTGTGATAATTTAGTAAGTCATTAAAAGCATCGCCAAGTTCATCAAAAGTAAAGTCATCAAGAGTTTTACTAGTTACCTTCTCGGATGTTGCTATTAGGCAGACATTATCGGTATCTTGAGGAGAGTCATCTTCTTCCTCAGAAATCACTTACTTCGCTTTCGTGCCAAATAATAGTGTTGGCGTACTTTCTTGAAGAAGGCTTCTTGTAGGGATTCTCATATCTGTTACCTTTCTTTGCGAAAGGCCAGTCCTTTCGAATGTGTCCAGTCTTTTTGCAGCCATAGCACGTTGGTTCTCCCTCGTCGTCTTCTTGTTGTTCCTTCTTTCTTCGATTGAAACGAAGGAACTTCTTGATGTTGCGGACTAGAAGAGCTTGATCATCACCTTCAGAATTGTCGTCGTCAGTCTCTTCAGGATTAGCCCTTCGACGATGAGCTTTTAGGGCAATTTCTTTTGCCTTTGGAGTAGGTTCGTCGAAGCCTTTGAGGTCGAGCTCGTGGGTCATCAGCTTTCCCATCAAAAGTTTCCATAGACATTTTGGTGAGATCATTGCCTTCTATAATCGCATTTACCTTAGGGTTCCAGATCTTCGGTAGCCCCCTAAGCAACTTACGGATCTTCTTATGATTGGAGTATTGTTTGCCAAGAGATGGCAGAGGATTGATGACGTCAAGGAACCTTGTAAACATTTGGGTCATCGTCTCATTCGGCTTCATCGTGAACGTATCGTATTCTTGAGTAAGATGACTAATTTTAGGTTCCTTGACTTGAGTGGTTCCTTCATGCATCTCTTCTAGAAGCTTCCATACTTCGTGCCAGGTGGTGCATGTCGAGACCCTGCTAAATTCATTCCTGTCTATTGCACAGAAAAGAGCATTAATAGCTCTAGCATATAGACTCGCCTATTTCTTTTCCTCGTCAGAATATTTGTCGTTGGGTTTCTCGACGAGATCTTCCTCGACAACTATTCTGGCGAGCTTTTTGTAACCATCGGTGACAATGGTCCACGAGTCGAAGTCTAGAGACTTGAGATAGAAACTCATCCTAGTTTTCCAATAGGTGTAGTTGGTTCCATTAAATAGGGGTGGCCTACGAGTGGACTGTCCTTCCCCATGATTAGAAAATATAGATTGTGTGGTTGCCATGGATCAGCTCTAGGATGTTAGTCCTTGTAAAGAGAACAGAGCTCTGATACCAATCGAACAACAGGTAGGCAACTCTAGAGGGGGGTGAATAGAGTTTATAACAATAATAGCTAAATAAAAATTAAACTCTTTTCTCCAACAGTAAATAATCAGAGTAGTAAATGCGGAAATAGAAAGATCAACAGTGCATACACAAACACAGTCGTTTTTAACCTGGTTTCCCACGTGGAGGACTAGTCCAGGCCTGAGAACTCTAGCTCAGGATTAAATCCACTATTTGTGAAATAGTAGTTACACCCCGTGTCTTTTCTTCGGAAAAGCACGTCAACTTCTTACAAAGATCGCTGTGGCGATGCTTGGAATTTTCCAAGCGACTTTCTTGACTCTTGCACAAACTCCTAACTGAATAGCACTGAACACTTTGAGGATTACGAAGCTTGTGGCTAGTAGATGAGAAGGTTAAGGCTTGTATGAGGCTTATAGATAAGAGAAGAGAAGATAATTGGATGATTGAAAATGAGAGAATTTAAGGCCTATTTATAATAGTTGGGATAGGCAGAATTCGGCCAGAATTCTGTGACAAGAATTCAAATTTTTGGCCATTGGACAACTAGAATATAGCAAACCCTAAAAATTAGGGTCCTGTAATTTAGTGGACAGAGTTCGGCCTAAACTCTGTGTGGAGGCAGAGTTCGGCCCGAACTCTGTCTCCATAGGACAAAAAGTTCAAATGGGCTTTTGTGGGCTAGTTTGGCTTGGTGGAGCTTTTGGTTTTGTTTGGGGATAATATTTAAGCCCAGAATACTCAGTGCTACTCAGTTTACATTTAGCTAGACTCAATAAATGTAAAATAATATAGACTCAAAAACCGAGTACGCTACAGGAGAGAGACGACGTCCGTCTTGCACTGAGTTCTGTCTTGATATGTCATATTAAATTATGACAAGTATCATATTGTCAATTTGTCAATATTTGGTTGACTATGATTTGGGTCAACATATATATGGCAGCCATGAAATCAATATTCAACGGTGATGGACAATCCACAAATAGACCCCCACTATTTGATGGAACAAACTATACTTACCGGAAAACACGAATGACATTCTTTTCAAAGTCTCATGACTTTGAACTTTGGTCTATTGTTATTGACGGTTATAAGAAACCGCCACCTACAGTATTTGATGGCATACTTACAGACGAGCCTTATGATAAATATATACAAAGGCTGAAAAAGCAAAGACTAGTCTAGATGCTCGTGCCATCAACGCACTGTTCTGTACAATTGACAAAATGGAGTTCAACAGAGTTTTAAGCTGTAAGACGTCTCATGAGATTTGGAAACTTCTTGAGGTAACTCATGAAGGTACTTCCCAAGTGAAGGAATCCAAAATCAGAAGACTAACACACGAATATGAATCTTTTAAAATAAAATTCGACGAGTCAATTACACAGACGTTCACTCATTTCCTTCATATTATAATCCTTTGCAATCTCTTAATCACGAAAAAATCAGAAAAGTGCTACGGGCTCTAACCAAAAACTGGAACCCGAAGGCAACGGTAATCATTGAAGGAAACGATCTCACCACCATGACTCTGGAAACACTTATGGGCAAGCTTATGACCCATGAGCTGGATCTGCAAGAATTTGAAGAAGCTACTCCAAAAGAGAAATCAATCGCCTTCAAAGCTCAAGCCAGAAGATCAACATGCAAAGATTCTGATGTAGAATCATCAAGTGGTGATGAACAAGCCCTGCTAGTGAAGAACTTCAGAAAATTCCTAAAGTTTGAGAAATCAAACCGAAGGAAGAAAGATATCCAAGAAAGTAATAAAGAGGAAATAATATGCTTTCGATGCAAGAAATCCTGGCATATGAAGGACTGTCCAACATCAAAAAAAGCAGTCCATATGATAGATCCAAATCAGGCCGAAAAGTAACAACTAGTCGAAAGTACGCAAATATAAGTATCTGGCATGAAAGCGATGCCAGTGATTCAGAGAAAGAAGACAGACCCTGCTGGAATGCCAATGTCTGTCTTATGGCTTTCGATAAGGTTATCCTCAAATCCTTTGTATGACGATTTTACTTTTGATGAGTTAGAAAATGCCTTCAGCGAACTACTTGAAGAACACAGAAATGTGCTTGACAAGTATAAGTAATCTCAAAAAGAGGTTAAGGCATGCACAAGCGGAGTAGCTAGACTGTCCAGTCTCATTGAAGACATTAAAGAGACCTCTACTGTCGGTAACACGAAAGAGATAGCCAAGCTTAAAGTAGACTATCATGAGGCTATCCTTAAAATTGAAAAGAAAAAAAGAGACTATGTCAAGATACAAGAGTTATATGTCATAGAGAAGAAAAAGCACTTGGTCACAAAACAAAGACTCATAGATATGACTTCTAAATAAGAAGAGTCTTATGCGATTTCTAAAAAGTTAGAAATCAAGTTAGGAAAATAGGCTATACCTATGACAGAGCCTAAGTTTAGTCCTAATGCTAAGCATACACCCAAGAGGACTAAAACATAGAAAGCACGTAAGAAACACGAATATCACCATGCTTTCACTTATAGGTTTTCAAGAAACCACATATGCATGTCAACGAAAATTCTACAAACATGTTTTCAAAACTTACTTGCATATACTGTGGTACTCATGGACACATATCACAGTATTGTTTAGAAATAAAGCTTGTTGACAATCGCACATTGATTTGGAGACCTAAGACTAATCAATATAGACCCTTCAGTAAATGGGTACCAAAGGATTCATCTACTTGTTTTGTATGTGGACCCTCAACCCTCTCATGATAAAAGCAAGTGGATCCTCGATAGCGGATGTTTGCGGCATATGACTGGTGATGCTTCTTTGTTCGCCACGCTATCGATGAAGAAAGAAGGATACGTCTTCTTCGGAAACAACCTGAGAGATGATATTATTGGGAATGACATTGTTGGTATATCTCCTTATCCTGTATTAAAAGATGTTTGTCTAGTTACAGAATTAAAACATAACCTATTAATCATAAGTCACTTGGCTGATAATGGTTATGGTATCAACTTTGTAAAAGACAAATGTACCATATATGATATGTCATCTGGTAATCTCGTATATGAAGGGATTAGAGAAGACAATATTTATGTTTTCTTTCTAGAGAGTACTAATAATGCAGGAAGATGCCTAGTAGCTAACCTAGACGAAAGCTGGCTATCGCATATGAGACTAGGACATGCTAATATGGACACTATCTCATGACTAAGTACCAAGAAGCTGGTAAAAGGACTCCTTGAGATACCGTTCAAGAGAGATATGGTATGTACTGACTGTGAAAAGAAAAAAGCACATAGGTCAATATTTAAATCCATCAATGCTATAAGTACTTGTAGACCTTTGCAGTTGATACATATGGATCTATTTGGTCCTAGTAGAGTCGCTAGTCTTGGCGGTAAGCTCTACACATTTGTTATAGTTGACGATTTCTCTCGTTTTTTATATGGGTTTACTTTTTATCAAACAAAAGTGATACAATTTTTGAATTTCAATTATTTTGTAAAAAGGTACAAAACGAAAAAGGCTTCATGATTACTCGTATCCGAAGTGATCATTATGGCAAATTCGTAAATACTGATTTCAAAATGTTTTCTGATGATAGTGGATATTACCACGAGTTTTCTTGTCCTAGAACTCCTCAACAGAATGGTATTGTGGAGCGGAAGAACCGTACTCTAAGCAAGATGGCTAGAGTCATGCTGAATCAGCATAATCTTCCTAAATATTTTTGGACAGAAGCTGTTAGTACATCCTATCATGTTTTGAATAGGGTATTAATTTGACCCATCTCGAAGAAAATACCTTATGAACTTTGGTTTGGAAGGATTCCAAATATTTATTATTTTAAAGTTTTTGGATGTCGTTGTTTTATCCTGAACACCAAAGACAACTTGGGAAAGTTCGACTCTAAAGCAGATGAAGGGATATTTCTCGGATATGCTGCTAAGAGTAATGGATATAGAATTTTCAATAAAAGATCTATAATTGTTGAAGAATCCATTAACATTACTTTTGATTAGCTCAATAGTGACAGATCTAGCAACAGTGATGATAAAAATGTACAAGCAAGAACAGATAAGAGTCTTATGGAAGATCTGACTCATAGATTTGAATAATTGAAGTTCTTACCAGATCATCCAGAGATGCTCGTTATAGGTGATATTTCAAAAGGTGTAAGTACACGCTCCTCTTATAAAGATTCTGAAATAGCAGCAAATGTAGCTTTTATTTAACAAATAGAACCTAAGAATGTAGCAGATGCTTTTAATGATGAGTTTTGGATTCATTCCATGCAAGAGAACTTAATCAATTTGAGAGAAACCAAGTTTGGGAACTCGTTCCTAAACCTATTGGTCAATCGATAATTGGTACCAAATGGGTGTTTCGAAATAAACTAAGTGAAGATGGACAAGTTCTAAGCAACAAAGCACGTCTAGTGGCACAAGGTTATAATCAAGAAGAAGGTATTGATTATGACAAGACATATGTGTAGTGCTCCGTCCCGCTCGGTCAATCGGAGGAATCGAAATGCCGACGGCGTTCGGCCTTAGCCTTGCAACAGCTGCTCGAAGACTCGCTCGATCGAGGCGACTCCTCTTTCAGGTAGGGTAGTTTCAATGAACTTGCCTCATCTTAGCCTTCACATAATAACTCACATGTTTTCAATTTGCACAAGTTAGGCTTGATAATAAAAGAGACGCATCCACATAGCTAAGGAAATAATCCCGACGGGTCAGAATGTATTAGAACATGAAAAATGGTCCCACGGTCTGCTTAGATGTCTGCTCAGCGAGGTTTCAAAAATGACACTCGATCCTTCGTCCCGTGGCTTGGGAGAAGAAAGTTGGCCTAAATTGCTAAGTTGCCACAACGCTCGAATTAGCCTAAGTCATAGGCGTCGCCCGCGTGAATGCTTGATAAAGCATGCACGGTCCCATCGTCCAAGGCTTGGCATAGCCTTCGCATGTCCCGTGGGTTAAGTCGTATTGCATGGCTTGCGGCTTATGTCTAGGCACCCGAGAACCTGGTTGTTCAAGTCGAAATGCGTTCACGACACATTCCCTCGATACGAAGCTTGGCATAGCCTTTGCTCTGTAGAAGCATGGAAAATATCAGAACGATGGTCTATGCGGCTTGGAACAGGAGAACCCCATGCGGCTCATACAGGGGCTGTCCCATGCGGTTCAGAGAGACTCTCAGTCTCATGCGGCTCGGAGCAGAAGAATCCATGCGGCTTACAAAGGGACAGTCCCATGCGGTTCAAAGAGTCCCCCAGCCTTATGCGGCTCAGGAGTATATGCGGCTCACAAACGACCAACAGAGATATGCGGCTCGATCAACACCACGTGTCCCCGTGGGATCCCTTCACACAGCTGGCCGTCAATTAATGGCCTTATTTAATGCTTAATGCTCTCCCCTGATTTGACAGCTGACGGCACTTTGACATAAAGTGCCATGATGGTCCTGTCGTAATGACAGACTCTTCGGGAACATGAGAAAATCTCTGACACGATCCAAGATTGCCACGTGGCTATTCACATTCGGCTCAATTGAAGAACAGCTTTATGCGGCTGGCAGGAATCATCTTCCTACGGCTCACCAAGAAGCCATCCCATGCGGCTCGCAAGTACTATACCTATGCGGCTCACCAAGAAGCCATCCCATGTGGCTCGCAAGTACTATACCTATGCGGCTCACTGAGACGCTGTCTCATGTGGTTCATGGATATCATGCGGCTCTGGCAGGATCCACCATTAAGACACGTGGCAGAGATTCAATTGCCCCTATGACTTGACAGCTGGTAGCAGGGTGATTATAGGACGCGTGGTTTTAAATCAATCCGAGATTTACCAGATCCCAATAACCATATTTAACGTTATCCTCATAATTAATGAGATCAGGGCATATCACTCGTGATCAAGCCAATGGGACACGTGGTGAGAGATCCAAGCTTGACACAACCAATCATGAAGATTTAAAGCAATCAACATTAATCATTCACAGGATTCAATACTATCCCCATTTATGGCCCAGATCTTTCACGCTTAAAACTAATGGTCCAGATTGATTAAACATCAGGCCGCCGCCACTTTGAGAATGGGTAATATCCAAACCCTAATGATGCCCCCACTCCTATAAATAAGCAAGGTGCCATTCTCTTGCGAGATATACAGAGAGACTCCCCCAATAATCAGAGAGAAAATACACAGAGAGAGAGAGAAGCCAGAAGAGTAATAGAAGGAGAGCAAGAAGAGCATTTCTTCATCAACGCCAACCATCTCTTCACAGGAGCTAAGGCTGCATACCGATCGTCCAAGGAGTAAGGCAGGGCTGCCGTCGCCTTCCCGAGCCTCTATCGTCACCCCCCAGAATCTAAAATAAACAATTGTACTTAGACTGCTGTACCTAGGTTTTTGTCCCTAGGCTTTCTTTGTACAAGCGAGTTTGTAACGTGATGTAAAAGTCCGATCCTCCGATAATTGTTCTGTTCTTTTACATTTTATGGCAAACACGATGGCGACTCTGCTGGGGACAAACTTCTCCATGGCTGAGGAGTTGGTGATGCAATCGGATGCAGCCAAACTTGGCTCCACGCAACAAAAGATGGTCGTCCGCTTCGACCAAAATCGTTTGCTCCTCCCCAAGCCCTCGATGGGATACCCTCTGTTGCTCAAGACGGCGAGAAAGACTCTCCTGCGGCCCCACTTCAGACCGTAGACAACTCTGCTGTCCCTAAGTCCGGCAGAAGAAAACACTATGATGCTGGACTTGCAGGGGCAAAGAGGAACTCTATGCGATCCGAGCCGCATAATGGTATTAGCCGCAGGGAGAAAGCTCATGCGGCTACATCCGCCAGCCGCATGAAGAAAACTCATGCGGCCACATCTGTCAGCCGCATAGCTTATGCGACTACAGTTGCCAACCACATGGATGAAACTCATGCGGCTAAGGAAGTCAATCGCTTGCAGAAAACCCATGCGGCCACAATTGCCAACCGCATAAGGCCAGCCTGCACGGTCGTGACTCCTAGCTGCACAAAAATAACTCATCCGACAGCAGAAGACAACCGCATGCAGACAGCCTGCACAGTACCCAATTCTAGCCGCATAGTGTCCGTTCCACGCTCCTCTCGATCAGTCTTCGACCGTCTCTCATGCGGTCCTGACCCTGATAGTTTTCTGGATGATAAGCCAGACTCTGTGGTATTCAACTTAGCCTCTTCCTATTACGCACCCGCAAGTACTAAAAAGAAGAAGTCTAGGGCAGCGCGGGCTTATCAAGCCCAGTCAGCTGTCCCAACCTCTGACTATCGGGGCGTCCCGTTGACTATCACACGGGCCTCTGATGGAAAGTTGTATAGAACCACTCGAGTCCAGCCTCCGGCGACAAAAGGACAAAGTGGTTCCGCTGACCTGCGTGAGGCGATCCTCCACAAACGCAAGGAAAGAGAAGGAGCCTCGGCGTACAAAGAGTCCTCGCTTGGACATCACTGCACCCAAATCATCGTCAACTGCTGTTGCAACAACGCGGCAGCAACGGAAGATCGGCCGTCAGTCTTCCAAAGACTACAGCATCCGAGCTCAGAAGACGAGGCACCTCCTGTTGTCTCCTGCAATTCCACTCAGAAAGTCCCCGCCAAAGGGAGAGGGAAGAAGACAAGCATCTCCAGCCCCAAAATATCAACCACTACAGCTAAGAAACTGTCGTCTAAACGGCTGTCCTCCACCGGAGTATTCCAATACACCCGTTCAAAGACGAAATCTGCCGCAATAGGAAATTCATCATCCACATCGCTGGGGGTCGTGGGAACTGGGGGTAGCACTCCTCCGAACATCCACAACAATCCGATGTTTCAAGGAGCCGAGCCCGGGGAAACAACTCTCCCATCAGGTACAACAGACGCTGATGTCCCCAAGGACATCCACGACTCTCAAGACGAAGCAAGCTCTGAGGCTGGGGATACCGTTCCCTCCGAGTACGAGCCCGAAGAGAACATTCCCACCTACCCCGATGACTTCTCGGTGTATGGGTATGACTCGGAGGGCACATCCTCCACCGTTCCTTCCATCACTCCTCATGTAAAGACGGTGTTCATGACGGACAGCAATCAAGGTGGTTCCAGCGATCGCCAACGCATCGACACTTTGGAGGCTATACTGCAGGCCTTGGTCAAGTCTGTAGATGAAATCAAAGCCGCTCTTCCAACTCTGCAGGGAGGAACGCCTGGCCAAACAAGCACGGGTCCCACGGTCAATGCGGACTCGAACTCAGCGGCAGCAAACCTGGGCAATAATCCTCCCGAAATAACAGCCCCTACCGCAACAGATGAGGCCCGAGAAGTAAGAAGAGAGGTCCAGGAGCTCCGAGCCATGTTCCATGCCCGAGAAAACGCTCAAGACCTCAGAATGCGGCAACCATACCCTGCCGAATGGAGGGATGTTCCATTCCCACCAAAATATAAGCCGTTCAATATCAAACCGTATGATGGCAAGACCTCAGCAAGTCGGTACATCACTTACTTCGAGGTCACCACCGACCATCTGTCCCATGATGATGCTATCCTCACGCGATTATTCACTGGGGCATTGGAAGGAGTTGCTTTCGACTGGTATCGCAATCTGCCGGACAACTGCATCCACTCCTTCGCCGGCTTCAAGCACCTGTTCTTGGAGAGATTCTACGAAGTAGGGCAGGACGTCACCATGTCCACTCTTGTGGACGTCGTCCAAGGGGAAAAAGAGTTAACAAGGAACTACATTGAGCGGTTCCGCCAAACCGCCATGAAGCTGCCCTCCGAAAATCCAGATTCCTCTTTAATTGAAATTTGCCAAAAGAGACTGCTTCCAACGATCAGTCTTTGGATGGGCGAAAGTCAATTCAAAGATTGGAAGACGTTCATCATCAGCGCCACAAGCGCCGAAGAACGACTGAAGAAGGCTCGCCAACTGGAATTGCACATCTCGGAAGAAGAAAACAAGGGCAAGCGTCCCAACAACGATAATGGGGGTAGCCCCTCCAACAATCGGGACAGCAAGGGAAAGCAGGCTATGGTGGCCGATACAGCACAAAAACCTGAGCCGAAGCCAGCAGACAAACAATGTCCGCAAATTACTTACTCCTTCGAAGACGGTCACGTCAAACCCATCTTGGACATGCTCATACAAGGGGACAGAATTTAGCTTCCTCCACCAATACGGGAACCGCGGCCGGCAGAGATGGAGAATCCAAAGTATTGCCATTATCATCGCTATGTCCATCATGCTACACACGATTGCTACCAGCTGAAACGGTACATCCAGAATCTCATCGATTCGAACGCTCTGGCCGTCGATTTCGAAGAGGTAACCGTGGCGGCCAATATGGTGTTCGTACAATTCGGCAGCTTCCCTCCGACGGAGACTCAAGACGGGGTGGTCCCCATCCCTCTAGCGACAATGGAGATTACCAATCTTCTACCTCCCCGAGATCAGGCTGCCGGTCTAGTACCCCTCACCACATCACGAGGGGAGGTCATGTGGATCCATCCAGACTTGGTGTCAGAAATGACTCGGCCCACACCATCTTCCGTCGACCAAAAGAAAAGTGGAAAAGTCAGGACCTGCCATACAATCTCGGCAGACAACGAGGAAGCTACAGCCGTCGTCACGCGGTCCGGAGCGCAATCCCAACCTGTGGTTGACAATCTAGCTGAAAATCATCAACCCACTACAACTGATGCTCCGAGACCGGCTCAGCCTTCGACGACCGACAAGCCTAGGCGGAGGGAGGCTCGCTTCGACAAATCCCTCCGAAAGGAGGCAGCCCAAGGGCTAGAGAGGCCCTACAACTTTGACATCTTAGCGCAATTGGCTAACACACCGGCCAAGTTGTCACTGTACGAACTCCTAAGACTCTCCAAGGACGTTCGTATTGCATTAAGCGAAGCACTCCAAAATGTCGATGTCTATCTGGCTCAATCCAACCTCACTGGGGAGGACTCACCCGTCGATCTCTAAGACAGTGCCTGTACGGGAGCAATGCCCAACATCGTCTTCACTCCGAAGGACATGCTCATCAAAACCAACCTACACGATCGCCCGCTATACTACACGGGATACATCGGCGACGTGAAGGTGGATCGGATGCACATAGATCCTGGCTCTTCCATAAGCATCATCCAGAAGGGTCTGCTACATCATCTCTGCATCCCAATGCATCGCCTGACACCTACAAGCACCGCCATCAGCGGTTTCAATTCGGGCAGGAGCTACCCAATCGGAAAGATTCGTCTGAAGTGTCAGATTGGCGATCTCCAATCCGAAGTCACCTGCTATGTCATAGATGCAGACACTTCTTACAACATCCTCTTGGGGCACCCATGGATACACGATTATATGATCGTGCCTTCCACGCTACACCAGTGCTTCAAATATGTCGACAAACACGGCTTTGTGAAGACAGAATTTGCTGACATCGATCCCTTCTCAAAGGGGTCGAATCTTACTACTCGGACTCCTGCATATACGAAAAGTCGAAGAGGCACCTTGATGAAGGAAATGAACAAGCTGGTACCGAAACGGCCACGGGATCAGAAGGACCTCTGACGATCTACCTCCAAGCTCGTAAACCGGGCAAGTCCGCACCCCTTACTGCCACTCTGCGGAAGGACGCGATCAGCCTCTCGGTGCAGGAAGAGCAGATGATAATCCGGCTGCCAAGGTCCGACCAAGTGTTGAGACCCACAACGGGGCCACTGACAATCAGACTGCCGAGAGTCGGTCAACCCCAAACGGAGAAGCTCAATCCCTCCGACAAGCCGCTGACGATACGCCTTCCCAAGAAGGGTCGTCACCCCGATGCAAGGTCTGACACTTTTAGCGAACCAGCCACTCCTCGCTCTACGTCAAGTGCCAAACTGGGGGTCGCTAGTCTGCCAACAACTCCACGCTCTACTCCATCAACTGAACCACTGACATTCAAGCTTCCCAGGACGTCCTCTCAGTCTTCATTCACACAGGGGGTAGCCGAAGAGGAACCAGAGTTAGCCAAGTATGTGGCTTCCCACACTGATGTTCCCTCCGCTGATGATGTAATCCCCCTAGAAAAGATACCTTACTTCATCAATAAAGGGTTATCTTTGAACTACACCGAGCTCAATAAGCTGTGTACAATGTATGCTATGGAACACGGTATAGGCTCTCACCTACACACACAAGTGACAAATGTGTACACCGCGATCCAGCTTACTCCAGTAGAAGATGCTTACCGAATAATTGAGGGAGGGGATCATCCGATCATCTTCGGCCGGACGAACAACCCGCATCCCTTCACTATAGATGAAGCCGACCTCGGGACAGATGCCGGAAGACTGCCTCTGTATCTTTATAGCCCCCAATCCAAATATCTCATGCAGAAACAGGGGTATGATCTGGAGACGACGCCAGGTTTGAACTACGGCACTGGAGGACGATTACCTTTGAAGCCGCCGGTCCCGGCAGGCAAACCACGGGACTACTATAGCAAAACTCGATGCGGGTTAGGGTATGTAACGCCTACTACGACCCCTGAGAGTTCAGATGAAGAATGCGACTGGCAGTCACATTCAACCGGGTCACCAACTTTGGACTCGGATACCAGCATCGGAGATGTGTTCAGACAAGTCATGACAGTCAACATGGCATTCGCCGACGCTTACGAAGAAGACGAAGACATCCCCGATATCCTCGATCTAGAGTCGTGGGCCTAGCAATTGGATGCACAATGGGAAAAATGATTCGAACTAAGAGAACCTCATACTGAAGATGAAGTCATACAAGTTGACCTCGGCAGCGAATCTTCTCCAAAACCAATTTTCGTCAGTAAAGCCTAGCAGACGAAGAACGGGAGTCGCTGCTAGAACTTGTCAGAGAATACATTGATGTGTTCGCCTGGAGCTATGAAGACATGCCAGGGTTAAATCCCGACATTGCTCTTCACAAACTCAACATTCGGCCAGATGCGAAGCCAGTCAAGCAACAACAGCGACGCTTCCGCCCAGGCATCATGGACGCGATCGAAGCCGAAGTCAACAAACTGATAGCCAGCGGCTTCATTCGTGAGGAGCAACATCCCGATTGGGTCGCCAATATAGTACCCGTCCTCAAAAAGAATGGAAAGATTCGAATCTGCATCGACTTTCGTAATCTGAACAAGGCGTGCCCCAAAGATGAATTCCCCCTTCCTATCACAGACATCATGATCGACAATACCTGCGGCTTCGAACGTATGTCATTCATGGATAGCTTCTCGGGGTACAACCAAATCAAAATGTCTCCTGATGACGAAAAGCATACCTCATTCCGAACGCCAATTGGCACGTACTGCTACACAGTCATGCCTTTCGGTTTGAAGAATGCTGGCGCCACCTATCAAAGAGCCATGGGCATCATCTTCAGAGACCACTTACGCAAGACAGTGGAGTGCTATGTTGACGATATAGCCGTTAAGAGCCGCTGTAAGGGAGACCATCTGCAAGATCTAAGGACGATATTCAACCTAATGCGAGCGCACAATTTGAAAATGAACCCTACGAAGTCCTTTCTGGGCGTATCCAGTGGAAAGTTCTTGGGCTTTATCATCACGGCACAAGGTATCCATGTAGACCCTGAGAAGACGAAAGCAATCATGGAGATGGGTCCCCCGAGAAATCTTCGCGAACTCAGAGGCCTTCAAGGGAGGCTAGCTTTCATCAGGAGGTTCATTTCTAACCTCTCCGGGCGATGCCGACCGTTCACGCACCTCATGAAGAAAGGAGTCTCATTCGTATGGGACGAGGAATGCCAGCGTGCTTTCGACAGCATCAAAGAATATTTATCAAATCCTCCAGTTTTGCTGGCCCCGGTTCCTGGAAAACCATTCCTGCTCTATGTACGAGCAATGGAGCACTCCCTCGGGCTCCCCTGGCACAAAACAACGACGAAGGCTATGAGCAAGCCATATATTACCTCAGCCGAATGATGATTGGGCCAGAGCACCGATACACCGCTATGGAGAAGAAATGCCTTGCCCTGGTGTTCGCCATTCAGAAAACGCGACACTATGTCACCGGACAAACGATACACGTGATCTCACGAGTCAACCCTCTCAGGGTCCTCATGACTAAACCAGGGGCACTCAGCTCTTGCCTCGCTACATGGGCAATATTGCTGTCCCCTTATCATATGATCTTCGTCCACCAAAAGACAGTCAAAGGTCAAGCCCTGGCAGACTTCCTAGTAGCCCACCTAGGCTCGGAGTCCTCCAGAATATATGAAGAGATCCCAGATGAGGTCGCCGACTCGCATGCAACCTCTCACGATAATATATGGCGAATGTTCTTCGACGGTGCTTCGAGGACCGGACCTAAAGGCAATATAGTCGTCGAAGTCGGGGTAGTGCTGATCTTCCCTTCCGGATTGGTGATTAACCGCGCTTATTCCCTCATAGAGCCCTGCTCTAACAATGTGGCTGAGTACAACGCTCTGGTCATTGGCCTCCAACTCGCAAGAGAGCTGGGGGTAGAATACCTTGAAGCATACGGCGATTCCCAACTAATCGTCAATCAGATCCGGGGCTCATATGAGGTCCGCCACGAAGACATGATCCCTTATCACCAAATAGCGATTGACATCATCTCGTCGTTCGAGGGGTTCTTCATCGAACATGTCTCCAGACTCCGAAATATCGAAGCTGATGCCCTAGCTAGTCTTGCCGCTTTCCTATCAGTTTCGAACTATGATCGCCAATCAGTGGATATGATAGGCCACGAACTGGTCTGTCCCAAGAACAATGTGCAATTCGTGGCGAGTTATTCCGCCCAGACAATCGATGATACTCCAGATTGGAGACAACCGTTCATCGACTTCGTCGTCTACGACATCCTGCTCGAGAACCCAAAGGAAGCCACTTCCATCAGACGGCGTTCTCTCAGATTCTTCTACGATACAGAGACGAAAATGCTGTATCGTCGCTCCTACGACGGATTACTGCTTCGGTGCCTGTCAAACGCAGAAGCCAAAGAAGCCGTACGAGAAGCTTATAACGGTATCTGCGGGGCCCACCAGCTCGGTCCTAAATTGCAAGACCGTCTTCGACGAATGGGCTACTATTGGCCCACGATGGTGGCAGATGCGATAGATTATGCTAGAAAATGCAAAGCCTGTCAAGTCCACGTGGACTTCATTCACCAACCATCCAAATTTCTACATCCGACAGTGGCGTCCTGGCCATTCGAAGCATGGGGAATGGATATCATTGGTCCAATCACCCCACCTTCCTCCCGAGGACATCGCTTCATACTTGCGATCACTGATTACTTCTCCAAATAGGCGAAAGTTGTCCCACTCGCAGAAGTTAAGACTTCAAACGTGATCAGCTTCCTTAAGCATCACGTCATCTACCGCTTTGGACTGTCCCGAAGGATCATCCATGATAATGGTCCGCAGTTTGCAAGCCACGCATTCTATCGGTTTTGCGATAAGCACCGTATTCAGAATGTCGCTTCGACACCGTACAACCCGGCTGCGAACGGGTTGGCAGAGGCATTCAAGAAAATAATCATCAAACTCCTCAAGAAGTTTGTCTCCTCCAACAAATGCGACTGGAACGAGAAGCTCGGCAAATGCTTATGGGCTTATCGTACCACAGTTCGAACAGCCAACGGGAATACACCATTCTCCCTGGTGTACGGAAGTGAGGCAGTCCTCCTATTGGAGACTCAGATCCCCTCACTACGCGTCGCCCTCACACATCAATTGACGACAGACGAAAACCACCATCGCCGGCTACAGGAATTGGAGGCACTAGATGAAAAGTGCCTCTTGGCTCAGCAACGAATTGAGCTATACCAAGCACGCATCTCTGGAACCTTCAACAAGAAGGTCAAAATCAGAACATTCCAGGTGGGCGATCTCGTTCTGGCAGTCCGGAGGCCGATGGTCATGACTCACAAGACCGTTGGCAAATTCCAGCCAAAGTGGGAATTTCCATTTATCATTGAGGCAGTATTCTCCAACGGTGCTTACCGCCTCGCAAAACAAAACGGAGACTTGCTCATGTTGCCCGTCAACGGCAAGTTCTTGAAGAAATATTATGTCTAAACGACATTCTCTCCAAATCATCGAGTCATGTACCCGCTGGTACCGCTGAACTCATATCTACAACATTTCAGATTATCGAGTCATGTACCGGCTGGTGCCGCTGAACTCACACTTTCTCAATATTCTAAATTACCGAGTTATGTACCCGCTGGTGCCTCTGAACACACATTCCGGTCACTCTTTCAGATAGTAAGTCACGTATGATTATACCTCTGAACTTTCTTCCTGGAAGAGATCCTCCCTCATGATCCACTACCCGCGCTCCCAGTGCACAAAAAGGGTAATCGATCCACAAATTTCCGAAACGGCCATGTCCTCATTACCTCTGAGTCATTTTTACTTCCACCGAAAACAAACCGCCCCCTCGCATAGAACTTCCACGTTCTTCTACCTCTGAGTCGTTCTATGTACCCCATCTTCATTGAGCCCACTCCTGCCATGTCCTAATTACCTCTGAGTGGGAAGGCTCCGTCGAAGAAACCTTCATGCTTGCCATGTCCCCATTACCTCTGAGTAAGTATGTCGGTTCCCTTTCAACCTATTATCTGTACCCACAACCGGAGTACGACAAGGATAATAGGTCCACAAATGTCCTCTGTTGACCACAAACGTCCTCTGTTGACCACAAATGTCCTCTGTTGACCACAAATGTCCTATGTTGACCACAAATGTCCGCTGTTGACCACGAATATCTTCCGTGAAGTCTCCCCTGCCATGTCCTCATTACCTCTGAGCAGGAAGATTCTACGGTAAAACCCTCATGCTTGCCATGTCCTCATAACCTCTGAGCAAATATGTTGGTTTCCTTTCATCCCATTATCCGTATCCTGAACCAGGGTACGCCAAGGATAATAGGTCCACAAATATCCCTTGCTAAGATTCTTAGCATAAATTCACCATCTCATCATGCTCCGGGAGCCCAGCTGCTCTACGGCATTCTTTTTCCCAATACCGAGAGCACCCATGACAACTTTGCCATGGCTGTTCTGGATATCCTGACCAAACTTGTTATCCGTACCTAAAACCAAGGTACGCCTAGGGTAACAGGTCCACAAATAATCCCCCAGCAAGTCCAGTTCCACAAACACTGTAAGTACAAGAAAGAGAAGATGAGTTGAAACATGCGTATTCATTCAAAATTCAAAGTGCTACATCATTTTAGGATCACATCCTTTACAAAATCAAAACAAAAAGACGAAAAAGAAAAAACAACAACAAAAGAAAAATAGAAAGCTGATCACTGCTCCGGGGCACATAACGCCCTGAGACGGTCCGTCAGCAAGGCAACCGACCGCTCAAACCTCTGGATAGCTCGACGCTCCGTCTCTCGAGTCAGCACCGCCTCGTCCTCCAGTTGAGCATGGGCTTGCCAGTTATCCTCGAATCTCTTAAAGGCCCGCTCCAGGTTGACAGAAGATCGGGAAACCCTCTCGGCCTCCCGAGCAATCGACTCCTGTTCCGCACGAGCAGCCTCCAGCTCTGACTCTAAGAAGGTCAACTCCCTCTGGAGTGCGAGAATTCGCTCCTTCGTGTCAGCGATTCCACGAGAAGCAGACTCTTCCCGAGCCCGACAAGCCTGACTTCGACGATCCAGCCTGTCATACGAAGCAGAGAACTTGTCAAGGTCTCCCTGCACAACTGGCCCGGCAGTATCTCGAGCGAGCTTGATCCTATCCCGAGCAGCAAAGAGGAAGCCCTGCTCCCGTTCAATCGTAGCAGGCAAGCCCGCCTGCCGTATCGCCAGCAATTGGGTCACAAGCTGATCAGCTTCTGCCAACTTAGGCTCCAGGAGTGCAGCCAACCCCACCCCGCCAGGAAGAGACTTCAAAGTTGCAATCTGACCCCGAGCGTACCGCAGAGACAGAGTAAAAGGGGTCCCCCATTCTACAGCAGCATCTACGCCCCTCTTTAAATGGCGATAGAAGCTGTCGACCACATCCTGCGTCACTTCGTCCAGAGCCTCCGAGGAAGCCGGTGTCAACGGGAGTGTAGCCGGCAACGCTGAAGAAGACGCAACAGAATCTGCCGCTCTTGCCACAAGAGAAACAAACTCCGCACGGAAGGACGTATGAACAGCGGCCAACTCCTCTTCAGCGGCCCGCAGAACTTGAATGCTTGGCAGGGTCGAGAGGTCAATCTCCGGAGCCGTATAATCAGCAGAGGATGAGGTGGAGACCATCGCCAGCTCCATTCCCATCTGCCCGGGGTTGGCGGGAGGCCTCTCGACATGAGACGGCGAAGGAGAGGAAACGCTCCTTTCTCCCAGATCGCGGCAGGCCGAGCCTTCCCCAAGAACATCCGCGGTGGGAAGTAAAGGGTCAGGACCTGTAGGGCCAAGACAACCATGAATCGATTTGACCCGGAGGATATGTTGATAGAGCAAATAAGCCCCCTCACTAGTCAATATTTGGCTTATCTTACAAGTGGAGGAATGTGGAGGCTGAGGCTCGCCTACAGCCACCGCAGCCTCTTCACCAGCAGCCCCCGAGTCAGGTATAATAGATTCCTCCGCCCCTGCACCCTCGGGAGGGGATATGACGAGATCGGTGTCGCCTTGCAAAAATTCAGCAACCTCGAAGACAGGCCCGAGGGAACTTTCGACATCCCGGACTGAGGCCTCAACAATCTGGGAGCTCCCAGTCGCCGCTGAGAGAGCCCCCGCAGAAAGGACCGCGGCACACATGTCGCTAATCAAAGCAGCAAGGGTCCGGTCAACCTCAGGGACGGCAGACGGTTCATGGGAGGCCAGTTCATCAGATACCTACAAAGAAAAATGATTAAGTCGTATCCTAAAAGAAAGAAAATCACAACAAGGAGATGGCTCCGACTTGGTCTTACCTCCGGAACATCGTCTGCATCTTTACCCCTCTCGGTAATAAGTAATCCACGAGACCTAACGGCAGCTCTTTTCACGGAAAAGGTCACTCTGCTGTCAGAAGACTCACGTCTGACTCGTTTACGTGAGGGACCAGACACAGCGGGAGGCTGTTCTTCCCTCACTACTTCCTCTTGTGTAGCAAATAACGGATCCTCCGCCAGTTCATCGGGTGTGGGAAGCGGTTGATCCGCTACTTCTTCACCCCCACCAGAAAGGGAGTCTTCGCTATCATGATCATCATCCTCCTCAGCCGACTCGGAAGATTCTGACTCAGGGAGGGGAGTCTGGAGCGCTAGTTGCTTTCTAGCATTAGCCCCCTTGGGCTTCTCCTCTAAACCGGTACCCACGATGAAACTGGTACTCGGATCAAAATTAACAGGAGGCTTGTTCGCCATAACATGATACAAAGCAGCTACGTACAAAATTTCCCTCGGCGCCTTAGCATCGGGGACCGAGAAGCTGGCCCGAGTATGATAAGCGTCATAATAATTCTACGCCCTGACACCATCAAGGACGCTACCTTCAAAGCCCAAATAAGGGTTCGGACAATCAAGGAATAACTAACTATAGCCAAATTGGCGGGAAAACCTACTAGGTAGGTAGGGCTCAAAGTACACATTATCGCGGTTACGATAAACCAGATGCGCGGGGTGGATATTGCGCAACCAGGTGAGCATATTCGGAGACTGAAAGTGAGAAGGTCCGGTACCATCAAGGTATACATTCCTCACTTCCTCATCAGAAAAATGAGGAACAGACACAAAAAAGTCACACCCATCCACCCTCGCCAGTGCCCTCCGACAAGCTGGCATAGTATTGTATTCCCAAGACCGGCGATGGCATTTGAAAAGGAAAGCGTCTTCATCTGTAGCATCTTCCGCTATTCCAGATCCCATCAAAGATTTGTAGTGCATCAACAACCACCCCATCAAATAGTGGAACGGTAGCTCTATACGCTCAAAATCCAGCGTCTTCTGGCGGGCAATGACCTTGGACGAGAATGTTCGGAGACCGTGGTGTATGCTATACACCATAGCCGGAAGAAGAGCCAGTCTAACTCTAAATACCAACTTAACGGCAGGGAGAATGAAGTGGCGACTGATCCTCTCAATAGAACCTGCCCCTCCCGAGACTACGCAATTCTGTAGCCATATCATTAAAAATCCAGCCAGGAGCGCCTTCTCTGACATCTGCGTGGTGCTATAGTAAAAATAGCTAAGAGAGTCAGTTTGACTCCCGAATATGTCACTCTTGGACCGCGACTTCTTGACGCTCGACATCAGGTCCTTTATCTCTCCCTGGGTTTGAGGGGTTCGAGGAGTAACTTCGCCAGAAGGGTCAACTTTAAAAAGATAATTGACCCAGGATGTGGTGTGGGGAGCGGTCCCTTCTGAGCTATCCACCTTTTTTATAGCCATCTGGTGACAAGCACTATGATGGCACAGCAGCTCCTGATACACCGCAACAAAACCTGGGAGTCGTCGGTTCAAGTCCTCGAACTCTTCATTCGACGGGGTGTACACCTCGAAAGGCTCGTTCCCCCACGGAAGTTTGGAGATAGTATACATCTCATGGAGAGCAAGCCCCAACTCTCCTCCGGGTGCAAAGAATGTCCCCGTTCGCCGGTTATACATCTCCAAGAGCGCCACAAACAATGGTTTATTGATAGGAAGCCCGTGACAAGTGCCCCGAATGGCATGATAAAGTCCCACCTCCTGTAGAAATATTTCGTAGGTCTGCAGAACCCAAGTGGTCCACTGGGCCCACATAGAAGTGGGGTTTATCCAGTTCAGCAATGCCAGTCTGCCAACGGGATAAGATTTCTTACGAGCGAGCCGATTCAGGAATGTATCAGCTTGAGTGAGTGTGAAGTTGGGACCGTATACATTCATGAAAGAGCCTGTGGCTAGACCCATCATGTACCAGAGGACGAAATCCTTACCCGCGTACGCTGACCGTATGTTCGGGTTATAATGGATGTTGCCCATCAACATCCCTGATTGGGTAGAAGTTAAGTTACACACCATTTTCCTGTCCAACAGCACCATATTGAACCACGACAGAGGATAATGACGTTCCATGAGAGGAATATGGATCGCCATCCAATCCAAAGAAAAATCCCAGTTCTCAGAAATCTCTAATACTCAGGGATTCTTTATGATTAAAGCGTCTCCAAAGAGGAATAAAGGCTTCAGATATAATCCATCCAACTTTCCAGTATTCATCATGGCACAGAGATAATGGAGGGTCTGATTCTCGATGGCGTTCAACCTCTCCGACGGCTCATTAGCAGGAAATTGATTCAGCACTTGCTTAATTAAGTCATCAAGACGCACGCCCAAGGCGAACTGATTTGAGCCCACTATAAGTTCCCCCGTAGGATTTACTGGCAGATTCACTGAAAAAGGACAAAAGAAACAAGGTCAAAAAGATAGCCGAAACACAAACTACTTGATGCTTATGTGGCTTAGCTCAGCATAGCCTCATGCGGCTCAGTTTGAAAGAGCTCATGCGGTTCAGTTCGAATGAGCTTATGCGGTTCGGTTCGAAATGAGCATATACGGTTCAGTTCGGATGAGCTCATACGGTCTAGTTCGAATAAGCTTATGTGATTCGGCTCGAAATAGGCTTATGCGGTTCAGTGCGGATAAGCTTATGCGGTTTAGTTCAAATGATCTTATGCGGTCCAGTTAGAAATAGGCTTATGCGGCTCAGTTTGAAAGAGCTCATGCGGTCCAAGTCCAGATGAGCTTATGCGGCCCTGATGATGAAGTAGTTATGCGACTGCAAACAACAACTTTCATGCGGCTAAGGCCTGGGTCATATCCCATGCGGCTCGAACATGAGTCGAACACGCAACATACTTGGAAATATAGGCTCGCGCATAAGATATGCGGCGTAGCCACGACAGTTCATGTTGATGGTCCTACCAGCAATAGGCGGGTGAACATCGGGGTGAAAAACAGGCTCGTCAGCCAGCGGAGGAGCCGCCACGCTCGCCGCCGCAGTCGATGAAGACGCGGCCTTCTTGCCCTTCGCTGCCGCAGAAGACAACGCGGCCTTCTTGCCCGTAGCAGCGGTAGTCTTCTTGGGAGCCATTGTCGATCGTTGATGGGAGAAGACGAAGAGGAAGTCAGCAACAAGAGTTCGAGCAAAGAGAGAGGGTAAAGAAACCCTCAAAGAATAAACTACTCCTATTTATAGGCGAAGGAGGCTCGTAAATCAACAAACGCCTCGATCCACGCGCTGCCTAAAAGAATAAAGGTAAAACGCTTCGGTCAAAGCAAAACTAACCCTTGGGATCCTCCCCCAAAAGGCGGCGTTAATTAAAAAAATGAATCAAGGGCATTTAATGCAGAAGATTTGCACACGTGGTTGGGACACGTGGCAAAAAGTCTATGCGGCCTAACAGCTCATGCGGCCAGATAAATCTATGCGGCTGAACCATCTATGCGGTTAGCAAAGACCATGCTTCTTATTCAAAGTATTTCAATTTTGCAAATTGAAAACTTTGAAGGGGGTCTTGTAGAAGCATGGAAAATATCAGAACGATGGTCTATGCGGCTCGGAACAGGAGAACCCCATGCGGCTCATACAGGGGCAGTCCCATGCGGTTCAGAGAGACTCTCAGTCTCATGCGGCTCGGAGCAGAAGAATCCATGCGGCTTACATAGGGACAGTCCCATGCGGTTCAAAGAGTCCCCCAGCCTCATGCGGCTCGGGAGTATATGCGGCTCACAAACGACCAACAGAGATATGCGGCTCGATCAACACCACGTGTCCCCGTGGGATCCCTTCACACAGCTGGCCGTCAAGTAATGGCCTTATTTAATGCTTAATGCTCTGCCCTGATTTGACAGCTGACGGTGCTTTGACATAAAGTGCCATGATGGTCATGTCGTAATGACAAACTCTTCGGGAACAGGAGAAAATCTCTGGCACGATCCAAGATTGACACGTGGCTATTCCCATGCGGCTCAATTGAAGAACAGCTTCATGCGGCTGGCAGGAATCATCTTCCTGCGGCTCACCAAGAAGCCATCCCATGCAGCTCGCAAGTACTATACCTATGCGGCTCACCAAGAAGCCATCCCATGCAGCTCGCAAGTACTATACCTATGCGGCTCATTGAGACGCTATCTCATGCGGTTCATGGATATCATGCAGCTCTGGCAGGGTCCACCATTAAGACACGTGGCAGAGATTCAATTGCCCCCATGACTTGACAGCTGGTAGCAGGGTGATTATGGGACGCGTGGTTTTAAATCAATCAGAGATTTACCAGATCCCAATAACCATATTTAACGTTATCCTCATAATTAATGAGATCAGGGCATATCACTCGTGATCAAGCCAATGGGACACGTGGTGAGAGATCCAAGCTTGACACAACCAATCATGAAGATTTAAAGCAATCAACATTAATCATTCATAGGATTCAATACTATCCCCATTTATGGCCCAGATCCTTCACGCTTAAAACTAATGGTCCAGATTGATTAAACATCAGGCCGCCACCACTTTGAGAATGGGTAATCATCCAAACCCTAATGATGCCCCCACTCCTATAAATAAGCAAGGTGCCATTCTATTGTGAGAAATACAGAGAGACTCCCCCAATAATCAGAGAGAAAATACACAGAGAGAGAGAGAAGCCAGAAGAGTAATAGAGGGAGAGCAAGAAAAGCATTTCTTCATCAACGCCAACCATCTCTTCACAAGAGCCAAGACTGCATACCGATCGTCCAAGGAGTAAGGCAGGGCTGCCGTCGCCTTCCCGAGCCTCTATCGTCACCCCCCAGAATAAAATAAATAATTGTACTTAGACTGCTGTACCTAGGTTTTCGTCCCTAGGCTTTCTTTGTACAAGCGAGTTTGTAACATGAAGTAAAAGTCCGGTCCTCCGATAATTGTTCTGTTCTTTTACATTTTATGGCAAACATGCTCGTCAAGTCGTTGCGCAAATAAGTTAGGCAAAGTTATGTCGGTTGATCTAAGCCATTTCTAGCACTGTCCCGCTCTATCTGTGAATGTCAAGTCATATAGTCCCTCGAGAACAAGGCTCGTCCTATAAAGTATATGACTTGAGCGATAGTGTCGCCTAGAGAACAAGGTCTGTCTAAGGCATGAGCCATGGTCGGGTTAGTGAAAAGCATGCCACGGACAAAGGAAGTCTATGCGATTGGTTATCGCCGAGATCGGTCCCGCTACTTGGGAGTCTCGATAAGTCTTGTACACGAGATCGGTCCCGCTACTTGGGAGTCTCGATAAGTCTCATACACGAGATCGGTTCCGCTACTTGGGAGTCTCGTTAAGTATCGATAAATCTTGTACACGAGATCGGTCCCGCTACTTGGGAGTCTCGATACGTCTCATACAAGAGATTGGTCCCACTACTTGGGAGTCTCGCTAAGTCTCGATAAGACTCGTTCATGAGATTGGTCCTGCTACTTGGGAGTCTCGCTAAGTCTCAATAAGAAATCACACAAGATTGGTCCCGCTACTTGGGAGTCTCGATAGAAAGATGGAAAGCAGGGTCATGAATAAGGAAGGACTTGGTAGATAAAGTTGAGTCTTGCATAGTCATTGGACGACTTGTGCGCACGGGCAAAATTCTTCAAGCGATCCCGGGGCGTCGGGTTCGTGTCGGCCTATGAGGAATTACAGATATTGCACGACCTTCATCGATGGTACAACTCGTTGAAGTGAACCATTACAATATAGGCTGCACATCATTCGGTGGGAGCTCGTACCTCGCCACGTGAATGGTCACCGCATTAAAAAAGATCCAGGATAGCTTGACATTGCTAGTGACAACTCATATAGATGTGTCGACAAGAGCGGCTATCCGTGTGTATGCCTTTGGATTGCATCGAGTACTAGCAGGTTACGAGTTGGGTTAACAAGTTACGCTTATAGCAAGCGCTAATCTTGAATCATCACGGGTTAGGGTGTGCACGGTTGCATCACCAATCTAGAGCCTAAGAGATGGCTATAACAAGGATACGTGCTTCGGCATGAATGTGGTCTCGTCTCGAGTTAAGCCAAGAAGGACAGTAAGGTGAGTTGGTTAAGTATGGTGACCCGTGGAAGGCACGATCTCGATCTTAAAGCACGATCATGTCTACTGGCACGACTTGCACGAGTTGTCCCCTTAACGGCATTGGCACGAGAATGGTCTAAAGTAGTATAAATTTAAATGAAAGTCTTGGCACGGTCGAGTTGCATAAGTTCCTACTCGGTGAGACACTGCCTCGAATATGTATTGAAGTCACAAATAGAGTACAGCACGGCCGTGTCGTTGTATTACTAAGTATAGGCCAAGATATCGTGGTCATAAAATTAATCCTAAGGCAAGACTAGAAAGACAATCGAAAGGGATTTAAGCTGCACAAAGTAAATAAACGTGTCGATTTTGTATGGGTGGGCGAGGAGCTCACTCCACCAGTATAGTTGAGTACTGACACCTACATAGTTTCCATGTACATGCACAGGTAGAAGCTCATGGCATGGAGCTCGCTTGGATGTGTCGAGGCACGGAGTTCCTTGGCGATTCGAAGCATGCGGCAGCGTGAAGTCAAGACTTATACAGGACATAATGTATGGACATTGCCTTCCGAAGCTTCCGCTGTCTCAAGCATTGTTTCGAAAGATGAGAGAGAGCAGAAAGACTTGTAAAATGAGAGAAAAGTGAGCCTGAGAGACTTGTAATCAGGGCCTTGTGCCCCATTGTAATCTCATTGTTTAATATTAATAAAGAGCACTTTTAAATAACTTGTGTGTTGCTTCTAAATTTTTGCTGCATGTTTTAATGTTTCTGCTTGGGACTTCTGTACGACGACCTCGTCGCAGCCACTGTAATCGACCGTTATAAAACTTCTTTGGACCAGTGCAATCTAGGCTCGTGCGGTATCACGCCTTAGCGAGGACGATAGCTCCTACGGGAGCAGGGCATGACATAATTGTATCAGCGTGCGGCTTTACGTCCTTGGACTTCAAGTCGAATCTCTTAGTTTTGAAAGCTCGTTCATAGAAAAAGGAGTGTGCGCTCTCTCTCAAATGTCCCATGGCCTGCCCATACAATATGTCTAAATATTTTCAAAATTTCATACAAGTGTTCAATCGAATGCATCGGTAGGCGATGGCCTTTGTGCCGAATGGTATCAAACTTGACTTGATAGAAAACACATGCTAAAGTTAGCAAGTCGCGTGCGTGCCTAAATAGTCCTACTTCGACATTAGCAAATGAGCATGCAAAATTAAGAGTATAGTTCGTACGGGATAGCTATGCACACGGACTTTTGGCTAAGTTGTACCACGTGTCGTGCACCTCGACTTTTTGGTGCAAATGAATCGCGAGCAATATCAAGTATCGCTCGGTCGGGAATGGGGATACACATAGAGTGTATATCGATATAATGCTATCGGACTAACGCTTAGGCATAGGTCGAAGATTTGTTTAGATTTTGAGGAATAGTCCGGATGACTTAGTACGTCGAGACGATGTGTGCGATTACGCTAGAGATTCGTCGAACGAATCTGAAAGATGTTTTAGCGAATAATGTGAATGTGATTGTGGATTAAATAGGATGCCTCGAATCTTGAGTGGTGTATAGTTTGTCTTGGAAATCATTCGAGCAAAAATTGAGGATTACGAGTAACAACGAGTATGTCGGCGAGGCGATACGATCGCACAAAGCCTTAGAACGCGTCACGCTTTGTTGGTCGGGACTTCGAATGTCTCGAACGAGATGTCGTTCGGACAACTTGTGAATGGGAAACGCGAGTTAGAAAATGATTCAGAACGACGAATAAAAGTGAATGTCTTGATCGAGGAAGCCTAGAGGATCGTACTTGTGATTTCGGATTAAGTCGAATGGAATTATAGTAAATCCAATTCAAAAAGTAGCATCAGTTGCACGACTCGGAGTTCATTGCAGAGGAAGATCATCAGGTTACATACATCATCGATGGTATTGAGGCGTATCAAAGATCGATGTGCGATAACTCGAGGATACTCTGATTCGAGGAGCGATGGTCGTGTAAAATGTTATTGTTCCGTTGGATGCTATACTCGGGATGTTGAAATATATCGAGAAAAAGATAGACTTGGCTCGAGGATTTTTTAGTTGAACGAACGACAAACAGACTATCAAACTAAGATCCTGGCTTGAATGGAAATGAAATGTTTGGATTGCTTCGACGATAACCACAACCTTGGCATTCTTGTCTTATGCGAGCACAACTCCAGCCTCGTATATGCCTCACGTCAATTACGACGATCACTCCGCGTGAGCGCTGGTATGGTGATACATACAGCGGGGGTGATCGAACTTGCATGGCATGGCAATTTGAATACTTCGACTTGTGGTTTGACGCGAAGGTGGACTCGAGAATGACTCCGTGTACATGATTATTGAACTTAAGGATTAGGTAGGTCCAATCCGCGTATCGAAAAAGAATTAGTCGAGACGCAAGCAAAGAGTTACTCTCTAATAAGGACAATTATCCTGCGAGAACGTAGAATGGTGATTCATGCCCACCGTGGATAATAGGACTCACGTGAGATTGGGGCAGAACAAATTGTTGCGTTAGACGACTGTAGAAGCATGGAAAAGAATAATAATTCTTATGCGGCCCAGAATCAACATGAAACTCTATGCAGCTCAAAACTTGGGGAGTTTCATGCGGCTCAAAAATCCCTGAGAGCTTCATACGGCTCAAAGAGGTTCATGCGGCTCAGATAGTTTTATGCGGCTCAAAAAAAGCCACGTGGCCTTATGCGGTTCGAAATAGGCCCATACAGCTGGCCATAATTACTCCGTGCAGTTGGCTATTAATGCTCTGACATAAAGTGACAGCTCTGACATGATGGCTCTGACATATAGAAGAGACACGACATGCTCATAAAAAGAAGAGAGAATCTTTATGATATCGGACAGAGTTCACAAAGTCCAAAGAAAGTTCTCTATGCGGATCGCATGTGTGGCCTTCATACGGCTCGGACACGAGGCCACCCTCATGCTGCTCGGTTATGAGGCCAGCCTCATACGGCTCGGTTATGCGGCTACTATTGGCCTAATGATTGTATCATATTTTTGAATATGGTTAATCTGTTAAGTTTAGCATTTCATTATCACTAATCTTCATACTATCGCTATAGCATTTCTACTTATACTTATACCTTTGGTGATATGTGCCTATTCATTTACATATTAGTGATATGAGCTTATCTATCTTAAATTTAATCGGGTTACCAAAATCAAAACTATGTTTTCGATTGTGGTCATTCAATTAAGTTTAATCATTATGATATCACTAACATTTATGCTATCACCTTAGAATTTATACTTAAACTCCGCATTGTCCTAATGTGCATTAAACTTATCATACTTGCTACTATGTATATTGCTTTGTTCGTCTAACATGTACATGCAGAAAAGTAATAAGCAAGATCAATGTGGACATATGCAATGGAAGCAAATCAATTGATTCAATTTATTTATACCCTTTAATATGTCGTATACCTAGTTCATCATGGACCCATATTTTCTTCTATTTTTATATTCTATTGATTGAGGTCATGATATTTTTATTTGTGAAGGTTTTATGAGAGTATATGCTAGTGTCTTTATTATCTATCTCTCTTTTTCTTTATATGGATTAAATAAGTCATCTTGTTTATATTAACTTTCATATCTTATCTTGATGACTATTGTGCTTTCATTGGTTTGGCTTCCCTTATATGCTTAATTGATTTAGCTTTTCTTATTGAGGACTTACCTAAAATTCTTGTTTATCTATATTGGTAATACTTTGAGGGGGAGCATTTAAGTCGACTGAATGTCTCTTTCTCAAGTATTTTTCTCCTTTACCTTCAAGTTTTTCTAAAGGTTATTCACATAGCAATGATAAGTTAATTGAGTTCAAATACATTAACTTGGGTAAGCAAATAGATTTTGCAAATAAAGAGATTATTTTATATCAATTACTTTACAATTATCTAATCCTCACGGGCTTTTGACTGAAATCCTTGATTGAATCTTTTATTTCAATTGGTATATCGCTTCCTTCCAAAACTAGAGTTTTAATTCATATAATATTATGTTTTGGAGTTTCTTTCTTGGATTTCAAGTTGGTAAAACTATTTTTTGATTGTTTTTCAATTTTATTTGTTTTACCAACTATATTGTGTTTTGACATGCTTCTTTTAAATATTTGATGTTCTACATTGGCTATGTAGCTTTATAAACTTGTCATTACACCCTTCTTCCATTGTTTTTCATTAGTATATCTTGATCATGATTGTTTAGAAGTTTCCCATGCTCTGAATTTTATGCTGGAGATTGATTTTATTTTATCTCTTAGTACGGGGGAGCCTATTTTTGATCATGTCAAAGGGGGAGAAGTAAGTTTAAGTATGTATTTATAAGTAATCTAAGTAGTATGCTTTTAGTGATATTGCTTATGTCTTTTGTATATTAGTGATACATGCATCTATTCTGTCCATACTAAACTTAACCGAGTTGCCATAATCAAAAAGGGGGAGATTGTTGGCCCAATGATTGTATCATATTTTTGAATATGGTTAATCTGTTAAGTTTAGCATTTCATTATCACTAATCTTTATACTATCGCTATAGCATTTCTACTTATACTTATACCTATTGTGATATGTGCCTATTCATTTACATATTAGTGATATGAGCTTATCTATCTTAAATTTAATCGGGTTGCCAAAATCAAAACTATGTTTTCGATTGTGGTCATTCAATTAAGTTTAATCATTATGATATCACTAACATTTATGCTATCACCTTAGAACTTATACTTAAACTCAGTATTGTCGTAATGTGCATTAAACTTATCATACTTGCTACTATGTATATTGCTTTGTTCGTCTAACATATACATGCAGAAAAGCAATAAGCAAGATCAATGTGGACATATGCAATAAAGAAATCATGGTGGGCCAAAGACGACAGATCCTACAAGATTTCTCTGAACCACCCGATGACATCTCCGAAACCACGCACTCGGGGGTTCCGTTGCCCGGTCTGCGGACGGGGGTCGAGGGGGTAGCACCCCTCGTCGGGGGTTCGGGGGCGAAGCCCCCGAAAGGTATTCAGTTTTCACAAACTGTATATCTTTGGACAGCTACCGCCAAGGGAAAAAGGCAACATTTATCAAGGAAAGAAGCCATGCCATGCCATCATCATTTCAAGACTCTGAAGAAGCCTGCACCTGCTACAGTATTTCTGGAGTCTGTAATGAGTCTTAGGAATATTTGTAAACACAAGAAATGGATGGTAAAATCGAAAGCTAGGGTAGAAATTAGTCCAGGATCATTTTCGGATGAAAAGCGGCATACCGATGGTATACCGGTCCATACCGACGGTATACCGATTTTGTTCACAGAAAGTTTCTGTCTACAAAATCGGCATACCGACGGCATACCGGTTCATACCGACGGTGTACCGGTTTAGTAACGTTAAAATTTTAACGGTCAAAAATTCGAGCAATTAATGATCCCAACGGCTATATTTTTAGCCGTTGCATTCTAGATCGGTATACCGCCGGTATGCCGGTTCATACCGGCGGTATGCCGGTTCGCAGACTGAAAAGTTGCCTTAAGCTCTTTTCAATACTTTGGTTATAAATAGCCTTGAACCCCTTCATTCAAGGTTGATGCTTTGAGCCTAAAAATTTCTAAACCACCAAAGCCTATCCACAAATAACTCTACAAAGCTTTCATTTGCCATCCACAAATTATGTTAGAGTTATTGAGTTGAAAAGTAAGATCTTCATCTTATTGTATAAGGAGATCAAAACCTATTGTGAAAGGTTGAAGTTGGAGAGTCTTCGTATCCAAACTCTCGGTTGAAGTTGGAGAGTCTTCGTATCCAAACTCTCGGTTGAAGTCGGAGAGACCTTCGGATTAAAGCTCTCGTGTAAGAAGTTGGCGAGTTCTTCGGATCCAAACTCGTGTGTAACTATTTACTCAAATAGTGGATTAAAGCCGGAGAGAGTTCCGGGACTGGAGTGCCTCTTGGGAGGATACCAGGATATATTGTGTGTCGATATTGTTATTGCTTCTTCTCTTGCACTTATATTTTTAAATTGCCCATTAGCTTGTGCTAAGTGCTTGATTAGTTAGCTTGACCCCATTCACCCCCCCTCTAGGGTTCCTACAATTGGTATCAGAGCAAGGACTCTATTGTTAGGCTTAACATCCTTAGAGTAGTTCCTTGTTATTTTTCTATGGCTTCGTATTCCTCCTACTCCTCCTCTGATAAAGAGGGTTTTACTTCTAGTAGCATAGACAATCATGTTTCTTCTAAATGCAAGAAATGCTCTAAGTGGAAAGCCATGGCTAAACAATCCTTAGAGATTCTTGACAACCTTCATTCTACAAATGATGAACTTTCTGGAAAGGTTATTCATTTAGAAGAAGCAAATAAGTTTTTGAGAAATGAAAACAATGATTTATTATCTAGACTTGATTCTCAAAACTCATCATGTGTTTCTTTAAAGAGTTTGAATGAGTCTTTAATCTTCAAAATCAAATCTCTTTCCTCATCTATAGAAGATCTTAAAAGTCAAACGCATGTGTTAACTTCTTTGCACGATTCTTCTATTGATTCTTTAAAGAAACAAAATGATGATTTTATTTCTAGAATTGCTTTATTTGAAAAAGAGAATTATGCTTTAAATGCTAAATTTGATTCTCTTACTTGTTTGCATGATGATTTGCTATTAGAACATGATATTCTTAAAACCAAATCTTCTCATGCTCACTCTAGAGATATTCATCATTCTAGTATGACACATGTTCATAACCATGCTCATTCTGATACATGTGTACACACTAGCATTAGGTGCTTTTTTTGCTCTCGTATTGGACACATGAGCTTTACATGCCCTATTCGTAGGACCTTTACTACCAATGCTAGAGTAAGTACTATATGGGTTCCTAAAGCTAATAAATGTGGATCCAAGTTTATTTGGATACCAAAGTCTTTATCTAATGTTGTAGGTAAAGCTTCTTGTATCGGGACATAGCACCGAGGAGCGTGTTGGTGGTTGCAAAGCTCAAAGGTCATCTTCCAAGCAATTGCACCAACACAAGCGTGGCCGCTAGAGCCACTTTGGTAACATGCTAAACGATTCTCTTTAAATTGATTATATTTGTAGAATCTAGCATGTTTCTCTTGATGTCTTGCTACTAGCTCACATTGATATCCTTTAGTTGTTTTTATATATAAATCAATGTGAGATTTAATACTAGCATGTTTAGTTAATTTTCTTATTAATTCTTTTATCTAGCATGACTAGTTGCTCAGCTTAAATGATTAGTTCACACTATATAGTTTATCACTCATTTTCTATTAGTGTAACACATTTATATATGCATGCTCGTTATTTTTAATCTTTATCTATAAAGCATGCATATCACTCTAGTCCATAAGATCTTGGTTTTGATTTGAGTTAATATGATTTTAACTCTCCGTCCTTAAAGTTTTTGAAATAGTTACTTCTTGCCGGTTTGTATTTAATATGTCATATTTTCTTAATCGGTATTTGTAACTATATATGTTTAGCACAAGCTTCTTATCACTTGACAAGTATATACTTATACTTTTATTCTATCCTTGTGCTCACATAATATATTCATTATTGATTCTTATATTTTATTTTGATTAAACCTCTTATGAATCAATTATGTCTTTGCCTAATAAAGCATATTTATATGTGTTTTGAATTTGTGATAGTTTTTCAAACATTAATTAAGGATACATGACTATATTCATTAAATTTCTATTTACATGTAGATCATGTATTTCTTATGTTGATATATTTTTTTGTATAAATATCTTTATGTGGGCATATGAGTTAAGCTAAAGTTTTATATTGACTTGAAGAGTATTTAAATATACTTGTTACCTACAAAATTGTGCTTATCTCATACCTTAGCTATTGATTCCTTTGACCAAATTTGTGCTTCTTGAATCAATTAGCATCTTCCTTAAAGTCTTTTTTTGATTATTTCTTCTTGACTTTTTGGTTGGCATTTTGAATACATGTTCTTAATTGATTTTTGATATTTTCATGTATGCCTATTCGTGATATATATCGTTTCATATATATAAATGATTCCTAACTTTTGATATTTATTTGTTTTATATCTTTAAGTTAGGATGTTGAGAGAAAATGTTTATTAATGTCTTGCTCGTGACTAATTATGGATGTTCTATTAAGGATCACATGGTTTTGTACTTTATCTTGCTTGTTAAATTCACCTCCTTAATTAGTGCACTTTTTCTAGTTTATATCTTTATATTTTACTATGATGCACTATGAAAGCTCTTTGAAAAATGTACTTCTTGGTATCTTTAGCATTTAGCTTTCATGATCTTAATGATCTTTCTTTTCTCAATCCTTGGGTTTATACTTCTTTTTGAATTATTGTTTTATACTTCTTTTTGAATTATTGTTGTCCAATGGTTTTTGTAGCTTATGAGAACACATGTAATTGATACATCATATTTCTTATGACTTTAGCTACTATGGTTTGAGCTTTTGTGTTGAGATTTTTCATTTCTAGAGAATACACTTATTGCATAATGGCTATAATATTTTGCATTCTCTAGATCGATCTATTAATTTATTATCTTGGATTAATCTCATTACTTGGCAAAGAAATTTGTTTTATTGTGTTTTCTTGAATATCTCTTTGGCCATATTTTGATAAGAGTCTAGTTAATTTTCATTTGTCATCTTATGCTCTTATTCTTGCTTACTAAAGAGTCTATAAATCATTTTGTTCATTCAAAATGTATTGCCCTCTTTGTGAACTCTATGCTTGAGCAAGTATCTTTAGTGTTAGTGACTTAAGATTAAATGAGCACATTTATCTTGTTAATGGCCTACCTTAATAATCTTAATTAGTTATGTAGCTTGCTTATTTATGTTATATTGTTAAGCTATATAATTTGGTTCACTTCCACTCATCTAGCTATTGTTTTTCTTTTCAATCTATATATGATATGCTAGTTTACGTAAACAAGATCTGTGATTCTTCTAAATGTAATTTGTATCCTATTTTAGATACATATGTTTATTCTCTAAAACTAGTTTTACAAATTCTTGATTAGATCTTGTTTCTCTTGGAGGTTTGTGATTCCTTACTTAAGTCTCCTTCCTTATTAGTCACTAGCATGTATTTCTTAAATTTCTCTCAGTTTGAGTCATGATTTCATCGTATTATCATTTACATCTCTTTTTGATTGAATTTGCAATCATTTAAATGAGAATGACTCTTTTCCATATTTTTCATCATAATGGTTGAGTAGTCTAATATTATCTTATGTGATTATCAAACTAATTTATTACTCTACCTTGACTACTCATGGATTGCCACATATGGGCCTTTGCTATTTGACATTTATGGTTTATTATTTACCATTAGCAAGGTTTGGATTTTACCCGTTGATGGGTACATATATGGTGAAACATACCTAGTCCATGTAAAATAATAAAATTGGTTGATTCTTTCTTAAATAGATAATCATGGACATGATGTTTGAGTTTTATTTTTATTTTATTTTATTTTTTCTGCTATATTCTGTATATCATCATGATTATTCTTAATTGATTTTTTTTCATGATGACATTTTCTCAAAGGATAACATACATTGATCTATCATATTTAAATATGAGATCCCTCTATATAGATAAATGTATGTTAACTTTTGATTAAATGTGCTTAATTAGAATATTCTCTTGATCGTTCATCTTTAGTGGCTATTAATTGGATATCTCTTCTTGACTAAAGATGATATTATTCGTCTTATGACGATGTTATAGCCTTATATGCATTGAACAAGGGGACAAAATCCATAGTTGATTTATCCCTAGATCTTGTAGTTATCTATTTTATGCTATAAGTGCTTTGGAACTAAATACGCATATTTTGAGGGGGAGCAAATCAATTGATTCAATTTATTTATACCCTTTAATATGTCGTATACCTAGTTCATCGTTGTAATGCCTGTGGTTCATATTACATATTTTTGGGATACGTGTACATATTTTATCTTGTATTGCATGATTCTTTGCTTAGTTTTCTTCATGGCTTGGTTTATTCTTGGGTTGGTTCGACTTGGCTCGGTTTGCTTTGGTTCATTATGAACCAAGGGTGAACCCCTACCTACCACCACCCTTGGTATTTATTACCCATTCTTCCTTCTCTCTCTTCATTACTCTTCTTCCTTCCTCCATTAACTCTTCACCTACCAGAGAGAGGGAGAGAGGGGTCTAGCAAGTGCAACTTGCTTCATGGAGGAACTCCAATTTTTATTGCTTCTTTCCCTTCCTTACAGCATTTTAACTTACTTTAGTACTTGACATTATTACATTCTATGGGTAGATTCTTGTAGACCTAAGTTTATTTTATTTTCGGATTTCTTGGGTTTTGATCTACTTAATCTTGTTATTTCTAAGCTTTGATGGTTCCATGTTGTAGAGCATTTTATTCTGTCCCGTTTTGACCTAAAGAAGTCTGGATTTGGACTTGGAATAAAGAAATTATGAGCCTCGGAACCCTGAACTCCTTGGTTCTTCTTCTCGGACAAGCGGAGAAGAAGAACAGTGCTGACCGCATGAACCGCCTTAGCCGTATGGCAGCACTTGACCGCATGAACCTTCATGCGGCGAGTCTTCCAGCCGCATAGGCTTCGGCATAATCCGAGCCGCATGGACTCCGTCTACCTGTAGCTGCATAGGCTCGTATTCTTTATCATCCGCATGCGCGTTCATATTTTTTCCAGCCGCATATACCCAGTGGCGCAGTCGCATAAGACATAGGCATAGCGCAGCCGCATATGCTCGTGATTATTCAGCCGCATGTGGACCCGCTTCCTTCCAGTCGCTTAGGCCTTCTTTCCAGCCGCATGAATGCTCTGACTCAGTCCATGCGCCCTTTCTTCCGGCTGGCCGCATGGGGACTGATATCTTTAGCCGCATAGTTCCTGTCCCTGTCCTTAGCCGTATAGGCTTTCCTTTATCAGCCGCATACGCCTGACCCTATTCAGCCGCATGAACTGTTCTCCTTCCAGCCGCATGAGAACATTCCTGACCGCATATGCCTGAGCCGCATGGTTCTCCTATAGCTCTGTGTACTGTTATTTTATTATTATTTTACCCATATCTTGTAACCCCCTTGTGTAACTTGAGTTCTTATGGCGTACACCTTTACCTTTATTGTATATTTTTAGGCCCATTTTATATCCTTACGCCTTTTGTCCCGAACTTGATAAATCACGATTTGATTGACATGATTGAAATGACAATTGTACATGACATGGTGTGATAAGGAACTAGCATGACCTGATAGTGGCCCGTCGTGGCGCACTCTTGACTAGTAAACTTGACATGATAACCTGACATGATATATCTTGATAAGCTGTTGCGACGGCTACCTGACATGACATGACCTGTATAATTAACCCGGACACCATGGGCGATTGTGCTTGTACAAATAATCCAGTCCTGTCTTGCATCATGTCTAGGAGGGGGCTCCTGAGGACCACGGTCAGGAGTACCTACTGAAATGGACTAAGGCTAATAACTAGATTAATACATTAGTCATAAAGAGATCTCCCAGCTACAGGCAATCCCGTTACCTGGGTGCGTCTGGGATCTGTAGCCTGCTGTCGAGTAGGGCACATTTCCAGCACACTGTCATGTGTTGTACCCTTCAAGCTACCTAAGGGTACATGCGTTTCCTGGATGATGTACCCACCTGAATTCAACCCCTAATTTTCGACCTGGGTAACCTGGATGGTCTGCAGGGCTTATGGCTGTGGAGTAATCTCACTGCATCTTGCTAGTAATTAGGCCTGTGATAACTCTAGTTAGTTAAAGTATCAAGCCGTACTCATTACTTGGCCGTAATTGATTGAATGAGGAATAATCTGTCTAGTCTTGACCCTGTACAAGACTGTTACATGTCTTAATTTTCTTATATTATCTTGCTGATAAATAGAAGAAACCAAGTTCGGTTCAGACGAAGGGTTACAATCCCGGTCCTTGTTTGGTTTAAGGATTGTAACCTGGTTATCTGAATGGTCCCATGGTTATCTTTCCATATATCCTCGAGATGTTATATTTCTCCAGTATACTATATATTATTATCTTCTGTGCTAATTGCTGGTTTTAGTTCCTAAGTGAAGCTTCCTTTGTGGCACTTGCTCTTTCTGGGGTCTGACCCAGCTGGTTTTGTGTGGCCAGATTTTGGAGCAGCTCCAGAGGATCTACCAACTTTCCAGCCCGATGGTGACCACCAGGCGTAACCAGGGCAACAAGTGGGTTATTTTTGGCTCTCCCACTCTATTGTAAAAATATTCTTTTGAGGCGTTTAGCCGACGAGCACCTGTTTAGCTCGATTGCACTTACTTACTGTCTGTCTACAGGCTATAACATGATTGACAGATCCTAGGGTTGATCATGTATGACTAAAACTCTTGCTAGTCCTAACATTTTGTAACGACTAGCTTCATGATCAGCTGAATATGTAATGTTTGGGACGCCTTACTATTGTATATTTGGTGATCTAACATCTTGTAACACTTACTTACTTGCTTGTGAATGAGACACTAGGCTTGTTGATGACCTTAAGAGACTGTTGGCTTGTAGTTAAACCCTCATGTATCTAGACAGCCGTGACCGTATAGCGAGATGGAATCCATTTCTTATATGTAGCTAGCTATGTCTGCCTCCGCTCTCCAGTATTCTGGTTCTGGGGCGTGATAATCATGGACCCATATTTTCTTCTATTTTTATATCCTATTGATTGAGGTCATGATATTTTTATTTGTGAAGGTTTTATGAGAGTATATGCTAGTGTCTTTATTATCTATCTCTTTTTTTCTTTATATGGATTGAATAAGTCATCTTGTTTATATTAACTTTCATATCTTATCTTGATGACTATTATGCTTTCATTGGTTTGGCTTCCCTTATATGCTTAATTGATTTGGCTTTTCTTATTGAGGACTTACCTAAAATTCTTGTTTATCTATATTGGTAATACATTGAGGGGGAGTATTTAAGTCGACTGAATGTCTCTTTCTCAAGTATTTTTTTCCTTTACCTTCATGTTTTTCTAAAGGTTATTCACATAGCAATGATAAGTTAATTGAGTTCAAATACATTAACTTGGGTAAGCAAATAGATTTTGCAAATAAAGAGATTATTTTATATCAATTACTTTGCAATTATCTAATCCTCACGGGCTTTTGACTGAAATCCTTGATTGAATCTTTTATTTCAATTGGTATATCGCTTCCTTCCAAAACTAGAGTTTTATTTCATATTATATTATGTTTTGGAGTTTCTTTCTTGGATTTCAAGTTGGTAAAACTATTTTTTTGATTGTTTTTCAATATTATTTGTTTTACCAACTATATTGTGTTTTGACATGCTTCTTTTAAATATTTGATGTTCTACATTGGCTATGTAGCTTTATAAACTTGTCATTACACCCTTCTTCCATTGTTTTTCATTAGTATATCTTGATCATGATTGTTTATAAGTTCTCCATGCTCTGATTTTTATGCTGGAGATTGATTTTATTTTATCTCTTAGTACGGGGGAGCCTATTTTTGATCATGTCAAAGGGGGAGACGTAAGTTTAAGTGTGAAACCCGTAAAATTCAATTCCTTTTTAATTATTAAATATGTGTTTGTTAATTTGATTTTTCAAATTATTATTATTTTTATTGTTAATAGAAAATTACTTTTTTTTTAAAAAAAAAATTTGGATTTTTGATTGACTGGCCTAGTCCCGAACCCAATTCTGAGCTCGAATATATTTTGGAATTACAAAAATTTTAATTATATTTTTTTTAAAGAAAATAACATTTAAACCTAAGTATCCAATCCATTTTTTTTCTAAGTCTATTTACATTTTAGCCCATTGTTTAAGCCCAAACCCATTTAAGCTATGGTTATTTAACTTAATAACCCATTAGCCCATTTAATCCTTTAACCCATTGTAATTCTTTCTCTCACTCATTCTGGAGATAACTTCCCATTTTTTTCCCAACGGCCGATCGGCCGAAGACCTTTCCCCTTCCTTCCGAAACTGCCGCCGCCGGCGACCGATGGTCTCCCCACTGGCCGAGCACCCCTCAGGCTTCCGTAACCGCTCCCTCTCTTCTTCTATATAAATCATTTTTCCATTTCACCACCATCACCATCTCTATTCACCTGTGCCCTAACCCCCAAATTATTCCGGCGCACCCTCGCCTGAACGACCCACGCCAGCCCGACTCCGGCGACTTCTCGGCCGACCGTACCCCGCGGATCCGCCCCCAGTGCGCCCCTCTTCACTCACCGTGGACCTGCCCTTAGTGCGACCACCCCGACGCCCCGACAGCGCCGCCCTAGGCCGCACCCTGTCCGGCGACTTCCCGGTCGTGCCCCGCCTCCGGTGCTGTGCGCTGTTTCCCCCGCAACCTCGGCGACTCCCTTCGTCACTGTCTTTCCGCGTTCCTGAGACGCTTCTCTGAGTTTCTGAGTTCTCTTCTGGAATTTCTCCGTTCGTTGGTGCTGTACACGCAGCCGAACTCCGGCGAGGCATGTTTCGAGTCCGAGGCATCACTTCGGATTCCGTTAATTTCGGTAACTTCTGGATAGTCCCGTAGTTCTTTCAGTCTGTGATGAGTTTTGGTCCAGGAATTTTCTTCGAAAAATTCGGCTTTCTTTTACGTTTGTGTTTCGAAAATTTTCGGATAGTTTGTTCTGTGATAATTAGGTTCTGTGATTGGTTTGATGATATTTTGGTCCTAGAATTCCCTGGGAATTCGGTTTGCTAGGTTTTCGGATTTTCCGAAATCGGTTCGGAAATGCTCTGTGAATTTTGGAATGATTCTTTGGTTAAATTTTCTGTTGATTCTTTGAGTTCTGATCGGTTTTCCGAATCTCGGAAGAATTACTTTGGATATTTCGAGTTCGATATTATTTTAAGTTCTGGTTATTATTATTATTATATTTTGGTTGGATCGGTATCCCTGGGTTGGGATTTATTTTGCAGGAAAAAAAATCGGCGCGTTTCCCAGTTTTGGGTTATCCCAAAAATAGAGGGAATGCTGCCAAAATTTCTAATAAATTTTGATTAAATAATTTTTAAAATGAATTTCGGAAAAGAATACTATTTTTGGATTTAATTGGGCGACGACCGTATTAGGTCAATGGGCCCTGGCTAACTGCAAACGAAACCGGTTTCGTCCGGACGTTGAGGCATTAGCTATTAAATGACGACTGGACCAGTTCTGAGACTCAATGATATTTATATTTTAATTAGAATTATTTATATTTAATTTTGTTGGCAGTTTACAGGACTAACAAATTTTCTCTTATTTTAATTCTTGGGAATGTAAAGGCATAAGCCTATTTATTTATTCTGGGTGTGAGATTGTAATAACTTAGGTTTTAATTTTGTCTTTCTTTTATTTTCTGGATGATTATAGTCATAGGAACGTAGTATAAATGATAAATTATTTATTTTAAAAGAATATAATAATTAATGTTTTGTCACTTAGAAAAATTAAGTTATAAATTTAAATAGAAATTCATGTATTTTCTCATTAAAAGGAAAAGTATATTTTATCATAATGGATATATACCAAGTTTTATAAATAACTTGATAAATACAAGTTTTTCCCGAAAATCAAATATAAATTGAATGTTCTAAATATCAACGCACTAGTAAGCGCTTTTGTTGTATTAGTTAAAACAAGATTAAAACTTGACTAGGAAACGACTAGATATTGCAACTAGTGTGGCAGTTCTGAATAGTTTGGTTCTGAGACAGATTTCCGAATGTAGGATTTCGAGGAAGTTTTTGACCATCAACCCCGAAGTACCAACTCTTCAGTTCGATCAATTTTAAGGCAAGTACATTTATGTTGATTACAATTATTTAATAATCACTTCACTGCAATTTTAAACCACTGTTCAAACACGAACTCCTTTGGGAGTATTGACTGTACTATTGGGGACTGGAGGAGTAGAGTAATGTTTATGACCACATCCAAACTAGTATAACAACTGTGTTAGCTTACCCCTCACACACACGGGGATAAGCCATATCGTATCAATAGGATACAACTGTACAACCCAAGCCGGTCATATACATTGCCTATTCACATCACAATACTGAAACTATTGCAAAACTGTTTATCTTCAAAACTGTTTAAAAGTGCATGATTTTATTGTTAAATTAATTGTCAAGATTAGCATAAATTATACTTTGCTCCTTTCCTGACTGGATAACCGTAGGTTCTGTTGACGACCCGGAGCTGCTGATTAACAGTTATTATGATCCTGATCTGTACCCGGCGGTACTACCAGCTGATGATGATGTTGTGGTTTCTCCTTAGATTCTGTCTCTGAGAGTTTAGTTTGATCTTTGTTAATTTTCAGTTTATGGATCTTTTGTATCAGAACAATTTTAAGTTATCCATTAAATAAAAGTTCTGGCAATCTTAGTATTTGTTGTTGATTTACCTGCATATGGATTACCGCTTACTGTCGCCGTCTCATCAACGGTGCAGGCTGGGCATGATCCGATTCAATCCAAGTATTTGGGGACCGGGTCGTGACATGTTTTTAGTGGTGGCCCATACAGGTCTAATCAACGACTTAGGAAAATCAATTTAGAGACATTTAGAACACTAGAACAATAATTTACCACAACATAGGACCGAAATATATTATAATTAAATATTTTTGATTGATTATAGATAGGCTACCTTGCTTATGTTTATATCCTAAACCTTCCAGAGAATGGCCACTCACAAAACCAACCCTGCTGGCGATGGGATGTCAACACCTGATCATACCCCACCTCCCCAATCAAGTCCGGATCCTACACCTCGGCAGCTGGCCGACCGTCCTCTTAATATGACGATGGATCCATCATCTTCTCGGACGGAGATGCAGCCCCCTGTGGTTTCGTCCACTCCAGCCGCCCCACCGGTGCCTGTGGACCCCACCGACCTCATAGGTCTGCTAAGAGGAGTGCTAGAAGCCCAGAGAACTCAAGCTGAAGCTCATCGCGAGCAGACGACCATTATGAGAGAAGGCATGGAGAATGCCCATAGCGTGGCAATGGCTGCACTAGAGAGAGGAGAAGCAGCTCAACAGGAACCAAGGCCTGCCAAGGTAAACATAAATTTAAGGATTAATTTATGTAATATTAAGGCCATTTGATTAATGGGAATCATATTGCCAAGGTGGGCGATATTGAGAGTTTCAAGAAGCAGAACCCTCGACCCTTCAAGGGAACTGAGGGAATCGTCTATGCTGATGAATGGCTCGATAATATGGAGCGTCTTCTAAGTGTTGCTCGGCTTCCAGAAGACCTCAAGGCTGAAGCAGTGGGACTCCAACTGCAAAATGTAGCAAGCACCTGGTATCGGAATGAACCCTGACTCCAGGACAAGCAGATTGACTGGGACACCTTCAAGAGGTTGTTCAAGAGGAAGTTCTTCCCAACATCAGAGTTGCGGGAGATGGAGAGGCAATTTCATAACCTGAAGCAAGGAAATATGACTGTTGGTGAATATGCGGCAGAATTCGGCCAACTCAGCCGTTTTGCCAAGAACCTGGTGGCTGACCCTGATGATCGTGCTGAAAGGTTTAGACATGGGTTGAGAGAGGAGATCCGCACCCATGTGATCTCAGGCGGTGCTAAGACCTATGAAAAGATTCTGGAGCGAGCTCAAGATATAGAGAAGAGCCAACCCGCCCGCTCAAAGAGGGATTATCCTGGAACTAACAACTTCCAGGGAAATCAGAAGAGGCCCAACAACAACCGGCCTTCCCACCACCAGCAGCAGAACCAGCAGGCAAGGAACAATGATAGGGCATCTCAGAGGCAGATCCCTGTCTGTGATTTTTGCAAGCGGCCAGGGCACCAGTCGAATATCTGCAGAAAGAGGCTAGGACACTGCCTAGTCTGTGGGTCTGCCACCCACCAAGTGAGGGACTGTCCCTCGTCGATGCACCGGACTAGAACTATTCACCAGAAAGGTCCTCTGCCCACTCAGCAACAACAGTTTGGGCAGCATCAACAGAAGACTGGGCGAGCTTTTGCCCTAGCAGCAGAAGAACAAGAGCCGAAGCAGGAACCTACAGCTGATGTCATCGCAGGTTTCATTTATGTGCATTCCTATCCCGCCTTAGCTTTATTTGATTCAGGAGCATCACATAGTTTCATATCCACAAAATTCATCTCTGCACACCACATAAATACGGGCTTTAGTAAGAAGATTTGTAGAGTCATGACCGGTGGAGGACCCCTACCCATCACTGAGACCTGTAATTGCCCTATCACCATATCAGGTCACCAATTCATAGCACCTTTGCTTGTGATGCCCTTACCCAATTATGATGTAGTCCTAGGGATGGACTGGTTGAGTAAGCAGCATGCGCTGATAGACTGTCACAGGGGATGTGTAGTCTTCAGCCCACCTGGAGAACAGGAGTTTGAAATCTCTCGAACTCCGGAGGATATGGAGTGTGTTACCTACACCTCTATCACAGAAGAATCTGGACCTCTCCATCCTATCATAGCAGAATTTATCGATGTCTTCCCTGATAGTCTTCCCGGGTTACCCCCAGACCGAGACATAGAGTTCACCATTGACCTAGTCCCCGGCTTTTCCCCTATTTCTAAGGGATGCTACAGAGTCAACCCGAAGGAGGCCAAGGAGATGAAAGATCAGATCAATGAATTGAAGGCTTTGGGATTTATTCGAGACAGAGCTTCACCCTGGGGAGCACCTGTCTTGTTTGTACCCGAAAAGGACGGAACTGTGAGGATGTGCATCGACTACCGGGCGCTGAACAATATCATAATCAAGAACAAATATCCTTTGCCCCGGATCGATGACCTGTTTGATCAACTCAGTGGAGCCAAGGTGTTCTCGAAGATTGATCTCAGATCTGGTTACCATCAGATCAAGGTCAGGAAGGAGGACATTCCCAAGACAGCGTTCAACACCAAGTATGGGCAGTTTGAATTCTTGGTCATGCCGTTTGGACTGACTAATGCTCCTGCTGTATTCATTAACCTTATGAACAAGGTTTTCCATGAATGCTTAGATCAGTTTGTCATTGTCTTCATCGATGACATTCAGATCTATTCGAAGACTGAAGAGGAACATGAGGAGCACCTCAGGAAAGTTCTGGGAACTTTGAGGAAAGAGAAGTTATATGGTAAGCTATCAAAATGTGAATTCTTTCTAGATAAGGTGGATTTTCTTGGCCATGTTGTCACAGGAGAAGGAATTTCGATGGATCCTAAGAAGATAGCTGCTGTGGAGAAGTGGTCTACCCCAAGCTCAGTTGCTGAGATCAGAAGTTTCTTGGGCTTGGCTGGCTACTACCGGAAGTTTGTGAAGGATTTTGCCAAAATTGCTGAACCGATGACGAAGCTTACTCGGAAGAATGAAGAGTTCATCTGGACGGAAGATTGCCAGGCTGCATTCGAGGAGCTGAAGAAGAGGCTGACCACTGCACCAATTCTTGCGCTACCCGCAGGAAATGGTGGTTTTTCAATCTACAGTGATGCCTCTGGAAAAGGACTGGGTTGCATTCTTCAACAAAATGGGAAAGTGATTGCTTACGCATCTAGGCAATTACGAAACCATGAGAAGAATTATCCCACACATGACCTGGAGCTTGCTGCAGTCATCTTTGCATTGAAGCTATGGAAGCATTATCTCTATGGAGAGAGAGTGGAAATATATACAGACCACAAAAGTTTGAAACATGTTTTTACTCAGAAAGAGTTGAACATGAGGCAAAGAAGATGGCTGGAACTAATGAAGGACTTTGACATCGACCTGCAGTACCATCCGGGTAAGGCTAATGTGGTTGCTGATGCACTTAGTCGATACCCAGTGGCGATGTTGTTGACCAAGGAGCGGCACTTATTGGAGGATATAGAGAAGCTTGGTCTGGAGATTGTACTACCTGAGGAGAAGATGAAGGAACTGGGGCGAGAAGCTGATGTACCTGGAGCTGACTCAACCATAATGCAGTTGCAATTGCGTTCAAGTCTGATGGACAAAATCAAGGAGACACAATTCCAAGACGAGACGCTTTGTAAGCTCAGAGATGAAGTGCTGGCAGGAACACTTGAAGGTTTCTCTATCACCAGTGACGGAGCATTGAAGAATGGTACGAGGCTGTGTGTACCACCTGGCGAGCTGAGGAATGAGGTGATGCAAGAAGCGCACCAGTCACAGTATTCCATACATCCTGGAGCTAATAAGATGTATCGGGATATGTGTACCATCGTTTGGTGGTATGGAATGAAGAAAGATGTATCCAGATTTGTGGCTAGAAGCTTGATTTGCTAACAAGTGAAGGCTAGCAGACAGAGACCCGCAGGACTTCTACAGCCGCTGGACATTCCGGATTGGAAGTGGGAGCATATAACAATGGACTTTGTGTCAGGATTGCCTCGATCTCAAGGAAGGAAGGACGTTATTTGGGTTATTGTGGACCGACTGACTAAGTCGGCACACTTTATTCCCTTCAAGGTTGGTTTATCCATCGAGAAGCTGGCGGCATTGTACATGCGACATATCTACCGGATTCATGGAGTACCGGTAAGTATTGTATCTGACAGAGATACTAGATTTACCTCACATTTTTGGAAGAGTTTGCATGACAGCTTGGGAACAAAACTGAAGTTCAGCACAGCCTATCATCCCCAAACTGATGGACAATCTGAGAGGACCATCCAGACGCTAGAAGATATGCTGAGATCTTGCGTCTTAGAATTCGGAGGATCTTGGGAGGATCACTTACATTTAGTGGAGTTCTCCTACAACAACAGTTACCAAGCTAGCATTGGTATGACCCCATTTGAAGCACTCTATGGACGTCGTTGCCGCACTCCACTTGCATGGGACGACGTAGGAGAAAGAGTACTACTGGGGCCAGAGATGGTGACTGATGCAGCAGAGAAGGTGAAGGTAATCAGAGACAAGCTTAGGATCGCCCAAGACAGGCAAAAACATTGGGCAGATAGCAGTCGTCGACCACTGGAGTTTGAAGAAGGAGATAGTGTCTTTGTGAAGATATCTCCTACCAGAGGAACTATCCGATTTGGCAGAGCTGGGAAGCTGAGTCCCAGATATATCGGACCATTTCAAGTTTTGAGCCGAATTGGTGAAGTGGCATATCGGTTAGCTCTACTAGCTAATCTTGAGGGCGTGCACAACGTCTTCCACGTTTCGCAGCTCAGACGCTACATCCCGGATCCGAGTCACATCTTGGACCACTCAGAGCTGGAGATTGGACCGAGTCTTACAGTAACAGAGAAGCCAGTGGCGATTTTGGACAGAGGCAAGAAGAGGACCAGGACTTCAGTGACTCCCATAGTCAGAGTTATGTGGAGGCACGATTCCCTAGAAGAGTCTACCTGGGAGCGAGAAGATGAGATGCGGAAGCAGTACCCGTATTTGTTTGAGACCTGAGGTAATTTCTAACCTTATCCTTTTAAATTTCGAGGACGAAATTTCTTAAGGAGGGAAGGTTGTGAAACCCGTAAAATTCAATTCCTTTTTAATTATTAAATATGTGTTTGTTAATTTGATTTTTCAAATTATTATTATTTTTATTGTTAATAGAAATATTTTTTTTAAAATAAATAAATTTGGATTTTTGATTGACTGGCCTAGTCCCGAACCCAATTCTGAGCCCGAATATATTTTGGAATTACAAAATTTTTAATTATATTTTTTTTAAAGAAAATAACATTTAAACCTAAGTATCCAATCCATTTTTTTTCTAAGTCTATTTACATTTTAGCCCATTGTTTAAGCCCAAACCCATTTAAGCTATGGTTATTTAACTTAATAACCCATTAGCCCATTTAATCCTTTAACCCATTATAATTCTTTCTCTCACTCATTCTAGAGATAACTTCCCATTTTTTTCCCAACGGCCGATCGGCCGAAGACCTTTCCCCTTCCTTCCGAAACTGCCGTCGCCGACGACCGATGGTCTCCCCACTGGCCGAGCACCCCTCAGGCTTCCGTAACCGCTCCCTCTCTTCTTCTATATAAATCATTTTTCCATTTCACCACCATCACCATCTCTATTCACCTGTGCCCTAACCCCCAAATTATTCCGGCGAACCCTCGCGTGAACGACCCGCGCCAGCCCGACTCCGGCGACTTCTCGGCCGACCGCACCCCGCGGATCCGCCCCTAGTGCGACCACCCCGACGCCCCGACAGCGCCGCCCTAGGCCGCGCCCTGTCCGGCGACTTTCCGGTCGCGCCCCGCCTTCGGTGTTGTGCGCTGTTTCCCCCGCAACCTCGGCGACTCCCTTCGTCGCTGTCTTTCCGCGTTCCTGAGACGCTTCTCTGAGTTTCTGAGTTCTCTTCTGGAATTTCTCCGTTCATTGGTGCTGTACACGCAGCCGAGCTCCGGTGAGGCGTGTTTCGAGTCCGAGGCAGCACTTCGGATTCCGTCAATTTCGGTAACTTCTGGATAGTCCCGTAGTTCTTTCAGTCTGTGATGAGTTTTGGTCCAGGAATTTTCTTCGGAAAATTCGGCTTTCTGTTACGTTTGTGTTTCGGAAATTTTCGGATAGTTTGTTCTGTGATAATTGGGTTCTGTGGTTGGTTTGATGATATTTTGGTCCTAGAATTCCCTGGGAATTCGGTTTGCTAGGTTTTCGGATTTTCCGAAATCGGTTCGGAAATGCTCTGTGAATTTTGGAATGATTCTTTGGTTAAATTTTCTGTTGATTCTCTGAGTTCAGATCGGTTTTCCGAATCTCGGAAGAATTACTTTGGATATTTCGAGTTCGATATTATTTTAAGTTCTGGTTATTATTATTATTATATTTTGGTTGAATCGGTATCCCTGGGTTGGGATTTATTTTGCAGGAAAAAAATCGGCACGTTTCCCAGTTTTGGGTTATCCCGAAAATAGAGGGAATGCTGCCAAAATTTCTATTAAATTTTGATTAAATAATTTTTAAAATGAATTTCGGAAAAGAATACTATTTTTGGATTTAATTGGGCGACGACCGTATTAGGTCAATGGGCCCTGGCTAACTGCAAACGAAACCGGTTTCGTCCGGACGTTGAGGCATTAGCTATTAAATGACGACTGGACCAGTTCTGAGACTCAATAATATTTATATTTTAATTAGAATTATTTATATTTAATTTTGTAGGCAGTTTTGTGAATTAATGCTTCATACTACAGTCACCTTAGTCATAACTGACACAAGTAACCTTGGTTCAGTACTATCCTAAAGTGTAAAATGCCAAAACCGAGATTTGGATAATCCATACCTGCATATACCTCCTTCTAAATCAACTGTCCTATTGGGTATAAAAGTTTTATCCGCATTTGTGTCGATATCTCAAATAGATAGGGGAAAAGATGGATATCAGAGATCCATATTTCCTGGAATGCATTTATAAAGTAGGATAAGAATTGGACTGAATACGTATATGGGTTTGATATTGCCAAATGAGATTAAGAAGTTAGAAAGTTGAACTTTAATCTATAAAGCAATCCCTCTTCAGTACTTGGGGTTGAACAATGGTTGAAAATGTATGATTTGGGACAGGGCTAACTATAGGGTCGATCCAGTATGTATATTAGGACTGAGATGACCACAGTCTATATAGTTTGAAACATGAGTAAAATCCTTCAATCAATACTGAACTTGAGAGTTCACAGTTTGAACTTGAAATTCAATTTTGAACTTGAATTTACCAGACAGTACAATGGTATTCATATAGGTTGGTACAGAGTCTATTTAACCCCTAACTGGTACCATGGTTCCTAACTATATTCAATGTGATGCCATCCATGGAGTAATACCAGTTAACCTGCTACTTAGTCATTTCCCAGAATGCAATGGGCATTACAAAGGAGTCCTGTCATTATTTCAAAGGGATACATTAGAGATCATCATCACTGCTTTCTTCCCTATACCCCATTATATGCTTTGCTACTAGGTAGGGATGCCATCATGTCCTATAAGGTCTATCCTAGTTAGTTGTACAACACATCCCTTCATTATTCTGGTACAAACTGAGACATAAAGGAATATACTAACCTTATTGCCTATGCTCTGCTACCCAGACTTGCAGCCACCCAAATTCTTGTGGTCCTATACTTGAACCATCCCATCTGTTGGTAACCTACTGTACATGGACACCCCTGCTTATGGATCTACCCTGATTTCCTGTGTGGAGTCTTCAACTGTGCAGGGATGTTCATGCCAGTTTGACTTATGAACTGGAAGCAAGAATTTGTCAGTAGTAACCATCTGATACTCAGCAGTATCAAAGAGGGTACATGGTTGGTGGAGATACCACTGTCCTTTGCACAGTAGGGCATGGAGGTGTCTTCCTTTGACTTGGATACATGTCCTGCACATGTATCCCCTCCAAGTCCTGTACAAGGCCTACCTTTATTTCTCAATTGCATACCTATGTCTCATATGTAGGGTTGTGAAATACTTGCCTATACCAATATGGCTTCAACTATTCCCTTTCTCGATACTGACTTCTCTCTCTGCCCCACAAGTCTAGTCCGACCCAACATGCTATCAAGATTACTGATACTTAATTCACTGAACTCTGATTCAAAGTAGGCAAATCTACTTCCTGCCCTACAGATACATGGGTACAGGAAACTACCATTTATTTGGTTTTAACAGGGTTGCCTTAGGCATTTCCCTGAATACTTATCACTCTACTAAGGATATGGTCAAGATGAACTAGTTTGAGAGAAAAACAATTGATGTGATTAGAGGATTACCTGCGAGTAAAATCTAATCCTCCGCGCGACGACCACTTCGAGCTTTCCTGATCTTGGGGAAAGGAGAGGTTGTCGGCAAAATTTTCTAGGGTTTATAGATAGGTTTGCGGAATCGGCTACAACTCTTATATATATATATACTATTGAATGATCAAAAATTTTAGAGGAGATAAAGAGGATTTTGATTTGCTCCTATCTGAGAATTTTTGAATTCAATTTGAATTTAAACAGGCCAAGAGTTCGGTTTAAATGGTAGTTGAGAATTTAAATCTCAACTTATTCATTTAGGTCCCTGCAATTTCTGTATTTCCCTTTTGGTACCTGTGTTGGTATTTCAAATAAAACCAAATATAAAGCATGACAAATATGTATATGAGACAATAAGGAATGTAATAAATAGAAAAAAATAATTTTAATAAATAGGAAAAATTTGGTCAAGGGGTTGACAACTCTACCCCCCTTAAACAAATTTCGTCCTCGAAATTTAAGGAGCTGGTGATCTACTAGAGTGAATAGTCTAAGACAAGCTGCTATAAAAGAAATTCAATTGTTCATAAATCAAATCTAATATGGCCTATCTATGATACTGCCAATATCTACTGAATGTTCTCGCCAGCTGCTCCCTGTGGTGTTGTCGTGTCTACCGTGTTCATGGCATAGGCTTGTCCTCCCTGTGCGGCTGGGAATGGTGGTGCTGTCGCGTTCTTCTTTGGGCAATCCCGAGATAAGTTTTGGTTGGATCCACAAGTGTAGCACAACCTTAACCTTCTTCGGCAGTTTTCTTGGACGTGGCCTCTTTTCTTGCAATACTGGCAGGTGGGTGCATCTTGGACTTGTTGTAGGGCTGCTCGTGGTTGCTGCTGATGTTGCTGCACTGAGGTCTTCTCGGGAATGTTGGGGCGTTTCGCTGGTGCTGATTGATTGTTGCCTCCTCTGAATGCGTCTCGATTCCTCTTTGGCTTGTGACTCAGCTCTTCCTCTACAGCTTGGGCGACTTCTAGAATCTCCTCATAGGTCGTGGCTCGGCTGGTGGCGATAGCTAAACGAATCTCGTACGATAATCCCTTTCTGAATCGTCGCGCCATGTCTTCAGGGGTGCTGACCAAGTTCTCTGCGAAGCTGCTGAGACGAGAAAACTCCGCTGTGTACTCGTCGACGGTGTGGTTGCCCTGCTCTAGGTGCTCGAACTGTCTAATCAACGCCTCTCAAGCTACATATGGATAGAATTTTCTCTTGAACAGTCACTTGAACTCCTCCCAAGTCACATCTGGAGCAGAAAATCGGGGTTCGCCTTGGTACCACGTTCGCTCGATGTCGAAAAGCTGTCCACTGGCTGATTCGTCTTCAGATCTTCTGGAACTCGGGCCATCTTCAGGTATCGTTCAATGTTCTCCAACCACTCGTCAGCATAGATAATTCCTTCTGTCCCATGGAATTCTCTAGGTCCGAGGTCCATGAATTGTTGGGATTTCCCGGACGCTGTCGGGGAGCCTCCCTCTGCTGGAGAGCCTCTCGCAAGCTATCGCGAAAGATGTTGGCCTGCTGCTGTAGAATTTCCAGGAAGGTAATGTTATCCAGTGCCGGTGGCGAAGGCAGTACAGGTGCTGGATACATCGTCGGGGCTGGATACATCGTCGGCGGTAGGTGCCTGGAAAAAGCTAGATACATCAATGGTGCGGGGTGCATGGCTGGTACTGGAAGTGGAACCCCTGGCAGTAGGACAGAAGCTGGTGGAAGACCGGGTGCTGGTGGTAGAGTCTACGGAGGAAGCTGTGGAGGTGGTGGACTATCGCCTCTGTGGAATCTCGAGAGCTGCGGTTGATGGCCCATATGAGTGAGCTGACCTTCTTGTGTCGGTGGAGTCATGTACGTGAAAAAACCTCCTGTAGCCGGTGGAGTGTTCAGTGCAGTGTTGTTCCCGTCTTGAGAGTTCATCTTAACTGTAACAAGAGTAAACAATTTAGCCGTTGAAGAGATTTTCAAGCAAGATACAAATCAAGGATTCAATGAAATCAAGGATTAGTGAATAGTAATGAGTCAAGACATGTGGATGAGATCCTAAGTGTCTAATCCTATTCGTAGGCTCATGACGGTACAGTGACATAAACGGAGTGATTAACGTAGACCTGTATGGGCCACCAAAAAAACTTGTCACGACCCGCACCTGCTTTTCGGATACGAAGCGTGTCCAAGCCCAGCCTACGCCGTAGTGTCGACGGTAGAACGCTGTCTATACTCATAAGTCACGGCAATCTAGAGTCACGAAAAATCTACATCTCATCCACAGAATAATCATGTCACAATCAAGATCAATGAAAAAGACATGAACTGAACAATAATGAATATAACTGAATATCAAGAATCAATGTCACGTCCGGTGGACACAAATCCACTACCAATAGACGGAAAGAGAAAGGTAGATGAAATACATACTAACTGAATACAACCTGCTAACCAAGGCAAACCCAACTATAACTCCGCGGCCTGGTGCTATCTCAAATCCACTCATCTGCTCCTGACTCAAACTCGGCTAACCTGAAGAGATCATCAGGTCCTCAGAGGACATAGCAAGATACATAATATACATGCCTATCTAGCAGTTTTATCATATGCAAGTAATAAACAAGAAAGAACAAGAAAAAGACAAATGACCACGAACACTAACACGAACACGAACACAAACACACGAACACTAGAACAACTACGCGTACATGAACTGCCGGATGAAGGATAATCACGAGATCAATGGAAGAAAGCAAACCCTCGTCCCGAGTGTGGACTCTCTGGTTTGAACTAAGCACTAACCCTCGTCCCGAGTGTGGACTCTCTGGTTTGAACTAAGCACTAACCCTCGTCCCGAGTGTGGACTCTCTGGTTAGCTCACGGCAAGACACCCACGTCCCGTGTGTGGACTCTCTGGTGAAATTGGTCAACCCTCGTCCCGAGTGTGGACTCTCTGGTGCCAATGATCACGATAAACACCCTCGTCCCGTGTGTGGACTCTCTGGTGCACCAAACAACCCTCGTCTCGAGTGTGGACTCTCTGGTTGTGAAAAACGATAATCAAGGTTATGGCAGTTCACTACACGCACTCGTTCTATGACATGACTCAAGCAAGGTATTGGTGAGAAACTCCAAGAATGAAACACGAGACCAAACATGAACACGGCTATATGAAATGAAAACAGCTCCACAAAAAATAATACGAAAGCACATATCCATAAATAATCCAAAGACTATAAAATGAAAGGAAATGCATGTAAGTAAAACTGTAGAGGGAGGCAAGGTATACTTGCCTTAGGTCCTGAGCTGCGAGTACAGAGCACTGAGTCAAATCCAATGAACCTATTTGAAGCATATATAATGGGTTAATAAATGAGTTTGAGAACAATATCAATCTATCTTTGTGTTATTAATCTCTAGGTTCTTACCACAACATCCACATCCTTCTACCCACATGCTTTGGAATAGGTTAACCTAAGTCATTACACATGCCTGTTTTACTCCCATGAAACAATTGCCATCTTATCCTAATACTTGACAACCAACCACCTCTGAACTAGTACTCAATGTGAATCCGACCTGTGTATGAAACTGATTCCCAGTCCACTTGAGTCTCACCAAGTACTTAATACTCACAAACCCTCTACTTCTTATGAGTTGGATTAAAACTTGAGATCAAGCTCGATAGTTTACCTAGCATATCCTTCCTACTAACCATGTTTAACCAACATATCAATGTGAATTAATGCTTCATGCTACAACCACCTTAGTCATAACTGACACAAGTAACCTTGGTTCAGTACTATCCTAAAGTGTAAAATGCCAAAACAGAGATTTGGCTAATCCATACCTGCATATACCTCCTTCTAAATCAACTGTCCTATTGGGTATAAAAGTTTTATCCTCATTTATGTCGATATCTCAAATTGATAGGGGAAAAGATGGATTTCAGAGATCCATATTTGCTGGAATGCATTTATAAAGCAGGATAGGAATTGGACTGAATACGTATATGGGTTTGATATTGCCAAATGAGATTAAGAAGTTAGAAAGTTGAACTTTAATCTATATAGGAATCCCTCTTCAGTACTTGGGGTTGAACAATGGTTGAAAATGTATGATTTGGGACATGGCTAACAATAGGGTCGATCCAGTATGTATATTAGGACTAAGATGACCACAGTCTATATAGTTTGAAACATGAGTAAAATCCTTCAATCAACACTGAACTCGAGAGTTCACAGTTTGAACTTGAATTTTCCAGACAGTACAATGGTATTCATATAGGTTGGTACAGAGTCTACTTAATCCCTAACTGGTACCATGGTTCCTAACTATATTTAATGTGATGCCATCCATGGAGTAATACCAGTTAACCTGCTACTTAGTCATTTTCCAGAACGCAATGGGCATTACAAAGGAGTCCCGTCATTATTTTAAAGGGATACATTAGAGATCATCATCACTGCTTTCTTCCCTATACCCCATTATATGCTTTGCTTCTAGGCAGGGATGCCATCATGTCCTATAAGGTCTATCCTAGTTAGTTGTACAGCACATCCCTTCATCATTCTGGTACAAACCGAGACATAAAGGAATATACTAACCTTATTGCCTATGCTCTGCTACCCAGACTTGTAGCCACCCAAATTCTTGTGGTCCAATACTTGAACCATCCCATCTGTTGGTAACCTACTGTACATGGACACCCCTGCTTATAGATCTATCCTGATTTCCTGTGTGGAGTCTTCAACTGTGCAGGGATGTTCATGCCAGTTTGACTTATGAACTGGACAACAGGAATTTGTTAGTAGTAACCATCTGATACTCACCAGTATCAGAGAGGGTACACGGTTGGTGGAGATACCACTGTCCCTTGCACAGTGGGGCATGGCGGTGTCTCCCTTTGACTTGGATACATGTCCTGCACATGTATCCCCGCAAAGTCCTGTACAAGGCCTACTTTTATTGCTCGATTGCATACCTATGTCTCATACGTAGGGTTGTGGAATACTTGCCTATACCAATATGGCTTCAACTATTCCCTTTCTCGATACTGACTTCTCTCTCTGCCCCACAAGTCTAGTCCGACCCAACATGCCACCTAGATTACTGATACTTAATTCACTGAACTCTGATTCAAAGTAGGAAAATCTACTTCCTGCCCTACAGATACATGGGTACAGGAAACTACCATTTATTTGGTTTTAACAGGGTTCCCTTAGGCATTTCCCTGAATACTTATCACTCTACTAAGGATATGGTCAAGATGAACTAGTTTGAGAGAAAAACAATTGATGTGATTAGAGGATTACCTGTGAGTAAAATCGAATCCTCCACACGACGACCACTTCGAGCTTTTCTGATCTTGGGGAAAGGAGAGGTTGTCGGCAAAATTTTCTAGGGTTTATAGATGGGTTTGGGGAATCGGCTACAACTCTTATATATATACACTATTGAACGATCAAAAATTTTAGAGGAGATAAAGAGGATTTTGATTTGCTCCTATCTGAGGATGTCACGCCCCAGAACCAGAATACTGGAGAGCGAGGGCGAACATAGCCAGCTACGTATATTGAAATGGAAACCACCTCGATATACAGTCACGGCTGTCTAGATATGAGGGTTTACTACAAGCCAACGGTCTCTTAAGGTCAAGCCTATTGTCTCAATCTCAAGCAAGTAATATAATTACAAGATGTTAGACCACCAAATATACAATAAAAGGTGTCCCAAATATTACATATTCAGCTGATCATGAAGCTAGTCGTACAAAACGCGAGGACTAGCAAGAGTTAAGTCATACATGATCAACCCTAGGATTTGTTAATCATGTTTACAGCCAGTAGGCAGACAGTAAGTAAATATGCATCGAGCTAACAGGTGCTCGTCGGCTAAACGCCTCAAAAGAATAATTTTACAATAGAGTGAGCGAAACAAAATAGAAAACCCACTCGTAGCCCGGGTTCCTTCTAGTCGCCACTATCGGGCTGGAGGTTCGGTAGATCCTCGGGAGCTGCTCCGAAATCTGGCCACACAAAACCAGCTGGGTCAAACCCCAGAAAGAGCAAGTGCCACAAAGGAGGCCACGAAATAAAAACAAAACCAGCATATCAGAACATAAGAAAATAGAAGGAAAGTACAGGTAATAAAAGTACAACAAGACAATAAAAGACTAGGGACATGGAACCATTCCGGAAGCCAGGTTACAACCCGTAAACCAAACAAGGACCGGGGTTGTAACCCTTCGCCTGAATAGCACCTTGTCTCTACCCATTTATTGTTAAAGATAAGTAAAACCATCATGTACAAGAGTAACCGGGTACAGGGACAAGACGAGACTAAGCCAGGGCTGGACACCATCCATTCACAAGCGGCCAAGCAATTACTACGGCTTACTACTTTAACTAACTAGGGTTATCACAAGCCTAATTACTAACAAGATGCAAATAAGAAATTTCCAGTCCTAAGTCCTGCAGACTATCCAGTTATCCTTCCGCGGGTTGAGAGTATGGTTGGGTACATCGCCTTGGAGACGATATACCTTAGGTGACTTAGAGGGTGCAACACATGATAGTGTACTGGAAATGTGCTCTACTCGTCGGCAAGCTACAAGTCCAATTAAGGCGCCCAGATAACGAGATTGCCTGTGCCTGGAAATTCTCCATGAACTATAGTTTGATCTAGTCATTAGCCTAATCCATATTCAGTGCGAATCCCTGACCGTAGGAACCAGGGAGTCACGTCCTAGACATGATGCAGGACAAGACAAGTGGATTGCACAAGCAAGCAAGCAGGAACACCCACGGTGTCAGAGTTAGTTACAAGAGTCAAGTTAGCCATCGCAACGGCATCAAGTCAAGTCAAGTTACGAGTCAAGAGTGCGCCGCCATGGGCCACTATCAAGTTATCTGGTTACCAAAATAAATCATGAATCACAGGCTACAAGTCAAGTGTGTACCCCATCGGGTCACTATAAAGAAGATGAGAGGTACTAAAATCAGACTTCACAGAATCAGGAAAACCGTATTAGTCATAAACAAAATCAACGAAAATCGTGCCAGGTCGTGTTGGGTCAAGATAGTCGTGCTGTGTGGAACAAGATCTCAAAACCCAAACCACAAAAATAGAAGCCAAGTCCAAGAAATAAACCAAACCATCAGGAGCAAGTGGGTTGCGCAGAGGGTGGATGGCTCAGGGGTCAAGTGCGTCGGGGATGGATGGCGCAGGGGTCAAGGGCGCATGGGCCGATGGCACACGGCCGAGGGCGCATGGGCCGATGGCGCATGGACGAGGGGGTACAGGGTCCAAGTGCGCAGGAGGGCAGATGGCACCGGGACCGATGGCGTAGCGGCCAATGGCGCAGCGACCGATGGCGCAGCGGCCAATGGCGCAGCGACCGATGGCGCAGCGGCCATCGGCGCAGCGAGGCGAGCGCGGTCGGCACTGCGCTAAAGAGCGCTGGCCGAGGGGAGGATGCGCAGTTCAGCACTGCGCTAAAGAGCGCACGCTGAAGTCTTCTTCTTCAGGCCGAGAAGAAGCCTCAAAAACACCAAAAGTTCAATTCTTCATAACTTGGCCAAATCAAAACGAAATCTGGATTTTCAAAGGTCTAACTTGTGTAAAATTTAATTCTCTTCCACATGGAAGCATCAAAACAAGCAAAAGTCAAAGTTTAATAGATCAAAACCAAGGATTTCTGAAAATGATTAAAACCTAGATCTAGAAAAATGGAAGCTCCAAATTACAAAATGACAAGTTCTAATGTTGTTCTCCATGGCCTAATCTAGCTAATGGACAAATAAAATATGGTACTTGTTTGGTGGCAAGGTGCACTTGCCTATGAAGGTTGGTGGAGGAAGGTGGAAGAAGAAGATTGAGAAAAAATAAATGAAAGTAAAAAGAAGAGAGAAAAGTTAGGTAGGATTTAATGGTGGAGGATATGTTGTGTTGAGGGTGGAGGTCAGCTAAGGTGTTCCAAATACGTATTAAACCAAACCAAACCAATCCTACTCCACAAAATAAAACCAAGCCATGTCAAAATCCATTTTACGAGAAAACCCAAAATCTACAAGTCGAGCCAAAATATAATTATCGGCCAAAATCCGAGAAAAGAAAATACAAGTCCGAAATACATGCAAGCTTAATTCAAATACGTATCCCAAATATGGGCATTACAACTCTATCCACCTTAAAAGAATTATGTCCTCGAAATTTAATCAAAGAGCTAGAAATCCCCACGACAAGCTACACTAAGCACCAACAACTACACTAAGCAACTCCATCATACAATCATACATGCAATCAAGAAACGAAAAGCATAAGGCATAAGGAAGACATTATACCTTACGAGTCAAACAAATAGGGATATTGTGATCGGATATCATCCTCACGCTCCCACGTTGACTCACCTAGAGAGTGATGACCCCAAGCAACACGGACTAAGCTAATAGTCTTGTTCTTGAGTATCTTCTCCCTCTGGTCCAAAATAGACACGGACTTCTCCTCATACGAAAGGTTGGTACCAACAACCAATTCCGAATGGTCTAGGATATGGCTCGGGTCCGGGATGTACCGTCGTAATTGGGACACATGGAATACATCATGCACCTCACTTAGCGACGGCGGAAGAGCGAGACGATAGGATACATCTCCTACTCGTTCCAGGATATCGAACGGCCCTATATACCTAGGACTAAGCTTTCCCCGTACGCCAAAGCGAATGACGCCGCAGTTAGGCGAGATCCTAAGGAATACATGGTCGCCGATAGCAAACTCTAAGGGACGCCGATGGGCATCGGCCCAATGTCGCTGGCAGTCTTGGGCAACTCGAAGATGGTCCCTGACTCTTCTGATTACTTCAACTGTCTGGCAATCATTTCTGGACCGAGCATCTACCTCTCTCTGATATCGTCCCATGCTAGCGGGGATCTGCACTTCCTACCATACAGAGCTTCGAACGGAGCCATCTGAATACTGGCCTGGAAACTATTGTTGTACGAGAACTCTACCAAGTACAGGTGATCTTCCCACGACCCACCGAAGTCAAGTGTACATGACCGCAACATATCCTCAAGAGTCTGGATGGTGTGCTCCGACTGACTATCTGTCTACGGATGATATGCTGAGCTAAACTGAAGGTGAGTTTCCAAACTCTCTTGCAGGCTGTGCCAAAAGTGTGACGTAAACCTTGAATCTCGGTCCGAGGTGATACTGACGGGTACACCGTGAAGCCTGACAATCTGCCTGAGGTACATCTCTGCTAGCTGAGTCATTGACTGCCCAACTCTAAATGGGAGAAAATGAGCCACCTTCGTGAGCCGATCAACTATAACCCAAATAGTATCTCGACCAGCTGGGAATCTAGGCAATCCACAAAATCCATGGTCACATGCTCCCACTTCCATTCTGGAATCGGCAAGGGCTGAAGAAGTCCAGCGGGCCTCTGATGCTCAGCTTTAACCTGCTGGCAAACCAAACACCGAGAGACATACCGGGCTATCTCCCTCTTCATGCCATTCCACCAGAAATGCTAACGAATATCACGGTACATCTTCGTACGACCGGGATGAATAGAATACTGCGAACTGTGAGCTTCTGTCATAACTTTCTGTCTGATCTCCACTATGTACACAAAGACGAGTGTCGTGCCGAAGTGTACCATCTTCATGAATACACAACTCTGGTCTTCTTCCTGCCTCACGCTCTGCTCTGAGCCGCTGAATCTTGGAATCTGTAGACTGCGCCATCCGGATTCTCTCAACCATGCTGGACTGAACCTGTAGACTGGCCATCAATGCCACACTGGTAGGAAGAACCACCTCGATCCCCATCTTCTGAAAATCTGCCAATAACTCTGGTTGCACCGTTAGGAGGTAAACTCCGGCTCTCCGGCTCAACGCATCTGCTACAACATTGGCCTTCCCTGGGTGATACTGCAAGTCCACATTGTAGTCCATCAGTAGCTCGAGCCATCTTCTCTGCCGCATATTAAGGTCCTTCTGGATGAAAACATATTTCAAGCTCTTGTGATTTGTAAATATCTCCACTCTATCTTCGTACAAGTAGTGCCTCCACAACTTAAGTGCAAACACTACTGCTGCCAGCTCCAAGTCGTGGGTCGGGTAATTCTTCTCATGATCACGAAGTTGTCGTGATGCATAAGATATTACCTTCCCATGCTGCATCAAGACACACCCCAATCCTCTGTCGGAAGCGTCGCAATAGACTGTAAATCCTCCGGTCCCATCTGGAAGTGTGAGAACGGGAGCCGTTATCAAACCTCGCTTCAACTTCTCAAATGATTCCTGATATTTTGCTGTCCAAGTGAACTGCACATCCTTGCGGGTCAACTGGGTCATCGGCGCTGAAATCCTTGTAAAATCTGAAACAAATCGCCGATAGTAGTCGGCCAATTCAAGGAAGCTGCGAACTTCTGCTGCTGAACTAGGTACTGGCCATGACTCGATAGCCACAATCTTCTGGGGATCCACTTTCACTCCTCCTCGAGTAATGATGTGACCTAAGTACGAAATGCGATCGAGCCAGAACTCGTATTTACTGAACTTGGCATACAACTGATGCTCTCTAAGCGTCTAAAGGGCGATTCTGAGATGCTGCTCATGCTCTGCTTCACTCTTGCTGTAGACCAGGATATCATCTAGGAACACGATCACGAACTGATCTAAGTAAGGCATAAAAATGCGATTCATGAGGTCCATGAATACGGCTGGCGCATTGGTCGCTCCAAAGGGCATAACAAGGAACTCCCAATGTCCATACCTAGATCGGAAAGCTGTCTTCGGGATGTCCTGCTCTCTGACTCTGATCTGGTGGTATCCTGACCGCAAGTCTATCTTCGAAAACACTGAAGCCCCTTTGAGTTGATCAAACAAGTCATCTATCCTCGGGAGAGGGTATCTGTTCTTGATTGTCACTGAGTTCAAGGTACGATAATCTACACATAACCTGGACGTACCATCCTTCTTTTTCACAAGAAGCATCGGGGCTCCCCAAGGCGTTCCACTTGCACGAATGAATCCCTTGGTCCTGAGTTCTTCAATCATCTTGTACAAAATCTCTAGCTCTGAAGGCGTCATTCTGTAGACTCGCTCTGATACTGGTGCGGTTCCGGGGATCAAGTCTATAGTGAACTCGATCTTTCGCTCTGGCGGCATCCCTGAAAGTTCTTCTGGGAAGACATCTGGAAATTCTTCAACTATCCTGGTAACTGCACCGCTGCTACTGCCATCCGCAACACTGTAGAAGATGGTTCCACTGCGCCTCTGGAAAATGAGAACTCTGGCTCACCTGGAATGCTGAAAATAACCCTGCCACCATGGCAGTCTATCCTAGCATACTGGTTCCTCAACCAATCCATGCCTAAGACTACATCATAGTCTGCCATAGGGAATTCTATAAATCTAGCGGGGAACTCTCTACCGCTAACTACGATCCGACACGAGGAAAACACTCGATCTACTTCCACAAAACCATTACCCGTAAGTATATTAAGCCTAACTGATAATGACTCGGGCTCCAATCATATCCGTGTCGCGAATCGTGCAGACATGAAGGAATGCGATGCACCAGAATCAAATAATACCAATGCTGGAGAGGAGTTGACGAGAATAGTACCTGCCACTACCTCACCTGGTGCAACTTCTTCTTCCATAGCCATCATCATGGCCTGACCTCTAGCTGCGGGTCCCCTCTGCTGGAAACCTCTCTGCCTGCTCTGTACTTGGGCTTGGGTGTACTACTGCTGGTTCTGCTGATGAAACGCCTGGGCCTGATGCAATAATGGCCTCGGGTACTGCTGCTGCTGTATAGGTGCTGGTCCCCTAACCGATGGACTGGTTAGGTTGGAGGAGGATGAACTACCCCTATTCAGGCAGGCTCCTATCTTGTGATTTACCGCTCCACAAGCTAGGCACAATCCTTGTGCCCTACAACAATCCGCCACTACATGGCCTGGCTTTCTACAATGGTAACATCCCATCGCGGAAGTCTGCTTCTGCTTCTGCTGCTGCGGGTACGTCGAGGTCGAATGCTGAACCGACGTTACTGAGGCCGCCCGCCTCGGAGTTCTAATAGTCAAACTCCTAGCTGCCGGGGCTGGAGCTGATGATTGGTGCATCTGACTGTGGGACCGCTTCCTACCTCCGGTCCTATCCACAAACCTTTGGGAGGTGTACTCATGCCTCATAGCTGCTCTCAATACCGCATCGAACGTCTGGTGCTCGAACTGCTCGACTGCCAACAAGATCTCCAAATGCAGTCCCTGCTGGAACTGCTGGGCCTTATCAAACTCGGTTGCCACCAAGGTGGGGGCAAACCTACTGAGTCTAGAAAACTCAGATGCATAACTGTCGACCGTTCTGCCTCCTTGCTTCAAGTTGGTAAATCTCGTCTGTAGGTCATACCGAGCTACAGCATCGAAATACTTCGTCTGGAATCTTTCTCTAAACACTGCCTAAGCAATGGGTGCCACTAATCCCATGGCTTGCGCTGCCCACCAACTGCGAGCTAAATCCAGCAACTGTAGCCGTACCACGGCCACCTTCTCATTCTCAGGTGTTCTAGCTACTTCCAGAATCACCTCGGTATCCTGAAGCCAAGCGTCTGCGGCAATCGCATCTTCACTGCCGTCGAAGAAGGGAGGGTTCAAGCGCTTAAAGCTGTTGGCCGCACTGTTCCCTGGATGATCGCCTCTGGTCAAAGCATCTGCCACTACCTGGTGCAAGGCGTCTCCTCTGCGATCTTGGAAAGCTATCAAGGTCCTGATGAGACCTACCAAAGTGCCATCATTTGGCTCGGCAGGCTGAACGGGCTGAACTGGGGGCTCTCCTCCAGTAAGCACAACTCTGGAAGCTACTCCGGAGTGATGGGCTTGATCTCCGGACTGCTGGTCCGCGGGAGTTCCTCCGTCTGGATGATCGGCTGGTTCATGAACAATGCCGCTGAAGAAAATGACATAGGAAATAATAAGGAAGGACCAGGACAGATCAATGATACAAGCATGCGATCAGGTCAAGATTTCAGAGATTCAGAGGATATGAACGGAGATCAAGGACGAGTACTGATTGAGACATCTATTCGGTAAACCCTCACATTTCCTGAATGCCAAGACCTGCATGGGCCACCACTTAAACCATGTCACGCTCCAGAACCAGAATACTGGAGAGCGGGGGCGAACATAGCCAGCTGCGTATATTGAAATGGAAACCACCTCGCTCTACAGTCACGGCTGTCTAGATATGAGGGTTTACTACAAGCCAACAGTCTCTTAAGGTCAAGCCTATTGTCTCAATCTCAAGCAAGTAATATAATTACAAGATGTTAGACCACCAAATATACAATAAAAGGTGTCCCAAATATTACATATTCAGCTGATCATGAAGCTAGTCGTACAAACTGCGAGGACTAGCAAGAGTTAAGTCATACATGATCAACCCTAGAATTTGTTAATCATGTTTACAGTCCGTAGGCAGACAGTAAGTAAATATGCATCGAGCTAACAGGTGCTTGTCGGCTAAACGCCTCAAAAGAATAATTTTACAATAGAGTGAGCGAAACAAAATAGAAAACCCACTCGTAGCCCGGGTTCCTTCTAGTCGCCACCATCGGGCTGGAGGTTCGGTAGATCCTCGGAAGCTGCTCTGAAATCTGGCCACACAAAACCAGCAGGGTCAAACCCCAGAAAGAGCAAGTACAACAAAGGAGGCCACGAAATAAGAACAAAACCAGCATATCAGAACATAAGAAAATGGAAGGAAAGTTCAGGTAATAAAAGTACAACAAGACAATAAACGACTAGGGACATGGAACCATTCCGGAAGCCAGGTTACAATCCGTAAACCAAACAAGGACCGGGGTTGTGACCCTTCGCCTGAATAGCACCTTGTCTCTACCCATTTATTGTTAAAGATAAGTAAAACAATCATGTACAAGAGTAACCGGGTACAGGGATAAGACGAGACTAAGCCAGGGCTGGACACCATCCATTCACAAGCGGCCAAGCAATTACTACGGCTTACTACTTTAACTAACTAGGGTTATCACAAGCCTAATTACTAACAAGATGCAAATGAGAAATTTCCAGTCCCAAGCCCTGCAGACTATCCAGTTATCCTTCCGCGGGTTGAGAGTATGGTTGGGTACATCGCCTTGGAGACGATATACCCTTAGGTGACTTAGAGGGTGCAACACATGATAGTGTGCTGGAAATGTGCTCTACTCGTCGGCAAGCTACAAGTCCAATTAAGGCGCCCAGATAACGAGATTGCCTGTGCCTGGAAATTCTCCATGAACTATAATTTGATCTAGTCATTAGCCTAATCCATATTCAGTGCGAATCCCTGACCGTGGGAACCAGGGGGTCACGTCCTAGACATGATGCAAGACAAGACAAGTGGATTGCACAAGCAAGCAAGCAGGAACACCCACGGTGTCAGAGTTAGTTACAAGAGTCAAGTTAGCCATCGCAACGGCATCAAGTCAAGTTAAGTTACGAGTCAAGAGTGCGCCGCCATGGGCCACTATCAAGTTATCTGGTTACCAAGATAAATCATGAATCACAGGCTACAAGTCAAGTGTGTACCCCATCGGGTCACTATAAAGAAGATGAGAGGTACTAAAATCATACTTCACAGAATCAGGAAAACCGTATTAGTCATAAACAAAATCAACGAAAACCGTGCCAGGTCGTGTTGGGTCAAGATAGTCGTGCTGTGTGGAACAAGATCTCAAAACCCAATCCACGAAAATAGAAGCCAAGTCCAAGAAATAAACCAAACCATCAGGGGCAAGTGGGTTGCGCAGAGGGTGGATGGCACAGGGGTCAAGTGCGTCGGGAATGGATGGTGCAGGGGTCAAGGGCGCATGGGCCGATGGCGCACGGCCGAGGGCGCATGGGCCGATGGCGCATGGCCGAGGGGGTGCAGGGTCCAAGTGTGCAGGAGGGCAGATGGCGCAGGGACCGATGGCGCAGCGGCCAATGGCGCAGCGACCGATGGCACAACGGCCAATGGCGCAGCGACCGATGGCGCAGCGGCCATCGGCACAGCGAGGCGAGCGCGGTTGGCACTGCGCTAAAGAGCGCTGGCCGAGGGAAGGATGCGCAGTTCAGCACTGCGCTAAAGAGCGCACGCTGAAGTCTTCTTCTTCAGGCCGAGAAGAAGCCTCAAAAATACCAAAAGTTCAATTCTTCATAACTTGGCCAAATCAAAATAAAATCTGGATTTTCAAATGTCTAACTTGTGTAAAATTTAATTCTCTTCCACATGGAAGCATCAAAACAAGCAAAAGTCAAAGTTTAATAGATCAAAACCAAGGATTTCTGGAAATGATTAAAACCTAGATCTAGAAAAATGGAAGCTCCAAATTACAAAATGCCAAGTTCTAATATTGTTCTCCATGGCCTAATCTAGCTAATGGACAAATAAAATATGGTACTTATTTGGTGGCAAGGTACACTTGCCTATGAAGGTTGGTGGAGGAAGGTGGAAGAAGAAGATGGAGAAAAAATAAATGAAAGTAAAGAGGAGAGAGAAAAGTAAGGTGGGATTTAATGGTGGAGGATATGTTGGGTTGACGGTGGAGGTCAGCTAAGGTGTTCCAAATACATATTAAACCAAACCAAACCAATCCTACTCCACAAAATAAAACCAAGCCATGTCAAAACCCATTTTACGAGAAAACCCAAAATCTGCAAGTCGAGCCAAAATATAATTACCGGCCAAAATCCGAGAAAAGAAAATACAAGTCCGAAATACATGCAAGCTTAATTCAAATACGTATCCCAAATATGGGCATTACAACTCTATCCACCTTAAAAGAATTATGTCCTCGAAATTTAATCAATGAGCTAGAAATCGCCACGACAAGCTACACTAAGCACCAACAACTACACTAAGCAACTCCATCATACAATCATACATGCAATCAAGAAACGAAAAGCATAAGGCATAAGGAAGACATTATACCTTACGAGTCAAACAGATAGGGATATCGTGATCGGATATCATCCTCACGCTCCCACGTTGACTCACCTAGAGAGTGATGACCCCAAGCAACACGGACTAAGCTAATAGTCTTGTTCTTGAGTATCTTCTCCCTCTGGTCCAAAATAGACACGGGCTTCTCCTCATACGAAAGGTTGGTACCAACAACCAATTTCGAATGGTCTAGGATATGGCTCGGGTCCGGGATGTACCGTCATAATTGGGACACATGGAATACATCATGCACCTCACTTAGCGACGGCGGAAGAGCGAGACGATAGGATACATCTCCTACTCGTTCTAGGATATCGAACGGTCCTATATACCTAGGACTAAGCTTTCCCCGCATGCCAAAGCGAATGACGCCGCGGTTAGGCGAGATCCTAAGGAATACATGGTCGCCGATAGCAAACTCTAAGGGACGCCGATGGGCATCGGCCCAATGTCGCTGGCGGTCTTGGGCAACTCGAAGATGGTCCCTGACTCTTCTGATTACTTCAACTGTCTGGCAATCATTTCTGGACCGAGCATCTGCCTCTCTCCGATATCGTCCCATGCTAGCGGGGATCTGCACTTCCTACCATACAGAGCTTCGAACGGAGCCATCTGAATACTGGCCTGAAAACTATTGCTGTACGAGAACTCTACCAGGTGCAGGTAATCTTCCCACGACCCACCGGAGTCAAGTGTACATGACCGTAACATATCCTCAAGAGTCTGGATGGTGTGCTCCGACTGACTATCTGTCTGCGGATGATATGCTGAGCTAAACTGAAGGTGAGTTCCCAAACTCTCTTGCAGGCTGTGCCAAAAGTGTGACGTAAACCTTAAATCTCGGTCCGAGATGATACTGACGGGTACACCGTGAAGCCTGACAATCTGTCTGAGGTACATCTCTGCAAGCTGAGCTGTTGACTGCCCAACTCTAAATGGGAGAAAATGAGCCACCTTCGTGAGCCGATCAACTATAACCCAAATAGTATCTCGACCAGCTGGGAATCTAGGCAATCCAGTCACAAAATCCATGGTCACATGCTCCCACTTCCATTCTGGAATCGGCAAGGGCTGAAGAAGTCCAGCGGGCCTCTGATGCTCAGCTTTAACCTGCTGGCAAACCAAACACCGAGAGACATACCGGGCTATCTCCCTCTTCATGCCATTCCACCAGAAATGCTGACGAATATCACGGTACATCTTCGTGCGACCGGGATGAATAGAATACTGCGAACTGTGAGCTTCTGTCATAACTTCCTGTCTGATATCTCCACTATGTACACAAAGACGAGTGTCATGCCGAAGTGTACCATCTTCATGAATACACAACTCTGGTCTTCTTCCTGCCTCATGCTCTGCTCTGAGCCGCTGAATCTTAGAATTTCTAGACTGCGCCATCCGGATTCTCTCAACCATGCTGGACTGAACCTGTAGACTGGCCATCAATGCCACACTGGTAGGAAGAACCACCTCGATCCCCATCTTCTGAAAATCTACCAATAACTCTGGTTGCGCCGTTAGGAGGTAAACTCCGGCTCTCCGGCTCAACGCATCTGCTACAATGTTGGCCTTCCCTGGGTGATACTGCAAGTCCATATTGTAGTCCACCAGTAGCTCGAGCCATCTTCTCTGCCGCATATTAAGGTCCTTCTGGGTGAAAACATATTTCAAGCTCTTGTGATCTGTAAATATCTCCACTCTATCTCCGTACAAGTAGTGCCTCCACAACTTAAGTGCAAACACTACTGCTGCCAGCTCCAAGTCGTGGGTCGGATAATTCTTCTCATGATCACGAAGTTGACGTGATACATAAGATATTACCTTCCCATGCTGCATCAAGACACACCCCAATCCTCTGTCGGAAGCGTCGCAATAGACTGTGAATCCTCCGGTCCCATCTGGAAGTGTGAGAACGGGAGCCGTTATCAAACCTCGCTTCAACTTCTCAAATGATTCCTGACATTCCGCTGTCCAAGTGAACTGCACATCCTTGCGGGTCAACTGGGTCATCGGCGCTGAAATCCTTGTAAAATCTGAAATAAATCGCCGGTAGTAGTCGGCCAATTCAAGGAAGCTACGAACTTCTGCTACTGAACTAGGTACTGGCCATGACTCGATAGCCACAATCTTCTGGGGATCCACTTCTACTCCTCCTCGAGTAATGATGTGACCTAAGTACGAAATGCGATCGAGCCAGAACTCGTATTTACTGAACTTGGCATACAACTGATGCTCTCTAAGCGTCTAAAGGACGATTCTGAGATGTTGCTCATGCTCTGCTTCACTCTTGCTGTAGACCAGGATATCATCTAGAAACACGATCACGAACTGATCTAAGTAAGGCATAAAAATGCGATTCATGAGGTCCATGAATACGGCTGGCGCATTGGTCGCTCCAAAGGGCATAACAAGGAACTCCCAATGTAACCTAGATCGGAAAGCTGTCTTCGGGATGTCCTGCTCTCTGACTCTGATCTGGTGGTATCCTGACCGCAAGTCTATCTTCGAAAACACTGAAGCCCCTTTGAGTTGATCAAACAAGTCATCTATCCTCGGGAGAGGGTATCTGTTCATGATTGTCACTGAGTTCAAGGTACGATAATCTACACATAACCTGGACGTACCATCCTTCTTTTTTACAAGAAGCATCGGGGCTCCCCAAGGCGATCCACTTGCACGAATGAATCCCTTGGTCCTGAGTTCTTCAATCATCTTGTACAAAATCTCTAGCTCTGAAAGCGTCATTCTGTAGACTCACTCTGATACTGGTGCGGTTCCGGGGATCAAGTATATAGTGAACTCGATCTTCCGCTCTGGCGGCATCCCTGAAAGTTCTTCTGGAAAGACATCTGGAAATTCTTCAACTATCCTGGGTAACTGCACCGCTGCTACTGCCATCCGCAACACTGTAGAAGATGGTTCCACTGCGCCTCTGGAAAATGAGAACTCTGGCTCACCTGGAATGCTGAAAACAACTTTGCCACCATGGCAGTCTATCCTAGCATACTGGTTCCTCAACCAATCCATGCCTAAGACTACATCATAGTCTGCCATAGGGAATTCTATAAATCTAGCGGGGAACTCTCTACCGCTAACTACGATCCGACACGAGGAAAACACTCGATCTACTCCCACAAGACCATTACCAGTAAGTATATTAAGCCTAACTGATAATGACTCGGGCTCCAATCCTATCCGTGTCGCGAATCGTACAGACATAAAGGAATGCGATGCACCAGAATCAAATAATACCAATGCTGGAGAGGAGTTGACGAGAATAGTACCAGCTACTACCTCACCTGGTGCAACTTCTTCTTCCATAGCCATCATCATGGCCTGACCTCTAGCTGCGGGTCCCCTCTGCTGGAAACCTCTCTGCCTGCTCTGCACTTGGGCTTGGGTGTACTGCTGCTGGTTCTGCTGATGAAACGCCTGGGCCTGATGCAATAATGGCCTCGGGTACTGCTGCTGCTGTATAGGTACTGGTCCCCTAACCGATGGACTTGTTAGGTTGGAGGAGGATGAACTACCCCTATTCGGGCAGGCTCCTATCTTGTGATTTACCGCTCCACAAGCTAGGCACAATCCTTGTGCCCTACGACAATCTGCCACTACATGGCCTGGCTTCCCACAATGGGAACATCCCATCGCGGAAGTCTGCTTCTGCTTCTGCTGCTGCGGGTACGTCGAGGTCGAATGCTGAACCAACGTTACTGAGGCCGCCCGCCTCGGAGTTTTAATAGTCAAACTCCTAGCTGCCGGGGCTGGAGCTGATGATTGGTGCATCTGACTGTGGGACCGCTTCCTACCTCCGGTCCTATCTACAATCCTTTGGGAGGTGTACTCATGCCTCATAGCTGCTCTCAATACCGTATCGAACGTCTGGTGCTCGAACTGCTCGACTGCCAACAAGATCTCCAAATGCAGTCCCTGCTGGAACTGCTGGGCCTTATCAAACTCTGTTGCCACCAAGGTGGGGGCAAACCTACTGAGTCTAGAAAACTCAGATGCATAACTGTCGACCGTTCTGCCTCCTTGCTTCAAGTTGGTAAATCTCGTCTGTAGGTCATACCGAGCTACAGCATCGAAATACTTCGTCTGGAATCTTTCTCTAAACACTGCCCAAGCAATGGGTGCCACTAATCCCATGGCTTGCGCTGCCTACCAACTGCGAGCTAAATCCAGCAACTGTAGCCGTACCACGGCCACCTTCTCATTCTCAGGTGTTCTAGCTGCTTCCAGAATCACCTCGGTATCCTGAAGCCAAGCGTCTGTGGCAATCGCATCTTCACTGCCGTCGAAGAAGGGAGGGTTCAAGCGCTTAAAGATGTTGGCCGCACTGTTCCCTGGATGATCGCCTCTGGTCAAAGCATCTGCCACTACCTGGTGCAAGGCGTCTCCTATGCGATCTTGGAAAGCTATCAAGGTCCTGATGAGACCTACCAAAGTGCCATCATTCAGCTCGGCAGGCTGAACGGGCTGAACTGGGGGCTCTCCTCCAGTAAGTACAACTCTGGAGGCTACTCCGGAGTGCTGGGCTTGATCTCCGGGCTGCTGGTCCGTGGGAGTTCCTCCGCCTGGATGATCGGCTGGTTCATGAACAATGCCGCTGAAGAAAATGACATAGGAAACGATAAGGAAGGACCAGGACAGATCAACGATACAAGCATGCGATCAGGTCAAGATTTCAGAGATTCAGAGGATATGAACGGAGATCAAGGACGAGTACTGATTGAGACATCTATTCGGTAAACCCTCACATTTCTTGAATGCCAAGACCAGCATGGGCCACCACTTAAACCATGTCACGCCCCAGAACCAGAATACTGGAGAGCGGGGGCGAACATAGCCAGCTGCGTATATTGAAATGGAAACTACCTCGCTATACGGTCACGGCTGTCTAGATATGAGGGTTTACTACAAGCCAACGGTCTCTTAAGGTCAAGCCTATTGTCTCAATCTCAAGCAAGTAATATAATTACAAGATGTTAGACCACCAAATATACAATAAAAGGCATCCCAAATATTACATATTCAGCTGATCATGAAGCTAGTCGTACAAAATGCGAGGTCTAGCAAGAGTTAAGTCATACATGATCAACCCTAGAATTTGTTAATCATGTTTACAGCCCGTAGGCAGACAGTAAGTAAATATGCATCGAGCTAACAGGTGCTCGTCGGCTAAACGCCTCAAAAGAATAATTTTACAATAGAGTGAGCGAAACAAAATAGAAAACCCACTCGTAGCCCGGGTTCCTTCTAGTCTCCACCATCGGGCTGGAGGTTCGGTAGATCCTCGGAAGCTGCTCCAAAATCTGGCCACACAAAACCAGCTGGGTCAAACCCCAGAAAGAGCAAGTGCCACAAAGGAGGCCACGAAATAAGAACAAAACTAGCATATCAGAACATAAAAAAATGGAAGGAAAGTTCAGGTAATAAAAGTACAACAAGACAATAAACGACTAGGAACATGGAACCATTCCGGAAGCCAGGTTACAATCCGTAAACCAAACAAGGACCGGGGTTGTAACCCTTCGCCTAAATAGCACCTTGTCTCTACCCATTTATTGTTAAAGATAAGTAAAACAATCATGTACAAGAGTAACCGGGTACAGGGACAAGACGAGACTAAGCCAGGGCTGGACACCATCCATTCACAAGCGGCCAAGCAATTACTACGGCTTACTATTTTAACTAACTAGGGTTATCATAAGCCTAATTACTAACAAGATGCAAACAAGAAATTTCCAGTCCCAAGCCCTGCAGACTATCCAGTTATCCTTCCGCGGGTTGAGAGTATGGTTGGATACATCGCCCAGGAGACGATATACCCTTAGGTGACTTAGAGGGTGCAACACATGACAGTGTGCTGGAAATGTGCTCTACTCGTCGGCAAGCTACAAGTCCAATTAAGGCGCCCAGATAACGAGATTGCCTGTGACTGGAAATTCTCCATGAACTATAGTTTGATCTAGTCATTAGCCTAATCCATATTCAGTACGAATCCCTGACCATGGGAACCAGGGAGTTACGTCCTAGACCTGATACAAGACAAGACAAGTGGATTGCACAAGCAAGCAAGCAGGAACACCCACGGTGTCAGAGTTAGTTACAAGAGTCAAGTTAGCCATCGCAACGGCGTCAAGTCAAGTCAAGTTACAAGTCAAGAGTGCGCCGCCATGGGACACTATCAAGTTATCTGGTTACCAAGATAAATCATGAATCACAGGCTACAAGTCAAGTGTGTACCCCATCGGGTCACTATTAAGAAGATCAGAGGTACTAAAATTATACTTCACAGAATCAGGAAAACCGTATTAGTCATAAACAAAATCATCGAAAACCGTGCCAGGTCGTATTGGGTCAAGATAGTCGTGCTGTGTGGAACAAGATCTCAAAACCCAATCCACGAAAATAGAAGCCAAGTCCATGAAATAAACCAAACCATCAGGGGCAAATGGGTTGCGCAGAGGGTGGATGGTGCAGGGGTCAAGTGCGCCGGGGATGGATGGCACAGGGGTCAAGGGCGTATGGGCCGATGGCGCATGGGCCGATGGCGCATGGCGGAGGGGGTGCAGGGTCCAAGTACGCAGGAGGGCAGATGGCACAGGAGCAAATGGAGCAGGGACCGATGGCACAGCGGCCAATGGCGTAGCGACCAATGGCGCAGCGGCCAATGGCGCAACGATCGATGGCGCAGCGGCCAATGGCACAGCGACCGATGGCACAGCGGACAATGGCGCAGCGACCAATGGCGCAGCGAGGCGAGCGCGGTCGGCACTGCGCTAAAGAGCGCTGGCCGAGGGGAGGATGCGCAGTTCAGCACTGCGCTAAAGAGCGCACGCTGAAGTCTTCTTCTTCAGGCCGAGAAGAAGCCTCAAGAACACCAAAAGTTCAATTCTTCATAACTTGGCCAAATCAAAACAAAATCTGGATTTTCAAAGGTCTAACTTGTGTAAAATTTAATTCTCTTCCACATGGAAGCATCAAAACAAGCAAAAGTCAAAGTTTAATAGATCAAAACCAAGGATTTTCAAAAATGATTAAAACCTAGATCTAGAAAAATGGAAGCTCCAAATTACAAAATGCCAAGTTCTAATATTGTTCTCCATGGCCTAATCTAGCTAATGGACAAATAAAATATGGTACTTATTTGGTGGCAAGGTACACTTGCCTATGGAGGTTGGTGGAGGAAGGTGGAAGAAGAAGATGGAGGAAAAATAAATAAAAGTAAAGAGGAGAGAGAAAAGTTAGGTGGGATTTAATGGTGGAGGATATGTTGTGTTGAGGGTGGAGGTTAGCTAAGGTGTTCCAAATGCATATTAAACCAAACCAAACCAATCCTACTCCACAAAATAAAACCAAGCCATGTCAAATCCCATTTTACGAGAAAACCCAAAATCTGCAAGTCGAGCCAAAATATAATTACCGGCCAAAATCCGGGAAAAGAAAATACAAGTCCGAAATACATGCAAGCTTAATTCAAATACGTATCCCGAATATGGGCATTACAGAGGTTTTCTGAATTCAATTTGAATTTAAACAGGCCAAGAGTTTAATTTAAATGGCAGTTGAGAATTTAAATCTCAACTTATTCATTTAGGTACCTGCAATTTCTGTATTTTCTTTTTGGTCCCTGTGTTGGTATTTCAAATAAAACCAAATATAAAGCATGACAAATATGTATATGAGACAATAAGGAATGTAATAAATAGAAAAAAATAATTTTAATAAATGGGAAAAATTTGGTCAAGGGGTTGACATACAGTTATAGTGGGCTTATGGTATCCCAAATCAACATCTTTTGACCTTATTGGTTACTCTGATGCTGATTTTGCCGAATGCAAAGTCGACCGTAAAAGTACTAGAGGCACGTGCCATTTATTAGGCAAGGCTCTAGTCTCTTGGTTTAGCAAAAAGCAGAATTCTGTTGTACTATCCATAACAGAAGCTGAATATATTGCAGCTGGTCGTTGTTGTACACAAATTCTGTGGATGAAGCAAACCCTTGCAGACTACAACCTATCTTTTATACATATTTCCATATTCTGTGATAAAACTAGTGCTATCAACCTTACTAAGAACCCTATATGTCACTCACGCACGAAACACATTGAAATTCGTCACCACTTTTTGCGTGATCATCAACAGAATGGCACTATCAATTTAGAATTTATTGACACTGATCATCAGTTGGCCGATTTCTTTACAAAACCACTATACGAGGAGTGATTCAATTTTCTTTGTCGTGAATTAGAAATTTTAAATGAAACGGTTATTCATTAAATTGGCCTGCACAAATATCGATTATGTCACGATTCTCTATGCTGCCTTTGCTATGGGTACAAGCCGAAAGAGTCCTTCTGACAACAAGGCGTAAAAGCCTAAGCGACACGGTACACTAGTCTTCGGACTACCGCTAGCTGGGATCCGGCCCTGTCACTACCACATTTTAGATTGAGGGTATTTTAGTCATTTGTGAATTTTTGAATTTATTTAATTTATTTAATTGGTGATTGTGATTTTGACTTTGACTTATTGAGACTTTGCAGACTAGCCTAGAAGCTAACCCTAGCTATGGTGACCCTAGTCTAACTTAAGTTAATCAATTTTAGTCATTAGAAATTAGTTTTAAAATAGGAGGATTAAGATTAAGTGAAATGGTTTCATTACTTATGATTTAATTCAATGACTTGTGATTTCCATTCAATGACTTATGTAATTAAGCCAAAGGCCCATGACTTAAGCCCAAACCCTAACTAAGCCCCAATGGCCTGCCACTTAGGGCTCCTCCCTTGCCTATAAGTATTCTTTTCCACTTGTTCTTGCCTCTTTTGTGCTTAACCTAGTTTTTGAAAGAAAGGTAAATTCCCACTTTCTAAAATTCCTAATAAATCTATTTTAACTCCTTTTTGACTCTAGTCTTTTGCATTAGGATCTAATTATTGTTTATTAACTATTTGTGGAGAATTATCTCAATTTTTGTGCAATTTGCAGCTTGGGAGTTGATATTTAGATTCCTTCCATTTGGGACTTTCTTTGAGTTTGATACTCAATAGATAAACCACTCAAACCCATTCTTTTTTTTGATTTCTCTGCATTTAGGGTTGGATCTAGGTGTCCCCTAGCTGTCCCTAGAGTTCTGTTTGGGGCACCAGGAGAGCCAGAGTTCGAGTACACCCGACGGCAGGCGGAGAAGGACGGCAGACTTTTCTGCGGAGCTTCAGTTGAGGAGTAGGCGGCTCCACATCCTTTGATTGTAGAGTTCATGGATGTCTTTTCGGAGGAATTGCCAGGGCTTCCCCCAGACAGGGATGTTGAGTTCTCGATAGACTTTGTTCCCAGCACGGAGCCGATTTCTCAACATGTCTATCAAGTGAACAACAGTGAGTTGGTGGAGCTGAAGAAGCAGGTGGATGAGTTGCAGGACAAGGGCTTCATCCGATCGAGTTCTTCACCTTAGGGTACACCGATACTTTTTGTATCCATGAAGGATGGGTCGGTACGGATATGTATCGACTACATGGAACTCAACAACCTCACGATCAAGAACAGATACCCACTGCCGCAGATCGATGATCTCTTTGATTAGTTGAGCGGATCTCGGAGGTTTCTCCCAGATTGAACTGAGGTCAGGTTATCACCAGATGAAGGTAAAGAGGGAGGATATTCTGAAGACCGCTTTCAGGATGCTGTATGGACAGTTTGAGTTCTTGGTTATGCCGTTTGGACTGACCAACGCACCAGCAGTATTTATGAACTTGATAAACAAGGTGTTCCTCCAGTACTTGGACAAGTTCGTGGTGTTGTTTATTGATGATATTCTGGTATATTCGAAGACCGAGGAGGACCACGAGGAGAACTTGAGAGTGGTTCTAGAGACACTCAGGAGGGAGAGGCTATATGGCAAGCTCTCGAAGTACGAGTTCTTTCTGGATAGAGTTGACTTCTTGGGTCATGTGGTGACTAGAGATGGGATCCCAGTAGACCCGAAGAAGATCACAGCAGTTGAGGCTTGGTCGGCGCCGAGTTCAGTAGCAGAGATCCAGAGCTTCTTGGGGCTGGCAGGATATTACAGGAGGTTCGTACAAGATTTCTCCTGGATTACAGAGTCATTGACTAGGCTGACCCGAAAGGATGTTGAGTTTGTTTGGTCAGAGGAGTGTCAGGCAGCTTTTGATGTGTTGAAGAAGCGTCTTACGACAGCTCCGATTCTGACATTGCCTTCAGGTTTAGGAGGGTTCACTATCTGTAGTGACGCTTCAGGGAAGGGGTTGGATTGTGTCTTGCAGCAGAATGTGAAGATGATTGCCTATGCTTCCAGGCAGTTACGTCCCCATGAGAAGAACTACCCTACCCACGACCTGGAATTGGCAGCAGTAATTTTTGCCTTGAAGTTGTGGAAGCACTACTTCTATGGAGAGAGGGTGGAGATCTTCACAGATTATAAGAGCTTGAAGTATATGTTTACACAGAAAGAGCTCAATATGAGGCATCACAGATGGTTAGAGCTGATGATGGACTTCGACATCTCACTTCAATATTACCCAGAGAAGGCCAACGTGGTTGCCGATGTCTTGAGTAGGTATCCGACAGCCATCTGTTTGACTATGGACCATCACTTGCTTACTGATTTGGAGAGCCTGAGGATTGAGGTGATTGTGCCTGGATTTCAGATACAGATATGGGGCCTTCAGATTCATTCAGACTTGGTGGAGAGGATCAAGTCGACGCATTTCGAGGATGTTGCTCTGCGGTGTATCCGAGAGCAGGTTCGACCAGGGCTAGTGGATGGCGAGTTTTCTCTTGCAGAGGATGGTGCCTTGAGGTACGGTTCCAGGTTATGTGTGTCCAGTGGAGAGCTTATGGAGCAGGTCATGCAGGAGGCCGATATATCTCAGTACTCTATACATCCTGGTGCCAACAAGATGTACAGGGATCTGAGGGAGCATATCTGGTGGTACGGGATGAAGCGGGAGGTGGCTCGCTTCGTAGCTAGGTGCCTGGTCTGTCAGCAGGTCAAGGCAGAGAGGCAGAGGCCATGAGGATTATTGCAGCCATTGTCTATTCTAGAGTGGAAGTGGGAGCATATCACTATGGATTTTGTATCTAGGTTGCCGCGTACACCAGGAGAGAAAGACGCGATTTGGGTCATTGTTGACAGGTTGACCAAATTGGCCCATTTTTTGCCATTCAAGGTGGATATGTCTACAGAGAGGCTTGCAGAGATGTACATACGGCAGATTGTCAGGATTCACGGAGTTCCGGTTAGCATCATCTCGAATCGGGATAGTCGCTTTACTTTCCATTTTTGGAGGAGTCTGCAGACTAGTTTGGGCACTCAGCTCAAGTTTAGTAGTGCATACCACCCCCAGACGGACGGACAGTCAGAAGGACTATTCAGATGCTCGAGGACATGATGCGGACATGTGTCTTGGATTTTGGAGGTTCCTGGGAGGATCACCTACATTTGGTAGAGTTTGCTTACAATAACAGTTTTCAGGCCAACATTGAGATGTCACCTTTCGAGGCTTTGTACGGGCGTATGTGTCGTACACCCTTATCTTGGGATGATGTTGGTGAGCGAGCTTTAGTGGGACCAGAGATGGTTGTTGACGCAGCCGAGAAGGTGAAACTCATCAGGGACAGACTTCGCGTGGCGCGCGACAGACATCGGTACTAGGCCGATAGCCACCGGAGGCCCTTGGAGTTTGAGGTCGGAGACATAGTTTTTCTGCGGATATCTTCGACTCGTGGTACCATACATTTTGGTATAGGTGGAAAGCTTAGCCCACGCTTCATCAGACCTTTCGTGATTAGCGGGAGAGTCGGTGACGTGGTATACAGGCTAGACTTGCCACATGCACTAGTGGGTGTCCACAACGTATTCCACGTATCACAGTTGAGACGGTACATGGTTGACCCTAGCCATGTACTTGATCACTCAGAGATTGAGGTGGGACCTACTCTCAGTTATCCAGAACAGCTAGTAGAGATTCTGGATCGCCGAGAGAAGGTACTGAGGAACCAAGTGATACCCTTGGTTCGTATCGCATGGAGGCATCATTCTCCAGGAGAGTACCTGGGAGCGGGAGGATGAGATGCGCGAGCGATACCCTTATCTTTTTGGACCTTGAGGTATGATTGTCTATCCTTCTCATCAGTTAATTTTTCCTTTTAATTTCGAGGACGAAATTTTTTTTAAAGAGGGTAGATTTGTCACTACCACATTTTAGATTGAGGGTATTTTGGTCATTTGTGAATTTTTGAATTTATTTAATTTATTTAATTGGTGATTGTGATTTTGACTTTGACTTATTGAGAATTTGTAGACTAGCCTAGAAGCTAACCCTAGCGATGGTGACCCTAGTCTAACTTAAGTTAACCTATTTTAGTCATTAGAAATTAGTTTTAAAATAGGAGGATTAAGATTAAGTGAAATGGTTTCATGACTTATGATTTAATTCAATGACTTGTGATTTCCATTCAATGACTTATGTAATTAAGCCATAGGCCCATGATTTAAGCCCAAACCCTAAACTAAGCCCCTATGGCCGGCCACTTAGGGCTCCCCCTTGCCTATAAGTATTCTCTTCCATTTGTTTTTGCCTCTTTTGTGCTTAACCTAGTTTTTAAAAGAAAGGTAAATACCCACTTTCTAAAATTCCTAATAAATCTATTTCAACCCCTTTTTGACTTTAGTCTTTTGCATTAGGATCTAATTACTATTTATTTACTATTTGTGGAGAATTCTCAGTTTTTGTGCAATTTGGAGCTTAGGAGTTGATATTTGGATTCCTTCCATTTGGGGCTTTCTTCGAGTTTGACACTCAATAGGTAAACCACTCAAATCCATTCTTTTTCCTGATTTTTTTGCATTTAGGGCTAGATCTAGGTGTCTCCTAGCTGTCCCTAGAGTTTGGGTTAATTTCGTGTCCATTTGGTGTCCATATCGGACACGTATCAACACCTAGGTATAGGTATTCGATGAAATGCCACAGTGGACACTTTCATGCTATTTTCGAATTGTTTTTGAATGAAATTGTTGATATTGATGTGTCTTACATTTTCCCTAGCCTACCTATGCATTTCTGTGTCATGTTGTGTCTACACGAGGACACGAACACAGCCCCGCGTACGACAAGCTTTTCCCCTGCTGCTCGAGGCCTCGTGCTCATTTTACAGGCCACATGGCGAGCTGTGGTCGGACACAGAGGTAGGGGCAGTATCTGTGTACCTGTCCCCCAAGTCTTGTGTCTAACGGTGTTGTGTCGGACACGCTAGGTCAAGTGCACTGGTCCAACACATACGCACGTACAGGCGGAATTGCGTTCTGATACGCGAGTCGTGTCCACTCTGGACATGACATGGTCGTGTCATGTTATGTCGTATGTGTAGCCTGACACGTGGGCTACACGTGGGCATGACCATGAGACCCCACGTGTCGTGTGTCATGTCTACGAGTACTGTGAACGTGTGCACGATACTGTGTCTGTGTGTTGTTCGTGGGTGTATTTGTGGGTCTTGGACACGTCTGTGTCCATGTGGTTGGACACAAACGAGTGCCTGGACTCGTACATCACATACACATGCATTACCAACCATTTATTTGGCATTTTGCTATGAATTTCCAATTCGAATTGGTGATCCCCCTATTTGGCTGATACATGTGTTCCCATTTCGAGATTCTGAATTTTGATTCTATTTTTAAACTGAATTTTGATGTCTAAATTACCATAATAATTCACCTACATATGTGATAGATGATGATCAGTTGAGTTTATGATTTGTGTTGGGATTGGATGATGGGATTCAAATTTGGTGTTGGGGCTTAATGTGAACTGTCAATGCAATACACAAATGTCATTTACTTAAACCTGAGGACAAGGAAGATGGACTCTGCCATATACACCTGACCCCCCTACACTATGTCCACAAACACCCATATCATTCACCATCACTAACCTACTGCTAATCTATACACTGTGCTTGGAAAACTGGAATTTATGGTTTACATTACAAAGCTTGAGAGTTGATTGCCATGGCATTTCCTGAATTTGTTGGTTAGGCTACAATGTTTGTTCCTATATCTAACTAAAACTTGTTTGCATATTACTTAGCCTTCGAAAACTTCCTAACTGATAGATCTATATACTATCATGAACCTGGGACTGAGAATCACTGTTTTGATATACCATTGACGCTGACATCTATGCATACAAAACCTGAATTTCTGAGAGCGCATCTCACATTACACTGTTTTGGAATTCTGAGAATTACACATTATTTTCCATGTTACACTAAGACATTGACACACATTCCTACACTGTTCACTACACACACATAAACCTATTCACCTATCTAAAACACACACACATTACACAACACTCTATCTAAATTCCTGTCATATGTATCCTATTTACACACACACACAAAATCTGAAATTGACACATTGAAACAATTGACACACACACATGCATGACACCCCCCTATCCTTCTATATGTTTAAATGTATACACACACACACACACACACACACACACACACACACACACATATATATATATATATATATATATATATATATATATATATACACACACACATATATATATATACATATATATATATATATGAAAAAAAAACTATACATATATATATATATATATATATATATATATATAGGATGAGGGAGGTGAGGTGCCACCCTATGGAGGGTGTCTACTTGTCACCCCCCACATGCTATCATCATGCACCCATGTACTTGATGATAGCATGGGAGGGTGACAAGTAGACACCCTCCCATGAGGTGCCACCCTACCTCCCTTATTCTATATATATATATATATATATATATATATATATATATATATATATATATATATATATATATAATATGTAAACTTGGGTGATGTAATGTAATGTGGATATTGCATATTACCTATATGAATAGTATGTATATAGACATATGGGAATTGATATGTATATATGGTAAATGGTATATGTGTGGCCTAGGTAGTATAGCCTATGGCATATGGTAAATATACACATGAGTAGGGTGATGTAGACTTGTATGATTGTGTATGGTGTGTACTTGCTAGGATAGACTAGTTAGGCCTAGTGAGACTTGATTGGGACTAGGTTGACCTAGTTGACCTAACATTGACTAGTTAGTTGACTGAAGTTGACCAGGGTAGACTTTAGTCTAGAATTGACCCAATATCATGTAGAATGTATCATAGTAGCTCATTTTACCAATTTGGATATGTTGTGACTTGTACTGTTCTGATTAGGAGGCAGACACCACTCCTCAGGCAGTATTTCATTCAGACACTCAGGATATTAGGCGAGTACATTCTCTGACCGTGTCATACTTGCTAGAACTATTTTCTTGCTCTAGATTATTTTACTTGATGCTGACACGATGGAAACACAAATTAGTACTATATAGAATTTTTTCGTACGATGTTATCCTCCTCGGGAGCATCAGATACATCATGTTATGTGCGTTTCACTTTCATCATATATTCTTGTACTTTTACCATTTATGTACGCTCTCGTGATTCATGTACTCTCATGTTCATGGAGCCCCCATGTTTATATTTATGTGCACCCATTTATGGGCCCCCATGTGAAATCATGTACAACAACATAACTTGAACGGATCCTTGTGTATTGATTGGGGTACTGGGGAGTATAAATATTCATGTGGACAATTTCCAAAGTAGTATAGCCATGTACAACCTCTCATGTTTATTATCAAGCCGTTCACATGTCTAGCTTATACTCTAAATCAGTAGTTCACTGTAGCTCTTTACTTATAGTAGATATTTTATTGCAGTCTTCTCTTTTACTCATGTATACTCTTCAGCGTTTCATGTATCTTACTCTATTGCCTGTATTATATTCCTATCATGATATGAACTACGTGAGATGTACTGTGCTCGCTTCAGTCCTGACTGGACCGGTTGAAATATTACAGATGATTTTGAGGAGCTATGTCCCACTTATTACGGAGCAGTCCTAGACGACACATGCGAGCTGGACCCTCAGGAGGACCCAGCACTGGTAGACGACACTACCCCTGTAGACTAGGCTAGTTAGCTAGACTAGTTCTATTATCATTTTGTCTATTGGATACACTTGTATATATTTGGAGATTGTATTCTGGTTTTGTGGAGTTGTTTATCTTAAACTTTTAGCACTCTCCTATCTGTATTATCATCTGTGGAATCTGTGTTTCATTTATTCTATCTCATCGTATTTTCTTCCTTAGTTGTGATTAAGTTGTACTTTATTATGTCACCTCTATTCGGAGTGTATATACTGTACAGGTACCTTATAACTTTTAGATGTATGTGACCTAGGACAGCATTTTACCGCCGACACTGTGGCGTAGGCTGGACGTAACCACTTCTCCTGCCCTTAATCTAGGGTGCAGGTCATAACAGGCCTGTGCAGCTAACCTATGGTAGTTTTACCATATTGATTTATGACATAACTCCTTGTTTATTATATGGTTAATTTGTTTTATAGCCTGCTCCATTTAACATTTCTAACTTCATAGAATTTTCTAAATTTTTTTTGACCATTTCTTCTTATTATTTTTCTGCTTGAAGTTCTGGCCCAAGGGACCAGAACTCGGGCCGAACTCTTCCCCCATACAGAGTTCGGGCCGAGTTCGGCCTCCTTGTTCCAGAACCTCGGGTGGCTCTCAGCCGTTGATCTGTTTATGATCTGATGGCTCATATTTGACCCGACTAGCCGACCAACTCTTCTTAAACTCGAGATTCTCTCTCTCTCCTCTCCATTGTCTTCTCCACTCTCCAAATAAATTTCTTTCAAAATCCTAACACTAGAAGTCTCCAATCCTTGAGAAATCTCTCCCCAAACTCAAGGATATCACTCTTGGGCTCATTCTCCACCATCTTAGGTCTTTCTTGTTGAGGTATATCTTCCTTTTCCTTTCTTTCTATCAATTTTTTTCATGGCACCTAGGTTGCTTGGTAGAGGGAAGAGACAAAGGAGAAGTATAGGTGAATCCTCTTCTAATCCTTAACCCAACCCTCCACCAAATCCTCTAACAAATCCTCCACCACATCCTCAACCAAACCCGCAACCTATTTCTCCTCATCCTCCTAATGGCATGATCCACCCTCTCTTCAACCCACCTCCACCTCTCAATTCTAACACATACGATGACCGTATTTTTGTGTCGTTAGATGCCTCTAACGTTTGGTTCACCGACCTTTGTCATCGTAGTGTGTTTGCCGGACACCCTATTAAGTTCACGGTGCTATCGGACTATCTTCCTAACTTTCTTGACTTATGTCTTGATGAGCTTGTTGCAACTCGTGAACCTATTTATGTGAATGCCATTCCAATGTTCTATTGCAACATGACTTATGACCGCGACCGTATCTACTCCCGTGTCATCGGTATCGACATATCTTTTGATGACTTTGAGTTAGCCGATCTTCTTGGTATGCCCGACCCTAATACTTGGTAACGGCTTGATGGTGCCCGGGATTTTATCTTCCCCGGTGAGACCACTTTGGAGAGTTTCAAGGATGATCTATGCTCTCCTAATGCACATCCTCAAAAACTTAAGGCTAAATATCTCAATAACTACTTTTATGAACTTCATCGTATTATCTTTTCCTCGATCTTGCCGAAAGCGGGATCGACCGATGAAGTCACTTACTATGAGATCACTGCTCATTTCTTTCTGCATTTTTGCGTCCCCTTCAACTTTTCTCGCATGATGATGGATTGAATGATTCGTGCTCGGCCTAAACCAAAGTCTTTGGTTTATGCCATGTATCTTTCTATGATCTTTCGTGCCTTTCATGTCCCATTAGATCAGTATCAGTCATTGTCCCCTCCTGCCTATCTGACCAAGGCAAGGAGAACTGTTGCTGCTGTGGCCTCCTCTGAGTCTGATGTCGCTGAGGAACCTGACTCTCCTGTACCCTTTGCTGCTCCTAATTCCCCTGCTCCCGAGTCCACTGCTACACTTCACTCCATTCATACTATGCTTTGCGATCGCTTTCGTTTGGAGGACGAACGCTGGGATGAGATGGATGGCCGCTGGACGCAGATGGACTATCGTACCACACTACAGATGAGTATGCTCAGCAGCTCCATCCATGACATTCAGTACTCCATGGCCTCCCATCCGACGATGCCGATTCCGATGATGCGTGATCCGTCTCGCGACGGTTATCACATTGGCGATTCTTTGGTTCGTCGCTATCGTGATCCGACCTCTGCATTTGTTGATCCCCGTCGTACCTGTTTCGATGGTGCGGGGCCTTCACATGCTCCATGATGGATATGACTTTTGTATTACCACTGGTGCTTAGGACTATTTTTCATTTTGGCACTATGTTTCTTTTGTTTATGCTTTTATGTTTTTATTAGCCTTGTTAAACTCTATGGCTCTGTTTGGATTTATTTAGAACTGCTGCTAGCATGTTATCTATCATTATGTGGATGGTTTCTATATTGCTTCTCTATATTGGTCTTCATTTTGATGTTTGTCAAAAGGGGGAGAACACTTGATATTTGCCTTAGCACTATGAATTATGTATACTTGGATGAGAACTTGTTACAGGAAATATCATTTTACGGGGGAGCAAATTTGTTCAAGTTTGGAGGAGCCATAATGTGTCCATGTATAAATATTGAGACATGCAAATATCATGTTTTCTCAATTATCAAAATGGGGAAGATTGTTGACCCAAACCGGATCACAGTCAACCTAATCTTGACAATTAATAAAACAATATTTGTCATAGTCCAATTTGACACATCAAGCTCAAAATTGATCAACTCCGCTTATCGGTTCAAGACTACAGCTACCTGAAGATTTAATACTTTGTGTATTCTGGAGTATGTACATTTTACTATTTTTGAGTATAGGATAATGTACGTTGGGTCATACTGAGCAACTTTGGGCTAGACATAGCCTTATGGTTTACTTTGCCAATATCCAAATCAGTCCATTCATCCTGAAGCCCATTAAGAACTTTCTGTCCATAGGAGATAGAGTTCGGGCCGAACTCTGCCTCTACACAGAGTTCAGGCCGAACTCTGCCCCCTAAATTACAGGAAGCTGATTTTTAGGGTTTGATAACTACTAGTTGTCCAACGGCCAAAAATTTGAATTCTAGACACAGAATTCAGGCCGAATTTTGCCTACCCCAAATCCTATAAATAGGCCTTGAATTTTCTCATTTTAAATCATCCAATCTTCTCATCTTCTTCTCTTACATAGCGTACATGTTATAGAGCTTTACCTTCCTATCCAACTTAGCTTTCAAACTTCTCCACCGTCCAAGTTGCTCGGTACGATTCAGCTAGAAGTTTGAAGTGCAAGAAGTTATAAGTCGCTTGGAAAAGTCCAAGTTTTGCCACAACGATCATTGAAAGAAGTTTGGCATGCTCTTCTGTGAAAAGGCACGTGGTTGTAACCCTATTTCACAAATAGTGGATTTTAATCCTGAGCTAGAGTTTTCAGGCCTGGACTAGTCCTCCACGAGGGAAACCAGGTTAAAAATATTATTGTGTTTGTGCTTGCTCTCAACTATTTTATTTTCGTATTTCTTTTACTCTGATTATTTTGTTGGTGAAAAGAGTTTAAGTTTCTAATTGGTCATTTTCGTTATAAACTCTATTCGCCCCCTCTAGAGTTGCCTACCTGTACTTCACATACGAAACGTGCAGGGTGCCTGATTTACCCCCTAGTCGTTCACATGTCGAAACTGATATTTCAAAACACATAGATAGTTGTCTTTTATTTGTTTCCTTGTTTTATTCACCGCTTGCCATGACATCAGTTACTTTCTAGTTTTCATCTCGCATATGTTATTTTCATGTCTTGTGAATTCTATTGTTTTTCGTATTACCGCCGGTTTGTGTACTTGTTTCATTCCTGACTGAAAACCAACATTTTTTAGGTAAGCTGTGGCTTCACTTAGCATTGGGAGATACGGGCGTACTTGTAGGCTAAAACCTAGAAATTAGATAGAATTGGTATCATTTTCATTAATTACAAGAACCTTGTATTTTCTTTAAATATAAATGTTGTAATCGATTTAGAAATGTGAACGAGCAATAAATGTTATATTTTATGATTTTAAGCATCTTGGCCGTGACAACGTTCTACCGTCGACTCTGCGGTGTAGGCTGGCTTGGACACATTCCGTATCTGAAAAGCGGGTGCGGGTCGTGACACCCTTCCAGAATCCTTCCATATCGGTCGCTAAACCGAAGAGGAGGTCAGAGAGCAGCAAAGCTAAAGTACCCAATGCAGGAGTGTTCCAAGGCACTCATTCCAGATCTACATTGGGTGCCATGCCAAATACTGGAGGTAGCCAGCCTTCTACCATGTACGACAACCCTGTGTTCCGATTTGAGGAGGAGCATTACGACACGGATGCCTCCATCAGCGCCGACAGTCACCAAACTGGAGGTAGCAACTGTGCTGAGTCCGAGGAAGATCACAATCTTATGGTGTATCCTCAAGACGGCGAGGCTCGGGCGTCTGGGCCAGAGAGCAAAGGATCTACGGCTCCCTCGACTCATCCTCACACTTGGTCCATGTTCATGGCCGATGGCAACGAGGAAGACAACAACGAAGCTCTCAGACATATCGAAGCCCTCGAGATAATGTTAGATACGCTGACGGACACCATGAAGTCTCCGTCCTCGATCATATTCGACCTCAAGAGCAATATGGCTCCCGCTGCCTCTACTCCTGCGCTTGATCTGCCAGCCAATGACGAATCCAGCAGGCTGCCTGCCACCTACCAGGTAGGACCCTCGTCGTATACTACATCGGCTACAGGTTCTGCAATGCCGGTCGAGATACCGAAGGCCATCAAGGAGCTGTATGCTCGTCATGATGCTAAGGAGAAGCAAGCAACACTCCAGAAGATGGGTATCCGACAGCCATACCCTGCCGAGTGGGAAAATGTCAGCTACCCTCCCAAATACAATCCATAGACGCTTATAGCCTACGAAAGGAATGGGTTTTCTCGATAATACTTAAGGTACTTTACCTCGGTAACTGGGTACCTGCCAAAGAATGACGCCCTTCTATCCAACATATTCATAGGAGCCCTGCAGGAGGTAGCCTATGAATGGTTCTGCAGTCTTCTGAACGATTGTATCTTGTCATTTAAAGACCTTAAAACTCTATTCATGGACCGATTCTACGAAGGAGAGATGGACACGTGTCACGACCCGCACCCACTGTGAGGGTACGAGAACGTAACAACGCCCAGCCTACGCCGCAGTGTCGACGGTAGAACGCTGTCCTAGGTCAATCATCTAACAATATAAAGGTACCTGTACAGTATATACACTCCGAATGGAGGTGATATAGCAATATACAGTCTCAATCACATCTAAGACAGAATGATAAAATAAAAGATCGAGAGGTAAATACTGGAATGAAAGAATATACATCACAACCAGAGAAAGTGTCTAAAATAACATCTCAACAAATATCCAGAATACAAGTCTCACTACTGAATATGAAATAATATATACGAACCAGATCTCAAAGACAAAAAAAATAGAAGAACCTAGACTAGGGAGCCTCAGTCTCTAAGCTAGTGGATCAGACTGAAAATCTGGGTCACACATGGCATCTACAGCTGTCCCATTGTAGGTGTCTACGCAGGCCTCACCCTCATCCTCTGTAATATTTTTAACAGGTCCAGTCAGGACAGGAGCGAGCACAAAACATCTCACGCAGTTCATATCAAGTTAGGAAATATAAAGCATGCAATAGATTAAGGTACATGAAATGCTGAAAGAAGAATATATAAGAAAAACAGTAGAGATTTGATAACTGGAAATATCTATATATGATAAGTAAGAACTGTAAGCAACATGTAATTTAGAGCACAATATGGTTATGTAAACGGGTTAGGTTATACAATAAAATGGGACTCCTTTGTACGTGGGTGTACAATGGACATATATAATTTCTTATACAATAGGATTGATCACATAACCATTTCTACTCTCCCTCCCCAATCAATACACAAGGATCCAATTCAGTTACGTTACCTTATACAATGGCTTGTACAATGGCTTGTACAATGGCTCAATGTGATAATGAGAGTACAATATGCACAATGAGTGTACAATAATAAGGGTATTTAATAAATACAATATGTAAGTGAAACGCACATCACAATATGTATTTAGTGAATACAAGGAGATAATATCTCAGAAGAAGATCCATATAGTACCAATCCGTGATAATGGTTGTGTCAGCATCAAGTACAATAATCTAGAGAAAAAATGTAAATCCAGACAAGTATAAAACGGTCAGAGAATGTACTCGCCTGATAGCCTGAGTGTCTAAAGAGAATATACTGTCTGAGGAGTGGTGTCTGTCTCCTATAGAACAGTACAAGTCACTATGAGTCCAAAAATGCTAATAAGATGCATTACAATACATTCTAAATGAATCTAGGTCAAATCTAAGTCACACCAAGCTAAACTAGGTCATACTAAGCCAAACTAGGTCACACTAGGACAATCAAGGTCACAGAAAATCAGTCCAAGTCAAACTAGGTCAATTTGGGTCAAGGGTTGACTTACAATTGACTTTTGGTCAAAAAGTCAACTCTGGTCAACTCTGATCAACACAGAGTCAACCCTAGGTCAAACAAGTCACATGTTGACCAACTGTTGACTTTCAGTCAACTGGTCAACTCTGGTCAACTCTGGTTTGGTTCCGGTCAAATCTAGTCGCTTAAAGGCTAAGTTTGACTCTCGGTTGACTTTTGTTGACTTTTGGTTAAAATGGTCAACCGACGTCAAAACTAGTCTATGAGCACTATATTTGATCATTACCAACCAAGGAAATCAACTCTATCTTAGACTCCAAACTCAAATATCCTATTTCTAGGCATTACCTATATTTTCCCTAACCAAGGTAAATACCTATACCTTGCACAATACCACTCTAACATAGGAATACTAGCCTAGGTTTCCTAGGATAGCTAGATACTATATATATACTCTTGAAACCACACTTCTAGGCCCTCACACACATAGGCAAATAGCTACTTAGGCTCACCTATAGGTTTTATATATAGGCCCTCCTATAGGCCACTAGCTATACTCACATATCACTCACAATCACAAATACCTATATACTCTCACACTACAAGCTTACACATAAATGGTTTACAACCACACACACACAAACTCACAAATACTCACACACACAAGTTCATAACACATACACACACAAAGGTGAATATAGGGACTGGGTTGTGGCAGGAATGGACTGAATTGGAGGTTAACCAAGGAAATCAAATGGACAGGTTCAAGACAGTTAATAACTGATTTGGGACAGCCCATGGGGTGTGTCATGGGGACTGAAATGTTGGTGATATTAGGACAGCAACGTGGGGGTTTTAGGAGGGTTTATATGGACAAATTTTAGGGAGAAATGAGGACTGATATGTGGGCTAGACTTGGGACAAATGGGACTGGCATTTGGTGGTGCACATGACAGGTTTTGTTAGGCTTAAGTTGGGCTGAATTGGGTGGACTGCTATGGGGTTTGCAATGGGTCATCAATGGACTGAACATTGAACCATTTTGGGACAGCAAACAAGGCTGATTTGGGGGACTGGTTCAAGGCTGAACCAAGGCTGAACAAGAGGGTGTATTGGGACAGCTATCAAGGGGATATGTTGGGCTATTAATGGATTGAAATGAAGTTGCTATGGGACAGGTTTTTAGGACCTGTTTTGGGACAGGTAACAATCTCTTTTAGAGTAGGTAATAGGCTGTTTATATAGAGGCTGGTTAAGGGGGTTTGAAGGCTGAACATGGGCTAATGTATGGGGGTTCAAAAGGGGTATTAAGGACTGATCTATGGGGTATAACCTCTCCTCTAAACCATCCCTATATGCATGTAGGGATGGTTTAGAGGAGAGGTTATACCTTCCGGGAGAGAGATTCAAAAGAAAAAGCCTTCCGACACGTAGAGATTCCAATAGGACACGAACGAGCTCCGAATCCTTCCAAACTTGGCTAGCACCTACCTTTCATGGAGTAGAGAAGAAATGGAGAAGATTTGGTGGAAGAAATGATGGATTTGGAGATGAAATCACTAGAGGTTGCTCTCTAGAAATTTGGGAAAGAACAAGAGAGAGAAAATGAGATGGAAGGAATAGAAAATATCAAAGGGGGCTTGTGCCTACCCCCTCTAGAGGTGGCCGGCCATATGGGCTGCTATTGACCCTATTTTGAAATATCAAAATTACCCCCATCTAGCCTATTAACAATACATTAAAAAGGGGGTTTTAGTCTGGGGCTAGTTTGGTCATTCTAACACACTAATCTAATTAATCCTAACCCAAATAAATTAGCCTAGTCACTAACTAAATAAATGACATGTGGGCCATGGCTAACTAGTGTGTGGGTCCACTAGAGTCAACACTACCCCGGGTCCTCGTCTCAAGTCGGATTGAGCTGAAATTCGAACCCGACTCAAATAACCCCAAAATATTACAATAAATAAATAAATAATTTCAAAATAATCTAAAAATAAAAAAATACAAAAATACCCCTATTTCTGGAAACTGGGGGTGACAAATCATCAATGGACTGAACATTGAACCATTTTGGGACAGCAAACAAGGCTGATTTGGGGGACTGGTTCAAGGCTGAACCAAGGCTGAACAAGAGGGTGTATTGGGACAGCAATCAAGGGAATATGTTGGGCTATTAATGGACTGAAATGAAGTTGCTATGGGACAGGTTTTTAGGACCTGTTTTGGGACAGGTAACAATCTCTTTTAGAGTAGGTAATAGGCTGTTTATATAGAGGCTGGTTAAGGGGGTTTGAAGGCTGAACATGGGCTAATGTATGGGGGTTCAAAAGGGGTATTAAGGACTGATCTATGGGGTTGCCTACAGGGCCTGTCCTAGGCTGATTTCAGCTGTCCATTTGGGACTAACATGGACTGATGTTAAGGGGAAAATATTGGACTGAATGGACAGCCAAATGGACTGTTTTAGGACAGTCAATAGGCTTTCTAATGGGGCATGTTAAGGACAGGTCTTAGGGGCTTCTATGGCTGATATGGAGGCTGCTTAAGGGTGTGGTTAAGGGACTGTACAGGACAGGTTTAGAAGAGCTTGGGGAGCCAAATGTTATCTGTTAAGGACAGGTACATGGGGCTGTTGTGTAGTGGTTTGAGGGGACTGATTTCTGTGGCATGCATATGGCTGATATGGAGGGAGGGTTTTCTGGACTGAAAATTGGCATGATATGTCCCTGTTACTGCTGTGTTTAGTGCTGCCCTCTCCCCTATCTAAACTCTCACAAACATAACACATACACACACTACTCTCAAACTCACATCCCCTCTCAACCATTTAATCAAACACCACCACTACACACCCCTCTACCAACACAAACACACACACACTCTTCCAAACTTGGCCGACCCCTTGTGTGCCCCCATCCCATACCAACACAATGTCACACACCATCACCTATATATCCACATATGTAATCTACCATATATATATACATATATATATATATATATATATATATATATATATATATATATATATATATATATATATATTTTCTTTTTTTTTTTTTTTTTTTTTATATGTACATATATATATATATATATATATATATATATATATATATATATATATATATATATATATATATATATATATAGATAAGGATATATTTATATATAACCATATATATACATATATATAGATTTAGATAATATGATACATTAAGATACATAGGAAAACTATTCCTAAGCACATGAAAATCTGGAATTAAATATTAAGCAACATCAAATCAATATATAAATAATTCCCCATGTGTCCAAATAGGGGTTTTCCCATTAGGACACGATCCTATACCTAGGACACCTCTACAAGTGTCCAAATGGACACGAAATGGACTCGAATGGACACAAAACTATGGGGGTTATTCCTATGGGTCAAAAATTAACCTATATGCATGTAGGGATGGTTTAGAGGAGAGGTTATACCTTCCGGGAGAGAGATTCAAAAGAAAAAGCCTTCCGACACGTAGAGATTCCAATAGGACACGAACGAGCTCCGAATCCTTCCAAACTTGGCTAGCACCTACCTTTCATGGAGTAGAGAAGAAATGGAGAAGATTTGGTGAAAGAAATGATGGATTTGGAGATGAAATCACTAGAGGTTGCTCCCTAGAAATTTGGGAAAGAACAAGAGAGAGAAAATGAGATGGAAGAAATAAAAAATATCAAAGGGGGCTTGTGCCTACCCCCTCTAGAGGTGGCCGGCCATATGGGCTGCTATTGACCCTATTTTGAAATATCAAAATTACCCCCATCTAGCCTATTAACAATACATTAAAAAGGGGGTTTTAGTCGGAGGCTAGTTTGGTCATTCTAACACACTAATCTAATTAATCCTAACCCAAATAAATTAGCCTAGTCACTAACTAAATAAATGACATGTGGGCCATGGCTAACTAGTGTGTGGGTCCACTAGAGTCAACACTACCCCGGGTCCTCGTCTCAAGTCGGACTGAGCTGAAATTCGAACCCGACTCAAATAACCCCAAAATATTACAATAAATAAATAAATAATTTCAAAATAATCTAAAAATGAAAAAATACAAAAATACCCCTGTTTCTGGAAACTGGGGGTGACAAATCTATCCACCTTAAAAAAAATTCGTCCTCGAAATTAAAACCAACAATAGTAAAATGTCAAAATCACAAGTCATGGCTTAAAGTTAAAATAATTTAAAATCTCAAAATCAAAGCATGAATTAAATGACTAAAATTTATAAAATTTAAAATTACACTCAATTAGATGCTATAAGTCTATCCACCTTAAAAAAAGTCATCAAAAAATTTTAAAACAAGGTAACCACAGAAAATCATACAATCGACAATCGTATGCGTCTGTCCAATCATCGTGATACTCAGAATCTCTGTCATGCCAGTGAGCAAGGCTACGATAATCACATAGTCCTCAACTATGGTACATACCTCTAGAATTATGGTATTTAAAATTTTTACATTGTCGCGCGTTTGGCAGCAAAAATAATAATTCCAACACCCGAGAAATACGTCCATAATCTGACTATATGTCCTCACTATGCCTGCTAGCATGACCCTAGAGGATTCTAAAATCTCATAATCGAGGCGACCTAGCCCATACGACTTATCTCAGAAGAAAATTAAATCATAATGAAGCACCAGATCAAAACTTATCAACAATGAAGAAACAGATAGGAATAGATGGAATTGAATTTTCATGGCAGTAATTGCAGAATTTGAATCAAAGGAACGGAACCTGCAACTAGATCTCCAACGGCCTGAGCATCCTCGGCTGTCATGGCGAAAGCTCGCCCTGGCAGGCCTCCCCTGGCCTGCTGTTGATGCTGGACGAACCTCTGCTGCTGAGTCTGCAATGGTGGTCCCCTCTGCTGCCCTGCCGGAGCACTAGCTCCTGGTGTTATATCATGACATCAGTAATTGGAAGTGGAAATTCGTCCTTTGGACAAGCCGTATTAAGATCTCGGTAATCTATACAAACTCGGACTTTTCCGTTCTTCTTCATAACAGGAACAATATTGGCCACCCAATCTGGGTGTTGTTCTTCACGAACAAAGCCACATGTAATCAGCTTTTTGACTTCTGCTTCAATTGCATCCATCATATCTGGTCTAAAGTGTCGTTGCTGTTGTTTTACAGGCTTGGCATTAGGAAAAATGTTGAGTTTATGAGTAGCAACTTTAGGATCTAGTCCTGGCATATCCTCATAACTCCATGCAAAGATGTCAATGTAATCTTTTAAAAGTTTTATCAGCTCTTCCTTTTCATCTTCAGAAAGATTCTTACTGATGAATATTGGTTTGGTTTGGACGTAATTCCATCTCCAACATCAATCTGGATAATCTCATCTTCTGTAGGTGGCTGTCGCTGTTCAAAACGAAGTTTCCATTGAGTATCCATTTGTTGAGCCCAAGGATCATTCTTAAATGGCTCTGATTCATCATTGGCTTGAACCATATTGACTGAGAATATTTGCCCAGATTCACAATATGAGGAACGAGACATATCGGATTCGATGAATAGAATTTCTTCCGAATCTGATGATTGCGAAGAGATAGAAGAGAATTCTTCTTGTATATCGTCATAAAACATGTGGGACGGGTCATATCCCAACCCATGACGAGTCTTTTGGTAAAACGGATCACCACATAATGGTAATCGTCTATCCTTGCCTTGATTGAGACCTTGCATAGTCTTTAAGTCATATCCCATGTTCTGGATAATCTTGATAGATTGTTGACTATACTTGTCAATTCGGATTCTTCCCTTGTCTTTATCCTTCAGCTCATATGTCTGAGCAACAGGGATATTTCTAACCAGGCCAAACACAATTTGGCGCTTGTTTTTCTTATCAGACGGAACCACGAAATAAGATTCTTCATGACATCTAAAAGTTACGCAAGCTTGTGATGAAGCGGCCACAGGTAGAAGATAAGGAGAAGATGTTAGGAACCTTTGAGCATAAGGTTCGACATCGACATGAGGAGGAAAAGAATTCTCCTTATGATCGATGTATAAAGTTTCTTCTGGCTCGATGTCGTCTTTATATCGATGACTTTGATTATCAGAAGATAAAGTCATTCTTTCGATAAACTTGACGGCCATATACTCGAAAAGGAAATCTTTATTGATATCAAAAAGTACAGACTGATCAATATTTATATCATTTATGATTTGACTGCTATGCCTCGGATTGATCATCAGTGGACTATTATCCGTCTTCTGCGTAGATTTGCCAAGATTGACAATCAATGGTAGTTCTGGATCATTCGTACAAGAAGTACGTCCTTTGACTTTGATCATAAAAGGTTGAACTTGGCTCTTAGCAGGAATATTTATTGATTCCTCAGATAAAGTTTGAGTTCTTCCTTTAACCTTGATTATCAAAGGTTGATCATTGACAGGTTGGGATTGGATTCGTCCCTTGACTATGACCTTCAAAGGTTGCTCCTCTGGCGGATCTTCATTAATAAACTGATCCTCAGATGATGATTGATCTTCAGCCATGTCTGATATATCTTTCACATGCTCTTGTTTATAAAGCCTTGAATCAGAGAAGTAGGCTTCGACACCCTTGAACGGATTAATATCAGCAAACTCAGTTTTCACAACTCCTTGGGAGTCCACGTATTTGAAACATTGGTGAAGAGTTGAAGGCACAATATTGTGCTCATGAATCCACGGTCTTCCAAGAAGAATATTGTAGGATACGTCCGAGTTGATAACATATAAAGTTACCATAGTTCGAAGATCACCAATCTGAATCTGCAGACGAATCTTTTCCAATGGTTTGCTCTTGCCAGAGTTAAAACCGACTATCGTAGTACTAGTGTAAGTCAGCTCATTAGTAGGAATCCTCAGGGGTCTTAGCATACTCTGAAGAATTATACTAATTGAAGACCCAGGATCAATGTAAATCCTGTCAATTTCAGTGGATCCGATATATCCAATGTTGCACAGAGGCCTATCATGCTTGTTGTGTCTCAATAGCATATCCTCTTGTGTAAAGGTGATGTTGGGAATTGCTTCCATCACACTATGACATTGCGGACATGACACTGGTATATTATCAGGAGTCTTGAGTTGAGCCAAGCATGAATCTGCTTGAAGTAAAGCTTCGCTCAAAGTCTCTCTGCTTTCTCTGGAAAGGCGAAGCAGTTCAAATATAGATAGTCTAGCCGGAGTATTGGCTAACTGAGATAGAATGTCAAACTTGTAAGGCTTCATCACCACCCCCTGATTGGAAGCAGACTTCAATAGGATATCAAAGCGTACTGCCTTCTGTTTCCCCTTTTCAACCACAGACGGTTTAACAGGAACATGAGAAGGTTGAACTGGTAGAGTTTCCACTGCCTTTTCTGCTTCTTTGGAGAATCCCTCATAGTCTTTGTGATACTTTTTTCCAGATCTTGTAACAGCAAAAGATTCTTCTTCAGACTCAGGAGAAGGAAGTACCATATTACAGGATTTAGTCTTTCTTCCCTTAGCCTTCTTCTTGTGAGGGTTGTTACAAGGAACTTCAGAACCCAATCCAGTAGTGGAATTCTGATTTTGAATTTGTAAAGGAAGACGCATTCCTTTATCATAATTCAAACCTTCTGCCTTTTGAAAGTCGTAACCCATCTTCCTCATGAGAAGGACAGATTGTTGACTATACAAGTGGATAGGCAGTGAACTTTGGACAGGTGTTTTAGCACAAGAAGAGGAAGAAACCTCTGCAACTATAGGAGAATGAAGCATAGACATCTCTGTAGTTAAGGGAGGAGAAGGATTCGGGATACGAGGAGAAATCCCTGTTGGAGCTTTTTCATAAGCAGCAAAGACTTGTTGTGCCCGGTATAAAGGAATACTATTCATGGCTAGCCACTGCTGATGAGTAAGCTTGAGCTTGGTAGGAGGAGCTAGACTTGGAGGACAGATGTTTAGTCCTTTCAGTCTATCTTCTAGAGGAAGGCCATCCCATAGATGATCCAAGTCATCAGGATTTGAAATAACATGAGAAATCATGTTACAGGTTTTGACTTTCTTACCTTTCTTGGATCTTAAAGTTTTACCTTCATTTTCTAACTCAGGTACTGTCACGCCCCGATTCGTAGAGTCGTTTATTCACATATTTTATCTCTTGGAATCGATCGTCCTCGCTTGGGCGTGATGCCGTACAAGTCTGGTATTGCACTTGTACAAGGCAAAGATGATACATAAGTGATAATCTTCAAATAGAAACACATCGCAGCGGCAGAAGCAGACAAATTGAAGTTAATGAGGACAATCTTTCTTATTTAATAGAGGTACATCACTTCTTTATAGCAGCGGAGATAAAAGGATAACTTGAAGTCACACAGAGATATATAGAACTTTATTCTCCTTATTGATAACTGAAGAAGAGTACAAGACTTGTATTGAAATACCATGCTTACAACACATCTCACTTTACATTGAAAGCCATTGAACAATGCTATACAGCTTACAATTGATACTTGGATACATTGGATTATAACTCGATACACTTGACTTGGCTTACAATCTCACTGGTACAACTGATTACAATGTTCCATACATTATGCCCTTTATAAACAGAAGACATCATCTTGAACAAGGAGAGCTTCTGTATGCCCAACAAATCTTCGATGCCGCGGAACCAATCAATCCAAATCTTCGTGTGTAGAATATCCCAAGCACAAGCACCTGCCCACAAAACGTGGGTCAGCACATCATCTATGTACTGGCAAGCAGAATCCAACCCACTCGCATAAACCAACATTTAAAGTGATCATTTAAGCAAGCAATTTATTAGAGTGATCTTTGTACTTGGGGCCTAACATCAGTCTACAGTTCATGGGCAACAATCAGAGTGAAGCATGTAAACATATTCTTAGCAACATTCATGTGGACATAACATTTTAGCATTCTTGGTGTTATCATGCAAAGGCATCATTTAAGGCATACTAAGTATTATCATAAAAAGGCATCATTGAGGCATCGATAACATTAACATCTTAAACATGTTATAACAATTATCACTTCAAGCATCACTTAGCATGTATGTTGTGTTTGAGCAATGATTATATCTTGGCATCTTTCTAGCATACTGAATTTAACATGTTAAGTATGATCTCATACTGAAAGGCTACATACAGCATCATTTACTTATTTGGAACGTAAGCATGCAAGTTAAACCAACACATATATTGAATTATCACATTTAAGTGATTTCTTACCGATAGCCGACTCCCTCATACCTGCATCAAATACAGGTTAGCAGATATACTTACTCTGCCTGCATAAGACATTCATTAGCATGCATCCTGACTACATGGTCATTGGTGTTTAACCATACGGACGTTGCCATATAGGTCTTCATTGGTAATACGATGACTCCAGAGAAGGTAGCTAGCCCCAAAGGATGCCTCACAAAACCCGTGCCCCTACTGGCACGCCAATGTTTCCTCCTAGGCCGGATCGGTCGCCCTAACGTCCCGGGGTACCGTCCGAGAAAACATATCCCCATTACTTATGCATAAGTTGTCCTATGACCATGCGAATGCGTGTTCGACTCAATCGTGAACATAAAATGCATGGTAAAATATTGAAGTAAAGGCAACAGTGCATTATCATTCATCTCATTCAAGTCATGTTCAATGACTTATTCATTCCCACATTACCATCATTTTATTTAGTGATCTCAACGATCCCAAGCCTCATCAATTCTCATTGTATCAATCATTGCAACATTTCTCATATCATTCCTTTCTAGGAGGAACAAATAATATTTCATTCATCTCGATAGGACCTGCAACATTTCATTCATTTCAGAGGGACAGTATTCTTTCTTTCATTGCATATAAGGAAACAGGCAACATCAACAGTTATGCAGAATGTACATGATTGAGGTATTTCTTTCAATTCTTTGTGTTAATAGCCTAGCCAATTCATTACTCATGTATCATTCTCGTAGCATCTCATTACTCAAGTATTCATTGCTTAAGCAGTATTAACCGAAGGGACGCTATCAATTCATTTCAAGCATCAAGTCGTATTAGCAGTTCAAGTTGATTCATTTGGCAGTTCAATAATTCTTAGTATAAGCATCTGAATTACATAGCAACTAAAACATGGGACATTTAGGGACAATTCATAGCATCACATTATTCCATTTATTAAGCATGCAGGAATAAGGAGGAAGGAGGACAGTTCCACTTGCCTTATATAACGGTCTTCCTGCTCCAATCCCACTAAGCGTAGCTCCACCAGCGAGCCACGTTCCAATACTCATTCCGTCTAGCCAGCTAAGAAAGACTGCATCAGTCTCAATTCTCCTGATCTCCAACATAAGTCACAGTCCAATATTTTGATCCCATCCAACAAGCCAACCAAATGCCTCGTGCGGAACGGGGCATTACATAATATACCACTCAGAAAAAGTTTCGTCCTCGAAACTTAAGAAAACAACTCATCTACTAGATTCACTTAATCACAATGAGTTACTCATTCAGCTTTAATTCAATATTTATTTTAGCCCACTCGGTCATTTCAAAATAGCTATCCAACTGTATCATTTTAATTCACCAATGATTCGATCAGTCTATCTCTTTTTCCATTACTTGCAACTTCTCATTGATTCACCAATATTTTCCTTGCATTCTATCTTGGTCGCAACACATCACTTCGTTTGGATCCATACACATATTTTAGGCGTCCCCAAAACATATGCATTTCAGCCAAAGTCCGTGCTAGTGCAATAAATTCTTCCCATAATGCTATCTCAGTCGCAACCTATCACTTCGGCTGGATCCATACACATATTTTAGGCGTCCCCAAAACATATGTACTTCAGCTAACTTCCATGTTAGTGCGATTCGATCAGCCACGATATAACTCTCTTTCCCAAATTCGACTTAGCATCCTTTCAATTGACTTATTACTTTCATTCACTTTGCCACAATTACTATCTTCCAGGCCACAACACTTAACATCAGGGACAACTCAGTTAAGTTCTCTGTCCAAACATAATATTTCCAATCATTCGGTCAAGGGTCTAACTTAAAGCCAATCATATCAAGAGTTCACAACATGCAATCATATTCCTTTTCGAATCCAACAATATTTCTCATCGAGGCAATTCATCTTTTCTAAAAGATACAATCCGACATCAACCAACTATCGATACCGATCCAACATTCCCGTCATGAGCAGTCAATTCTATCTCATATAATAATTCACCATTCGATACATACGACTCAAGTCTCATCCCACGATTCTAGTCCCGCTATAGGCCGACACATAATCCCCAAGGGTCAAACATCTCTAAGGTTCATATTGAAGCATATACATACAACATATCATTCTTAGGTCATACTCATCACCATCTCCCATTCAATGCCACAAGGTCATTCTATGGTTCGCCAACGGCCATCTATTATTCGGTCCAGTCTCAATGGTTAGCTATACCGACAGCTATACCTAATCATTCAGGTGATTTCCCTAGAGTGGACGACTACTAGGGTTATACTAGTTTTTTTTTTCTTAGGGCCAACAAGCAACCGACAGTTCTAAGGAACTCTACCCAAACCTATGGGTATCAACTCAGTCTGAATAATGAATCGCCAATTGGGCTAAGCCAGTAATTGGTAATTCATCAACTGGTCGCTAGGGTCAAGTCTATCTATCCAGGGTCTTCCTCAAGGAAATAATTCCCACAGAGGCTCATTCTAGACTTACCCAATGATCGACTAAGATCGATCTATCAACATTACGGTCAATTCCCAACCCGACATATGATTCTCATCGTTCTAATAATCCATCAAGTAAATTCCCAATGATTTAATTTCTATTTCAAATTCCTTTGTACCCACACGAACCCATAAGCCAAAGCTAACTATTCAAGGGTCTTCGAATCCGATATTCTTAACATAACTACGGAATCATACTATTCGATCCGTATGACAGAGTCACACCACCAAGTCATAAGCCAACAATCTATCTCCCAACCAACAGTCACGTATACCGACATTATCCAACACGTTTGAAATTTCTCGTTCCCATTCGTTTCTCAATCATCAAACTCTCTTACGGACATTCTTAAATTTCGTTCCTTTTCCAGCCGTCAAAATCTTATACGGACATTCTTAAAATTCCCTACCTCAAGGGCCGAGTAATTCATTCCATTCAATCCGACAATTCATGTATCAATTAACCATTCTCCATGCAACACAAATATTCAGGGTTGCTACTTGTTACTTTTCTAGTACAATTCAATTTCTCAGCATACATGCACATATGCAACGACTATCCTTTGGTGATCAAGATGGATTAACATCTATTACACCTTAGGGTCAAGGCACAATTCTCTATTATTCCTTTGGTCACCGATAACTTTTTCCAAAACTTCCAGCTTAGCAATCAACATTGTATTAGCCACAAATAATTTGCATCAAACCAATCGAAATCAACATTCAGATATTCTAAGCCACAACATTCTCTAGCCATATCCATTTACCCATAGCATACTAACTGTCTTACTAGTCTGAGTTATCACTCGACTAAACAATTTCTAACCAGGCCACCGGTTACAATTTTCGACAATCTCGCTACCCAACATATCATCACCGTCAAGGGACCCTCGAGTCATCTAGCAATAATTTATGACTTCCAGCTACGTCTCGGCACTACCCAGCACCCACAGATAGTCTCATTGCTATCCTATGGAAAGGGTCAACATACATCTCGTTCTGAGGTGGTAGAGGCAATATACCACTCAGAAACGAAGCCATCCTTAAACAATACCAACTCAATTCTATTTCGGACTTTCATGATCTATAATGATCACAACACTTAGCCAACATCTCAGGGTCTCAAACCACAAGCCAACATTCTTAGGATCTCAAATTCTCAGGGTAACATACATGAGTCAACTCAGCAATTCTGTTGAACTCATCCATCTATGGTTTCATCTCCAATTCTTTTCCAACATCATATACAATTCTCAACTTGTTACAGCATACATAGCCACTTTTCTCTTTATTCCCACAATTCCAAGCAGCATTTCATACTATAGCATACTATGGCATCGAGTCATTGTTGGGTTATTTGTGTCCAAACCAACAACAATCATTCATTCAGGGGCATTATAATGTATATAGACTTATTGTATGGAACATCCAGTGAGCAGCCAAGAGGGTCAACGAACTTTCAAACACGAACCACATAAGGATGATTACAGAACAACCACAGCATGATCGCGGAAGCAATCTTTGATTTAATCGCGGAAGCAACGTTGAGTGATCGCGGAAGCAACTTTGGTTAATCGTCGATGCAACTTTGATTTGAAAGGAATCAAAGAAGAGACCAAGGACGTAAAGCCGTGCTCTGATACCAATTTGTCATGCCCCGATTCGTAGAGTCGTTTATTCACATATTTTATCTCTTGGAATCGATCGTCCTCGCTTGGACGTGATGCCGTACAAGTCTGGTATTGCACTTGTACAAGGCAAAGATGATACATAAGTGATAATCTTCAAATAGAAACACATCGCAGCGGCAGAAGCAGACAAATTGAAGTTAATGAGGACAATCTTTCTTATTGAATAGAGGTACATCACTTCTTTATAGCAGCGGAGATAAAAGGATAACTTGAAGTCACACAGAGATATGTAGAACTTTATTCTCATTATTGATAACTGAAGAAGAGTACAAGACTTGTATTGAAATACCATGCTTACAACACATCTCACTTTACATTGAAAGCCACTGAACAATGTTATACAGCTTACAATTGATACTTGGATACATTGGATTACAACTCGATACACTTGACTTGGGTTACAATCTCACTAGTACAACTGATTACAATGTTCCATACATTATGCCCTTTATAAACAGAAGACATCATCTTGAACAAGGAGAGCTTCTGTATACCCAACAAATCTTCGATACCGCGGAACCAATCAAGCCAAATCTTCGTGTGTAGAATATCCCAAGCACAAGCACCTATCCACAAAACGTGGGTCAGCACATCATCTATGTACTGGCAAGCAGAATCCAACCCACTCGCATAAACCAACATTTAAAGTGATCATTTAAGCAAGCATTTACTAGAGTGATCTTTCTACTTGGGGCCTAACATCAGTCTACAGTTCATGGGCAATAATCAGAGTGAAGCATGTAAACATATTCTTAGCAACATTCATGTGGACATAACATTTTAGCATTCTTGGTGTTATCATGTAAAGGCATCATTTAAGGTATACTAAGTATTATCATGAAAAGGCATCATTGAGGCATCGATAACATTAACATCTTAAACATGTTATAACAATTATCACTTCAAGCATCACTTAGCATGTATGTTGTGTTTGAGCAATGATTATAGCATGGCAACTTTCTAGCATACTGAATTTAACATGTTAAGCAGGATCTCATACTGAAAGGCTACATACAACATCATTTACTTATTTGGAACGTAAGCATGCAAGTTAAACCAACACATATATTGAATTATCATATTTAAGTGATTTCTTACCGATAGCCGACTCCCTCATACCTGCATCAAATACAGGTTAGCAGATATACTTACTCTGCATGCATAAGACATTCATTAGCATGCATCCTGACTACTTGGTCATTGGTGTTTAACCATACGGACGTTGCCATATAGGTCTTCATTGGTAATACGATGACTCCAGAGAAGGTAGCTAGCCCCAAAGGATGCCTCACAAAACCCGTGCCCCAACTGGCACGCCAATGTTTCCTCCTAGGTCGGATCGGTCGCCCTAACGTCCCGGGGTACCGTCCGAGAAAACATATCCCCATTACTTATGCATAAGTTGTCCTATGACCATGCGAATGCGTGTCCGACTCAATCGTGAACATAAAATGCATGGTAAAATATTGAAGTAAAGGCAACAGTGCATCATCATTCATCTCATTCAAGTCATGTTCAATGACTTATTCATTCCCCACATTACCATCATTTTATTTGGTGATCTCAACGATCCCAAGCCTCATCAATTCTCATTGTATCAATCATTGCAACATTTCTCATATCATTCATTTCTAAGAGGAACAAATAATATTTCATTCATCTCGATAGGACCTGCAACATTTCATTTATTTCAGAGGGACAGTATTCTTTCTTTCATTGCATATAAGGAAACAGGCAACATCAACAGTTATGCAGAATGTACATGATTGAGGTATTTCTTTCAATTCTTTGTGTTAATAGCCTAGCCAATTCATTACTCATGTATCATTCTCGTAGCATCTCATTACTCAAGTATTCATTGCTTAAGCTGTATTAACCGAAGGGACGTTATCAATTCATTTCAAGCATCAAGTCGCATTAGCAGTTCAAGTTGATTCATTTGGCAGTTCAATAATTCTTAGCATAAGCATCTCAATTACATAGCAACTAAAACATGGGACATTTAGGCACAATTCATAGCATCACATTATTCCATTTATTAACCATGTAGGAATAAGGAGGAAGGAGGACAGTTCCACTTGCCTTATATAACGGTCTTCCTGCTCCAATCCCACTAAGCGTAGCTCCACCAGCGAGCCACGTTCCAATACCCATTCCGTCTAGCCAGCTAAGAAAGACTTCATCAGTCTTAATTCTCCTGATCTCCAACATAAGTCACGGTCCAATATTCTGATCCCATCCAACAAGCCAACCAAATGCCTCGTGCGGAGCGGGGCATTACAGGTACTAAGGATGTACCCATATAATTTCACCATTCTTCAATGTGAGCGGCAGCAATCCTGTATTTTCTTCCCTAGCAGGCGGGATATTCACGATCTTCATCGTCGCCTTCGGAATTGGGATAATTCCATCTAGGACTTGCTGTGGAGGAAAATCCCCGAACTGAAGAGAAACCATATTGGTCGTAACCGTATGGTCATCATTGGTTTAAGCGATAGCGCCACCATTTATCAGCTCTTGGATCTTCTTTTTCAAGACATAGCAAGCACTGGTAGGATGATTAATGTATCTATGATAGATACAATATTTGGGATTGTCAGTCAGATTCACCTCATTAGGCATTTTTGTCTCTGGAATCTGAAGTTTACCACTTTTTACCAGACATTGAAATATCCCTGGGATATCACATTCGTCAAAAGAGTATTCTTCCTTTGGCCTGGAAGATTTCTGATTATTTGGCGTCATTTTGTTCTTGGAGAGATTAACCATAAGAGTATCTTTTCCTTTCACATTACGATTGTCGGGGTTATTACCAGGATTACTTTTCTTTCCTCTATCATCTGAGGCGAAAATCATCCCATGTTCACGAGCCAACCTACCATTGGTCTCGGCAGAAACTGCTGCTATGATAAACGAAGCCCAATCTGTGAATTGGGAACCTGTGAAGACAGCAATAGATGGTCGCAGATTCATCTTGCATGTATCAATCAACGCTGAATCTGGCATACCAGGAGGCATCTTTAGAGTAGCCTGTCGGAAACGTTCAATGAACGTCCGAGTATCTTCTTTCTCCTTTTATTTGATTTCTATCAAGGAGGACATGTTCATGTCCATACCTCCTTCATAGAAGTGGGAGAGAAACATTGCCTTGAATTCGTCAAAAGACGAAATAGAATTATCGGGTAAGCTACGATACCAGTCGTAAGCTGAACCCGTAGGCACCCGATGAACACTCGAGTAAGAAGAGCATCATTTTTCTGCAAGTGTACAGTCATAATATCAAAATAATTGATATATTGACTGGGAGATGCTTTTCCATCGAATAAAACCATGGATTGTGGCTTGAACTTCGGTGGAAAGGGTACATCATTCCAATGAGGAGGATAAGGTTGCTTAATCCCTAACCTCTGGAGCTGATCTTTGTGCCTCAAAACTTCAAACTGTGCTTTGAGTTCATGTACTGCTTGAATGGCTTCACTGGTTTGAGGAAGCACATTTGATTGAACAGTCGTTGGATGTACCGTAACCCCCACTGGAGGTGGTACATCTTCTGGAATGATGGGATCTGGAGATGCAGAATTTTGATTAACAGCAGGATCTTGAATAATCAAAGGTATATCAGCCCCTTGACTATCTTGAGTTTGTGCTGCTACTGGTACCGGAGTTATTACTGTAGGTTGAGCAGTTTGCTGATTCAAAATTATCTGATGCATGCTTTGCACCATGTTAAACATGTCTTTCAATGATTGCTCCACGGCAGAGAGACGTTGTTCCGTATTAGCAGATGACGTCTCTGGTTCATCTCTAACAGCGTAGAATTCAACCTCTCTTGAAGATATAGAGGGATTAGTATAGAAGTATGAATCCACACTATCGGTATCAGACTCAAAAGATTGAGTACCCCCAGCTTCTGAATCAGAAGTCTGCAATTGTCTTTCTCTTCTTGATTGAGTATTCTGATATACTCCTTCAAAGGAATCAAGAAGTCTATTGAACTGTTGTTGACTGGGGTTTGGGACATATTCCGTCTTGGATGTCATCCTCTGTTAGTATGAGATGCCATGTTGACTGACACATATGACAGCTCATGTTCTTGGTCTTCAGCTTGATGTTGAGGCGAGTTAAAACTTAAACGATCAAAAACTGATCGTTTTGAAGCCGAACAACAATAGTTGATCACAACCTGGTGATATTCACAATGATGTTTTTCTTGGGGGAATATTACCGGAGATTGTCTGTTCTTACGTTTTTGCATTAACAATTCACGTAAATCAGAAGGAACAGATGGAGTATTCTTCTTTATTACATTTGGGGCAGAAAAACGTTTAGTCCCTTGTGTATAAAGAAGATTACTGGCTGCATTCGCAGAACCAAACTGTACATTTTTACGCGTTTGGAGTTGTGTGCGTAAATCTTGAGATTTAGCACGAAGGACTCCATTTTTATGGCGTGTAATTTGTAAGTTTGGTACTTTGCGTAAAGCAGTATAAGAAGGTTGTTGGTGTAGGACAGAAGCTTTACCAACGACATTTTTACGCTGCACACGTTTAGGTACATTCATATTAGATGTGCAAACATCGTTGTGAATTTTATCTACACTGTCACAGACAGGAGACTTACCTTTACGCGTAAAACATAAAAATTGATTATCTACCACGTCACAGACGGGAGATTTTGCTTTACGCGAGGAGCGTAATTTATTTGGGCCTACCACGTCACCGTCGGGAGACTGATTCTTACACTCAGAAGCATAAACGTTAGAGTCTGCCCCATTACGAATGGGAGATTCATTCTTATGTACTGAGCGTAAAATTTGGTTCTTACCCACTGAGCGTAAAACTTGATTCTTACGCAGTGGGTGTGAAACCTGATTATCTTCACCATTACAAACGGGAGATAAATCGTCACACTTTGAGTGTAACTCTAAAGTAAGGACTGCCTCGTTATGAACGGGAGCCCCTACGACAGGAGTGGGAAGAATTCCCTTGTCATCAGAAGCAATAGAGAGATCAGAAACCACTTTGGATTTGGGAATCCAAACTTTTCATGCTTTGGGAGACTTTTGAACATTGGAGTGACGAGAACCACCCCCAGTTCGGAGCATTTCTTCATAGGCAGTCTAATCGAAGTGCACAACCAGAGTCTTCTTGGTCGAACCGACCGAAACATCATCATATTGAGCAATCGCCTCCTCGGTAGAGGAGAAGGTCGTCCCCAGCAGAGTCGCCATTTTGTTTCACTTAACAAAATTGCCAAACAAAAGTTAGATTTTGAAAATAAAACGAAAAAAAGTACAAGAAGTACAAATTTGATTCTGGGAAAGTATTGCTTTGGAAGTCTGATCTGTAAATGATCACTTTGTTCCTTGGACCATATGATGATGATGAAGATCACTGCTTAAAGTAGAACAACTTGGAAGAACTAAGTCACCAGAAAGGTATCGACGCACTTGGGCACTGATGGCGAGGCCGAATGCTTTCCTGCTTTGCTTTACTCTGTTCTAAAAGAAAAGTTGAAGAAGAATGCTCCAGAGAATCAAAATCTCGAAGTTCTGATCTCTGTATTCTCTCTTGTCTCTGTCTGTCTCATGTTATGAGAAAAATGAGTCTATTTATAGACTTGGGCTCTTGTGCGTAAAAACTCAGCTAAAGTTTCATCTTTACGCTACAATTGCCACCCATGATCGAAGCCATCCTCTGCATTTATTGACGTGTGTCCCATCACCTCAGTAAGGATAGGATGCATGTACACACGTTCTTCGAAATATGTGGCATGAAGGCCATGTAGGCAAACCACGTTCCAAACTGGTCAGAAGGAATAGGGCGTAAAAATAGCCCCAACATCCTCTGGGCGTAAAGAAGTAAGATGAGCGTAAAATAGCTCTGTCATAGGTTTCCCGCGTAAAGTGGTTATTGAATAACCTTGAGCGTAAAAATGGCTCAAATAGGCTTTACGCACACATTGTTTTATGAGCGTAAGAACTCGTGTAAAACTCCGTACGTAAAAGAAACCATATAGTGAGCGTAAAGTAGCTCGATCCACATAAACGACAACAATGGTCTTTGTATGAGACAAATTCTGTTGGATTCTGTGGTAAATGCCATCATTAATATCTTCATGTCAGAGTTTGTATTAAATGCGAGATTTGACAGCTTTGTCCAGCGTAAAAGAGGCTGCTCTGTCCTTGGCGTAAAATCATAGGTGTAGACCCAAAAAATGATCAGCTTGCTTCAGGTGTAAAGTGATTAGCCTCTCCTTGGCATAAAGGGGATCAATTTGAGTAGACTGATCTATCACTTTGACCCTTCTTGTGAAGCACTTTTTACGCTCCTACAGGGTTAGCTTCTAAGGTCATTGCTAGTCAAAGTCAACCTAGTCAACCCTCATTCAAACAATTCCAAAATAAATTCTAAAAATTTTCATAAATTCAAATAAATTATAATAAATCCAAATAACCCTAAAAATGTCAAAAATACCTAATCACATGGCTAGGCTCTAGGGTAGGAAGTCTCTACTGTTCACTAGCAAACAACAAAAATCACAAGTCATGAATTTAAATAGTTTAAAAATAATTAAAAATCACTAAAAATCATAATATGAATAAATATCATTAAATAATAATTATAATTATAAAATTTCAAAATTACCCTCTCTGGAAAACTGGGTGTTACAATCCTACCCACCTTATAAAAATTTCGTCCTTGAAATTAAGATGGTAGCAGTCCTTCTAGGTCAAACACCCATAATCAAAGTCTCAAACATACCGTCAGATAATCATATGCGTCTGTCCAAGATCATGATACTCAGAATCTTCGTCGTGCTAGTGAGCAAGGCTACGATAATCACAGAGTCCTCGACTAAGGCACATACCTCTAGAATCATGGTATTTAAAATTTTCGTATTGCCGCATGCTTGGCAGCGAAAACCTTAAATTCCCATACCCGAAAAATACGTCCTAAATCTGACTATATGTCCTCACTATGCCAGCTAAACACGACTATCGAAGATTCTAGATTCCATAACTGGGTGACCTAGCCCATATGATTTATCTCAGAAGAAATCAAACAGAACACAAGAACAATAGGACAAAATTGATAAATCAACAAGGAACAGAAGGAATCAAAATTTCAAGGCAGTTATAAGAGGGAATTGCAGAATTTGAGTCAAAAGAACGGAACCTGCAACTAGATCTCCAATGGCCTGAGCATCCTCGACTGTCCTGGCGAAAGCTCGCCCCTGTTGGCCTCCCCTGGCCTGCTGCTGATGCTGCATGTACCTCCGCTGCTGAGTCGGTAAGGGTAATCCCCTCTGTTGGCCTACCGGAGCCCTAGCTCCTGCTTCCTGAACCGTCTGTCCCGATGACTCGGGATACTCTCTCAGACGATGATCGGATCCTTCGCAAAGCAAACATCTGCCCAGCCTCTTCCGGCATTCGCTCCAATCGTGCCCTGGTCTCTTGCAAAAAGGGCAAATGATAACAAGCTGCTGTCCCGGGGTCTGCTGCTGCCTCTGCGGCTGCTGCGCCTGCTGAAAGGGTACACGGTGTAACGTCCCAAATGTTACACCCCGCCCGAGGCCCAGTTGCATAACCTTTTCGCGGACCAAGGTTATGCGGGAAGCTTCCAGAATATTCTAGAAGATGGCGGAAGGCTCTAGAAGATTGTGGATCTCTCCGGAAGGCCCAAGATCGTTCTAGGAGGCCCAAGAAGCTTCTGGAAGGCCCTTGAAGTTTTCTTTTATGTTGCTAGGGAATAAACCTAGAATATGCCATTCCAGTTATGGTAGAATGTAATAATCCTTGGAATATTCCTTCCAGGACTTTCCTTGTATTGCTCTATGAGCACTTATAAAAGGGGGAGGCTCTCATTTGTTCCTCACCACCTAAAAAGTTGTAAGCATTCTCCAAGTCAATAAAGAGAACCTTACGAGTCCATCTTTGCTCCACTATTCTAATTTTCTTAGCGATCTAGCTAAGGCGGGTTGGGAAGGCTTGCACGAGTCTTTGAGGAGAAAGACAGTGCGTCGCACGGGACAAAGTGCTAGCAAAAACACTAAGTCCGTGACAAGTGGTATCAGAGCAAAGGTTCGATCGCCGTCATGTCTTCGACCGAAGCCATCATCAACGAGAAACCCGCACAACCCTCTTCGCCTAAGGAGAAGGCGAAGACCTCGAGGAAGGGCAAGAGCAAGGAACCGTCGGTGGAACGGGCTCTTGGCAAGTTGGCTGGCCGGATTGAGATGCTGGAGAAAGGCGTGACGGGCGTCGAGTATCAAGTGGAGCAGAACCAAATGGCTCACGAGGAATTCGCCCAGGATTTGGAGGCGGATGTCGCCACGGCTATGACGGAGTTCCGAGAACATCTCCGCGAGATGCAGGCCGAGTTCGAGGAGGAACGAAAGGCCACAAAGGCGGAGATTGCTGAACTACGCAAAGAGCTACAAACCAAGGCGGAGGTCCTCGAAAGGGCCATTGCTGGTGCTCCGACTCCGAGGAGGGAGTCGACGCAGAAGATGAAGTATCCAGAACCCAAATCCTTCGTTGGCGTACGGGACGCGAAGGAGGTGGATAACTTCATTTGGAACGTCGAGCGTTACCTGAAGGCGGTCCGCATCGAGGATGAGACCGACAAGGTAAATACAGCGTCCCTATATTTTTTTGAAGATGCTACGCTGTGGTGGCGACGCAGGTACATTAATATAGAAAAGGGACTCTGCAAGATCGAGACTTGGGAGGATCTCAAGAAGAAGATCAAGTCTCAATTCTACCCGAAGAATATGGAGTATGTCGCAAGACGGAGTTTGCGTCAACTCAAGCACACCGGGACGATCAAGGAGTATGTGGCAGAGTTCACCCGCCTGATGCTCACCATTTCTAGTATGGGCGAAGAGGATCGCCTGTTCGCGTTCCTGGAGGGTCTACAACCATAGGCGGCACAAGAATTACAGAGGCAAGATGTGTCAGATCAGAACACGGCTGTTGCGACAGCCGAGAAGCTGATGGAGTATCGACGGAGCAATGCCCCCAAAGCCCAAGGAAAAGACCACCACCAAGTTCAATGGTGGGGGAGCAAAGAAGAACAACGGAAAGGGAGGCCCGACGTCGAAGGACAAGCCCAAGCAAAGCCTTCGACGGAACGGAAGATCGAGTGCTATGTGTGTGGTAGAAATCACCTCGCACGAGACTGTCCGAACAAGGGCAAGAGGGTGAACGCGGTCCAAGGCGAGGAGGCCGAGGACATGGAGCCTAAGAAGGGGGCTCACATGGGTGCCCTACACCTATTGAATGCTTTGAAGAGCAAGGCGGTAGTGTCCAAGACCCCGAATCGAGAGCTGATGTACATGGACGTGAAGATCAACGGCCACAACACCAGGACGATGGTCGACACGGGGGCAACCCACAACTTTATCTCGGATGCGGAGGTCCGACGCTTGGGTTTGACTCTGGAAAAGACTCAAGCACGATAAAGACAGTCAACTCTGAGGCGCGCCCCATGCAGGGGGTAGCCAAAGGGGTGAAGATCCAAATGGGAGACTGGACGGGTGTCACCAGTCTCACGGCAGCACCACTGGACGACTTCAACATGATCCTTGGGATGGACTTCCTCACTTCGGCAAAGGCGGTCCCAATGCCGCATTTGGGAGTCGTCGGGATCATGAAGGAGAGCTCTCCGTACATGGTGACAACTGCACGAGGCGAGCTCACGAAAGGGAAGGCTCTTTCTGCACTACAACTCAAGAAGGGGATGCGACACGGAGAGATGACTTACCTTGCTATGCTCAAGTCGGAGGAGGCGCCCGTGCAGAGGGATCTTCCGCCTGAGATCGATGACGTCCTTGTGGAGTTCGGGGACGTCATGCCAAAGGAGTTGCCAAAGAGGCTACCTCCACGGAGGGAGGTAGACCATGCCATCGAGTAGGAGCCGGGCACGAAGCCGCCCGCCATGGCTCCATATCGCATGGCCCCGCCCGAGCTGGACGAGTTGAAGAAGCAACTAAAGGAGCTGCTGGACGCTGGATTCATCAGACCGTCAAAGGCCCTGTATGGTGTACCGGTGCTGTTCCAGAAGAAGAAGAACGGAAGCCTTCGTTTGTGCATCGACTATCGTGCACTAAATAAGGTAACCGTCAAGAACAAATATCCTATCCCGTTGGTGGCGGACTTGTTCGACCAATTGGGAGGCGCGAGATACTTCTCCAAACTTGATCTGCGCTCGGGGTATTACCAAGTTCGAATTGAGGAGGGCGACGAGGCTAAGACGGCATGCATGACGAGGAATAGCGTATATGAGTTTATGGTTATGCCTTTTGGTCTAACAAATGCTCCTGCGACTTTTTGTACTTTGATGAACAAGCCCTTTCATCCCTACCTGGATCGGTTCGTCGTGGTCTACCTCGACGACATCGTCGTGTACTCAAACACGATGGAGGAGCACATCGAGCATTTGAAGACTGTCTTTCAGGTGCTAAGGGAGAACGAACTCTTCGTCAAGCGGGAGAAGTGCTCATTCGCATAATGTACTCAGGGATCCCTGTCCAAGACATGATGTAAGACAATACCGGTTCATAAGTACAAACATAATCATCCACGGTGTCCAGGCCATTCATTCTTGTCATGTCATGCTAGCCGCCACAACAGCATATCAAGTACATTATGTCAGGTTTACTTGTCAAGAGTGCGCCACGACGGGCCACTAACATGTCATGTTACTTGTCAAGAGTGCACCACTACGGGTCACTGTCGTGTTCATGGCACATGTACAGAATAACATAGTACAAGCATTCTATCAAGGGACCCAAGTTACACAAAGGGTTATAAGACAAAATATAAATGTAACAACTCAACATAAAATACAAGGGACTATGGAAGAGTCATGCGGCTCGGGGGTACAGGGCCATACGGCTCGGGTTCATGCGGCCAGGAAGAAGCAGACTCATACGGCCAGGGGAGGAGGGACATATGCGGCCAGGGGAACATGCGGGCTTATGCGGCTCGGGGAGATCGGCACATGCGGCTGAAAGGGGAAGGGCTCATCCGGCTGAAAGGGGAAGGGCTCATGCGGCAGTGGGGAAAACATGCTCATGTGGCTCAGGAACCAAAGCCATGCGGCTGAGGCCAACCAAAGCCATGCGGCTAAGGGGAAATCAAGTTCATGCGGCTCCGAAAACTGGGTTCAAGCAGCAAAGGACTTAAGGGCTCATACGGCAAAATCGATGAGGGTCTCATACGGCAGGGCCGAATGAGGGTCATGCGGCCAGGGGAAAGGGACACATGCGGCAGTAGGGGAACAAGCTCATGCGGCTGGGGTCCTACTTGAGTCATGCGGTTGAAGGCCATGCGTCTAAGGAGTGACAGGCTCATACGGCAGGAGTCAACTTGAGTCATGCGGAGGAAGGCCATGCGTCCAGGTCCATGCGGCTAAGTTCATGCGGCTGGGAAACATGCGGCTGAGTACTGTTCTTCTTCTCTATTTTTTTGAGAAGAAGAACCATGAATGCCATAGCTTCCAAGCTCCCATAATCCTTCATCTAAGGTCAGAATCCGAACTTCCATAGGTCAAAATAGGGTAGAACGAAATTATCTACAACCTGGAACACAAAAACTTACAAATAACAAGGTTCAATGGATCAAAACCCAAGAAATCCAAAAATGAAACAAGTTTAGATCTACCCAAAATGAGCCATAGAAATTAAAAAATGCTAAGTACTAAAGTGTCTTAGAATCTCATGAGGAAGAAAATGGAACAACAAAACTTAAGTTCCTCCATGAAGCAAGGTGCACTTGTCTAAGCTTTCTCTCACTCTCTCTCTGGTAGGTGAAGAGTAATGGTGAGAAAGAAGAAGAGTAAAATGAGGAGAGAGAAAAGTATGTAGAATATAAATGATGATGGTGGTTGTAGGTAGGAGTTTTCTTTTGGTTCATAATGAACCCAAAAGCAAACCAAAACAAGCCAAACCAAACCAAGATAAACCATAACCAATGAAATACTAAAATAAACCATACAATAAGACATACAATACGAGTCCAAATACGTACACATATACCAAAATACGTAATACGGACTATGGTCGTTACAACTCTACCCACCTTAAAAAAATTCTGTCCTCAGAATTTAATTAAGAGGCTAGAGAGGCAAGGACAAGCTATACTAAACAGTCTATCATGCAACCACTCATTCAAGCAAGGAATTGAGAGCATAAGGCATAAGAAAGATATTATACCTTACGAGTCAAACATGTAAGGATATCGCGATCGGATATCATCCTCACGCTCCCACGTTGACTCACCCAAAGAGTGATGACCCCAAGCAACACAGACTAACTTGATAGTCTTGTTCTTGAGTATCTTCTCTCTTCGGTCTAATATGGATACAGGCCTCTCCTCATACGAAAGGTTGGTATCAACAACCAATTCCGAATGATCTAGGACATGACTCAGATCCGAGATATATCGTCGTAATTGGGATACATGGAAGACATCATACACCTCATGTAACGACGACGGAAGAGCGAGACGATAGGACATATCTCTTACTCGCTATAGAATGTCGAACGGCCCTATATACCTAGGTCTAAGATTTTTCCGTACGCCGAAACGAATGATGCCACGGTTAGGCGAGATCCTGAGGAATACATGGTCGCCGACAGAAAATTTAAGGGGGCGTCGATGAGAATCGACCCAATGGCACTGGCGATCTTGTATGACGCGAAGATGATCCCTGACTCTTCTGACCACCTCAACTGTCTGAGTAATCATTTCCGGACCGAGCATCTGCCTCTCTCCAACATCGTCCTATGCTAGCGGGAATCTGTACTTTCTACCATACAGTGCCTCGAACGGTGCCATCTGGATACTGGCTTAGAAACTGTTGTTGTACGAGAACTCCACCAGGTGCAGGTGATCTTCCCATGAACCACCGAAGTCGAGTGTACAAGATCTCAATATATCTTCCAAGGTTCGTATAGTACGCTCTGACTGACCATCTGTCTGTGGATGATAAGCTGAGCTGAACTGGAGGTGAGTTCCCAAACTCTCTTGCAGACTGCACCAAAAGTGCAACGTAAATCTTGAATCTCTGTCCGAGGTGATACTGACTGGTACATCATGAAATCTGACGATCTGCCTGAGGTACATCTCTGCTAGCTGAGCCGTTGACTGACCAACTCTGAATGGGAGAAAGTGATCCACCTTTGCGAGTCTATCTATAATAACCCAAATAGCATCTCTACCGGCTGGGGACCTAGGTAATCCAGTCAAGAAATCCATGGTTATGTGCTTCCATTTCCACTCTGGAATCGACAAGGGCTGAAGAAGTCCAGTTGGCCTCTGATGTTCAGCTTTAACTTGTTAGCAAACCAAACACCGAGAGACAAACCGGACTATCTCTCTCTTCATGTCATTCCACCAAAAGTGTTGACGGATATCACAGTACATCTTCGTGCCACCGGGATGAATGGAATACTGAGAACTGTGAGCTTCTGCCATGATCTCCTGTCTGATATCTCCACTGGGTACACAAAGATGCTTTCCATGTCGAAGTGTACCATCCTCATGGATACATAACTTCGGCCGCCGTCCTGTCTCATACTCTGCTCTGAGTCGCTGAAGCTTGGAATCTGCTGACTGTGTCATCCGGATCCTCTTGACTATACTGGACTGAACTTGCATATTGGCCATCAATACCATATTGGTAGGAAGGACAACTTCTATACCCATCTTCTGAAGATCTGCTAATAACTCTGGTTGTGCTGTTAGAAAATAATCTCTGGCTCTTCTGCTCAATGCATCTGCTACAACGTTGGCCTTCCCAGGATGATACTGCAGGTTGACATCATAATCCACAAGTAGCTCTAGCCTTCTCCTCTGGCGCATGTTGAGATCCTTCTGGGTAAAGACATACTTCAGGCTCTTGTGGTCGGTAAAAATCTCCACCCTATCTCTGTACAGATAGTGCCTCCACAACTTAAGTGCAAACACTATTGCTGCCAACTCCAAGTCATGGGTCGGATAGTTTCTCTCATGATCACGAAGTTGATGTGACGCATAAGCTATTACCTTTCCATGTTGCATCAAAACACATCCTAAACCTCTGTCTGAAGCATCACAATATACTGAAAATCCTCCGATCCCATCTGGAAGCGTGAGAATGGGTACCGTCATCAAGCTTCGCTTCAACTTTTCAAAAGAATTCTGACACTCTGCTGTCCAGGAAAACTGTGCGTCCTTACGGGTCAATTGGGTCATAGGTGCTGAAATTCGAGCAAAATCTGAAACAAATTGCCGGTAGTAGCCGGCCAAGCCAAAAAAACTGCGAACTTCTGCAACTGTGCTGGGTACTGGCCATGATTCTATAGCCACGATCTTCTGGGGATCCACTTCTACTCCTCTTATGGTGATGATATGACCCAAGTATGAAATACGATCGAGCCAGAACTCGTATTTACTGAACTTCGCATACCACTAGTGCTCTCTAAGAATCTGGAGGACAACTCTGAGATGCTGCTCATGCTCTGCTTCACTCTTGCTATAGACTAGGATGTCATCTAGGAACACAATTATGAACTGATCTAAATAGGGCATGAAGATACGATTCATGAGGTCCATGAATACAGCTGGCGCATTGGTTGCTCCAAATGGCATAACAAGGAACTCCCAATGCCCATATCTAGATATAAAAGTTGTCTTCGGGATGTCCTGCTCTCTGACTCTGATTTGATGGTATCATGACCACAAATCAATCTTCGAGAATACTACTTCCCCCTTGAGTTGATCAAACAAGTCATCTATCATCGGGAGAGGATATCTGTTCTTGATTGTCACTGAGTTTAAGGTACGATAATCTACACATAATCTGGACGTACCATCCTTCTTTTTCACAAGAAGCATCGGGGCTCCCCGAGGCAATCCACTTGCACGAATGAATCCCTTGGTCTGAGTTCTTCAATCAACTTGTATAATATCTCTAACTCTGACGGCGCCATCCTGTAGACTCTCTCTGACACTGGGGCTGTCCCTGGGATCAAGTCGATAGTAAACTCGATCTCTCGCTCTGACGGCATTTCTGGAAGCTCTTCTGGGAAAACATCTGGAAACTCCTCGACTATCCGGGGTAACTGCACTGCTGCTACTGCCATCCGCAATACTGGAGGAGAAGGCTCAACTTCACCTTGGGAAAAGGAAAACTCTAGCTCACCTGGAATGCTAAAAACAACCCTGCCAATATGGCAGTCTATCCTTGCATACTGGTTCCTTAACCAATCCATACCTAAGACCACATCATAATCGGCCATCGAAAACTCTATCAATCTAGCGGGGAACTCTCTACCGCTAACTACGATCTGACATGAGGAAAACACTCTATCTACTCCCACAAGTCCGTTACCAGTAAGTATGTTGAGCCTTACTGATAATGACTCGGGCTCCAGTCCTACCGTGTCACGAATCGTGCAGACATAAATGAATACGATACACCAGAATCAAATAACGCTGATGCTGGGAAGGAGTTGACGAGAATAGTACCTGCCACTACCTCATCTGGTGTTAATCCTTCTTCTACGGTCATCGCCATTGCTTGACCATGCCCTCTGGGTGCTGGTCCCCTCTGCTGGAGACCTCTCTGCCTGTTCTGAATCAGGGCTTGGGCCTGTGCATACTGCTGGAGATTCTGCTGCTGGAATGCTTGGGTCTGAGGCGGCAAAGGCCTCGGCAACGGGTACTGCTGCTGCTGCTGGACTGATACTGGGGCTGGTCCCCTAACCGAGGGACTAGAAAAGGTCGAAGAAGAGGAACTCCCCCTATTCGGGAAGTTTCCAACCCTGTGGTCCGGTGCTCCACAAGCCAAACACAAGCTCTGTGCTCTGTGACATTCTGATACGACATGTCCTGGCTTCCCATAATGAGTGCAACCCATTGCGGAAGTCTGCTTCTGCTATTGAGGATATGCCGGGTTCGAATACTGAATCGACGTCACTGAGGTCGCCCGCCTCGGAGTTCCAATGGTCAAAGCCCTAGCTGCCAGGGCTGGTGCTGAAGACTGATTCATCTGGCCGTGAGACCGCTTTCGACCTCCGGTCCGGTCCACAATCCTCTGGGAGGTATACTCATGCCTCATAGCTGCTCTCAATACCGCATCAAAAGTATGATGCTTAAACTGCTCCACTGCCAATAAAATCTTTAGATGGAGCCCCTGCTGGAACCGCTGGGCTCTATCAAACTCGGTCGCCACCAAGGTGGGAGCAAACCGACTAAGTCTGGAGAACTCGGCCGCATATCCATCGACCGTCCTGCCCATCTGCTTTAGATTGGTGAACCTCGTCTGTAGATCGTACCGAGCTACAGTGTCAAAATACTTGGTCTGGAATCTCTCATGGAATACTGCCCAGGTAATAGGCACCACTAATCCAACGGCCTACGTCGCCTACCAGCTGCGGGCAAGATCTAATAACTGCAGGCGCACCACGGTAACCTTATCATCTTCTGGAGTCCTGGCTGCCTCTAGAATAACCTCAGTGTCCTGAAGCCATGCATCAGCAGCAATATCATATTCGCTACCGTCGAAGAAGGAAGGGTTCAAGCGCTTGAAACTGTTGGCTGCACTGTTACCTGGATGATCACCTCTGCTCAGAGCATCTTGTACTGCCTGGTGCAGGGCGTCGCCCCGACGATCTTGAGATGCTAGCAATGTCCTGATGAGACCCACCAAGGTGCCATCATCAGGCTCTGCAGGCTGGACTAGCTGAACTGTGGCTCTTGACCCCCAATAGGCATGACTTTGGAGGCTACTCCTGAATGCTGGGCTTGATCTCCAGGTTGCTGCTGGCCCACGGGAGGTGCTCCGCCTTGCCGATCGGTAGGACCAGGAACAGTGCCGCTGAAGAAGACGACACAGGTAACAATAAGGAAGGACCAGGACGGATCAAAGATACAAGCTTGTGATCAGGTCAAGATTTTAGAGATTTAGAGGATACGAGCAGAGATCAAGGGCGAGTGATGATTGAGACATCTATTCGGTAAACCCTCACATATCTTGATTCACAAGACTTGCATGGGCCACCACTTAAACCATGTAACGCCCCAGAACCAGAATACTAGAGAGCCGAGGCGAACATAGCCAGCTACGTATACTGAAGTGCAACCTATCTCACTATACGGTCATGACTGTCTAGATACATGAGGGTTTAACTACAAGCTATCAGTCTCTTATGGTCATGAACAAGCCTATTGTCTCAATCTCAAGCAAGTAATAACAGTTATAAGATATTAGAGCACCAAATATATAATAGTAAGACGTCCCATACATTACATATTTGGATAATCATGAAGTTAGTCATTTACAAAATGCAAAAACTAGCAACAGTTTCAGTCATACATGATCAACCCTACGATTTGCCAATCATGTTACAGCCCGTAGACAGACAGTAAATAAGTGCAATCGAGCTAACACGTGCTCGTCGGCTAAACGCCTTAAAAGAATATTTTTACAATAGAGTGTGAGAGCCAAAATAAAACCCACTCGTTGCCCGGATTACGCCTGATGGTCACCATTGAGCTGGAAGGTCGGTAGATCCTCTGGAGCTGCTCGGGTATCTGGCCATACAAAACCAGCTGGGTCAGATCCCATAAAGAGCAAGTGCCACAAAGGAGGCTTTAATTAAGAACTAAAACCAGCAAATTAGCACAAGAATATAATTATATAATAAAAGACTTGAAGTATAGAAAATTATGATGATATACGATAAAATAACCATGGAACTGTTCAAATAACCAAGTTACAACCCGAAAACCAAACAAGGACCGTGGTTGTAACCCTTCATCTGAACAGAACTTGGTTTCTTACCATTTATCGAAAGGGTAACACAAGCAATCGGGTCATGTAACAATCTTGTGCAGGATCAGGACAAGACTAGACTGGTTAGACTTCATCCAACATTCACGGCCAAGCAATAAGTACAACTTAATACTTTAACTAACTAGGGTTATGACAGGCCTAGTTACTAGCAAAATGCAATGAGATTATTCCAACAGCCACAAGCCCTGCAGACCATCCAGGTTATCCAGGTCGAATATCCGTTCATGAAGGGTGCAATACATGACAGTGTGCTGGAAATGTGCCCTACTCGTCGGCAGGCTACAAGTCCACTTGCGCGCCCAGATAACGGGATTGCCTGTAGCTGGGAAATCTCTTCATGACTACTAGATTATTCTAGTTATTAGCCTTAGTCAATTTCAGTAGGTACCCCTGACCGTGGTACTCAGGGGTCCCTGTCCTAGACATGATGCAAGACATACCGGTTCATATGTACAAACACAATCATCCACGGTGTCCAGGCCATTCATTCTTGTCATGTCATGCTAGCCGTCGCAACAGCATATCAAGTACATTATGTCAGGTTTACTTGTCAAGAGTGCACCACTACGAGTCACTGTCGTGTTCATGGCACATATGCAGAATAACATAGTACAAGCATTCCATTAAGGGACCCAAGTTACACAGAGGGTCATAAGACAAAATGTAAATGTAACAACTCAACATAAAATACAAGGGGCTATGGAAGAGTCATGCGGCTCAGGGGTGCAGGGCCATGCGGCGGCCAGGAAGAAGCAGACTCATACGACCAGGGGAGGAGGGACATATGCGGCCAGGGGAACATGCGAGCTTATGCGGCTCGGGAAGATCGGCACATGCGGCTGAAAGAGGAAGGGCTCATGCGGCTGAAAGGGGAAGGGCTCATACGGCAGTGGGGAAAAACATGCTCATGCGGCTCGGGAACCAAAGCCATGCGGCTGAGGCCAACCGAAGCCATGCGGCTAAGGGGAAATCAAGTTCATGCGGCTCCGGAAACTGGGTTCATGCGGTAAATGACTTAAGGGCTAATGCGGCAAAATCGATGAGGGTCTCATACGGCAGGGCCGAATGAGGGTCATACGGCCAGGGTAAAGGGACATATGCGACAGTGGAGGAACAAGCTCATACGGCCGGGGTCCTACTTGAGTCATACGGGTGAAGGCCATGCAGCTAAGGAGTGACAGGCTCATGCGGCAGGAGTCAACTTGAGTCATGCGGAGGAAGGCCATGCGGCCAGGTCCATGCGGCTAAGTTCATACGGTTGGGAAGCATGTGGCTGAGTACTATTTTTCTTCTCCATTTTTCCAAGAAGAAGAACCATGAATGCCATAGCTTCCAAGCTCCCATAATCCTTCATCTAAGGTCAGAATCCAAACTTCTATAGGTCAAAATAGGGTAGAACGAATTCTCTACAACGTGGAACACTCAAAACTTATAAATAATAGGGTTCAATAGATCAAAATCCAAGAAATCCAAAAATGAAACAAGTTTAGATCTACACAAAATGAGCCATGGAAATTAAAAATACTAAGGACTAAAGTGTCTTAGAATCTCATAAGGAAAAAAATGGAACAACAAAACTTGAGTTCCTCCATGAAGCAAGGTGCACTTGCCTAAGCTCTCTCTCTCTCTGGTAGGTGAAGAGTAATGGTGAGGAAGAAGAAGAGTAAAATGAGGAGAAAGAAAAGTAGGTGGGATATAAATGTTGATGGTGGTAGTAGGTAGGGGTTTTCTTTTGGTTCATGATGAACCCAAAAGCAAACCAAACCAAGCCAAACCAAACTAAGATAAACCATAACCAATAAAATACTAAAATAAACCATACAATGAGACATGTAATACGAGCCCAAATATGTACACGTATACCAAAATACATAATAAGGACTACGGTCGTTACATAAACCCTTCAAGTTTATTCGACATGACAAATAAAGTTGAGTACTACTACTTAAGTATAAAAGATTTAGATCAATATAGTTGTCAGTAACTTAATTTGATCGACGAACATTCAATATCTTAACATGGGGAGCCAAACGATCATATAATAAAAGAAGCCCACAATAAAAATTTAGGATTAGGAAGGTAGTACAATAATAGCTCTTTAGTGGACCAAGCTATTGTTAATGGGCCTAGGTTGTGTGTTAAGGCTGAACACGGGATACCCAGATCCGTAAGGAGACCTGACCCTAATTTCTTCTCATGGTCAGTGTCGTAGCCTTATGTATATCTTATATTCTCTGGCCGTCATGATCTTATAAAAAATAAGAAGCTTTCTCTAAATTCGTGATTCACTTAAGGAGAGAAAAGAAAGGCTACAAAGAAGAAGAAAAGGATGGGAGATTGTCGCTCACATGACGTCCAATTCGAGGAACGAATACATACAGAAGATCTTGGGGTCGTGACTGCTCGAGGTTGCTGGAAAGTGACTTCTTCTTCCCATTGCAGGTATAATTCGTGAGCCCTAGTTTTGTTATGAAGGATTAGAACACGTCTTAGATCTGTGAAACTTCCATCGATCAATACGCATACTAAACTAGGGGTCCTGGGAATCCCCAGTTCTATCAATAATTTGTAATGAAGATATATATTGGGAAAACAAGTAATTACTTGAGAAAACACATTTTAAGTAGAAACTACAATTTTTCAAATTGCATATAGGCACAAAGCCCAATAATTTATATGAGCTCCTTATGGATTATATCTGTGAAACCCTGCAGGTGGATTATATCTGACATAACACGTGCTCTAACGTCGGGTTGATGATGTCACCTTAAGGAGCTCATAAGGATTGTCATGTAAACCCTGCAGGTGGATTATATCTGACATAACAAATAAAGTTGAGTGGTACTACTTATGGATAAAAGATATCGATCAATATAGTTGCCAATAACTTAATTTGATCGACGGACATTCGATATCTTAACATGGGGAGCCAAATGAGCAAATAATAAAAGAAGCCCACATTCATAACCAGGGATTAGGAATGTAGTACAACAATAGCTCCTTAGTGGACCGAGCTATTATTATTGGGCCTGGATTGTGTGTTCGGGCAGAACACGGGATACCCAGATCCGTTAGGAGAGCTAACACTAATTTCTCCTCATGGTCCCTACAGTAGTCTTATATATATCCTATATTCTGTGGCCATTATATTTTTATCAGAAATAAAAAGTTTTCTCTAAATTTGTTATTCACGTAAGGAGTGAAGGGGGCTACCAAGTAAAAGAAAAGGTTGGGAGATCGTCGACCACACGACGTCCAACCAAAGGAAGGAATACATGCAGAAGATCTTGGGGTAGTGACTGCTCGAGGTTGCTGGAAAGTGTCTTCTTCTTCCCGTCTTAGGTATATTCTTGAACCCTAGTTTCGCTATGAAGGGTTAGAACACATCTTAGATCTGTTAAACTTCTATCGATCAATACGCACACCAAACTAGGGGTCCTGGGAATCCCCAGTTCCATCATTATTTGTAACAAAGATATTTTATTGGGCTTTGTGCCTATATAAAATTTAAAAAATTGGAGTTTCTACTCGAAAATGGTTTTTTTCAAGTAATTATATAAGTATATTTTCCAAAAGGTTATTACTAAATAGGGTCTATAGGTATAAGTTTTAATAAATTTCTTATATATATAAATATATTTTATATATATATTTTTTTTATGTATATATATATATATATATATATATATATATATACATAAAAAAAAATATATTAGAACCAAAGCTTTATTAGAACCAAAGCTTTATTGATGTATCAGGTGCAAAATACAAAAGCCTATACAAGTAAGCGCATCAAGCGCGAGCTAAAACACTACAAACAAAAAAAAACACTGCCAGAGGCCAAAAGACTCCGCTAGCTGGATAGAGCCATCTGGAAGACGTCTACGGAGTGTGAGCATCGCCTACCGATCTTAGCGATTTGCCGAAAAGTCTTCCTGAATAGCTGGTCGGAATTGTATTGGTGTCCTTCATATCTGAATTTATTTCGATTCTTCCAAAGAATCCAAATGCCCGTGGCTGCGACGATCTGATGCCCGTGAGAACCGCCCCAACTGGCGAGAGATCGTTGAAGCCCCCGGTATGACGGTCGTGCCTGCAACGGTGAGAGCGGCTGGCCCAAAGTTGAGAGGCGAGCTCACCGGAGAGCAGAACGTGCTCGGTAGTTTCTGGACAGTATGAGGTACAACAATGCCATTTGGATGCGAGGCTAAAGCCGATGGAGTTAAGGGAGTCGTCGGTTGGAAGCTTCCTGCGGTACGCTCTCTAGAGCAGGATAGACCATTTATATATATTTCTTATATATATATATATATATATATATATATATATATATATATTAATACCAACCCCCTATTTTTATTCAAAAAGGCCGAACCTTTACAAGTATACCATAAGGCGCAAAATGTCGAAGCTTGTACACGTATACTGACAAAATAAGAGGTAAACTAGAAACAAAACGGCTAAGCCGAGGAGGAGAGAGAGTTCCAGAAAGCCGCCTGGCCATACCTACAGAAGGGTCTCCGTTTGTGGCATTGGCGAATGGTCTCCCAATTCAGTTGTTCTGTGCTGTACTGGTGGCCTTCGTATCTTGCCTTGTTCCGATTTTTTAAGATAACCCACGTGGCGGCCGTAACGACGATCTGGTGCCCGTAGGACGCTGAAGCCCAGGTGGCCATGAGTAGGTGAAAGTTGTTACCTCCATAAGGTAATCTCCAACGCTGGAAAAAAGCTCTCCAGACCTTGACCGGGAGGTCCCCCTGACTGAGGATGTGGTTGGCTGTTTCCGATTGACGATCTGAGCAGCAGGTGCATGCAGAGGCAAGGATGAACCCGATAGTGTTGAGATTGTCGTCAGTGGGGAGGATATTGCGTAGGGCTCTTTAGATGAGGAAAGACCACTTCTTGGGGATGTACGTCTGCCAGAATGAGGCAATAGTAGGGGACGGGACCGCGTTACCCAGGATAGCGCTTCTGGGTGACTTAACCGAGAATGTGCCATCACCATCGGGCGACCACACGAGCTTATCTGCGTCCGGACTGATCCTCAAACTGCTACGACGAATGTGATCGGCTGCTTCGGACCCAGCCCAAGACCTGATTTTGATCAAATTCTAGGTGTTATTAGGAGGGTCCCATAGGTCCTTGATAGTGTTGTTCCCAGGAGCCGCCGAAGTGTTGGAAATCAAGAAATCGCCAACCCAGCGCTTCTTGAATGGCGACGCTTCCCTGATGCCCACCATAAGGCGAATCGCTGGTTCGGAGAGGTCCCGCCCGAGAAGGATATGGCCAGGCCGAGGATGATCTGCTGTTAGCGATGGCCGTGGACGGGTAGGTATGCTTGAAGTATCTGGCCTTTATGAACCTGGACCATAATTCTTACTTGTGCGAAGCGTCCACCACAACTTCATCGAGAAAGCGTTAACAATATGGGAAAGTTTGGTGAAGCCCAGACCCCACACACCGGGGGGACGAGCCATGGTATCCCAGCTGGCCCAATGGTTCTTTTCGTGCCCACCGCTGTGACCTAGAGAAAATTGCTGAAGATGCTCTCGATGTAGGACAGGACTTTCTTGGGGGGGAGCATGCTGCCAGGGGGTAGATAGGAATGGAAGTAAGGACGTAATTGTTGAGGATAATCTTGCCTCCGGGGGATAGAGTGGCGTTGTGCCAGCCCTCAAGCTTCTTCCTGATGCGATTGGTTAGGTTCTCGAAGATCCCAGCGATGGATTTCCCGTACACGAGGGGGCACCCGAAGTAGAGGAATGGAGGGTTCTCTCTCTTGATGTTGTGGTGGGTGTAGATGACATATATATATATATATATATATATATATATATATATATATATATATAAAATATATATATATATATATATATATATGTATAAATATATATATATATATATATATATATATATATATATATATATATATATATATATATATATATATATATATATAATTGTAAAACCCACAAATTTAGATTATAATTTCAATTTAATTTGTTTTGATTTTGTGTGCTAAGTTGATATTATAGTTAATATTGTGAATTTTTGAAATTATTTTCTAAAATAAATTACATGGATTTTTTCTTTTTGACAGCCAGACTCGAACCTAAACTTGAACATAAAATATTTTATTGGGAGTCCTAAATAAGTTGTACAAGAGTTTTCCAAATAATATTATTTTTATTTAAAGAGCCCAACTTCTTAAAATCTAAATTTTTTTATAATTTATTTTAAAGATCAATTCATAGTCTTACTTAAAAGCCCAAAGTCCATAGGGTGTTAACCATTAAGAAATTGGTTAAATCACTTAACCTTTTCCTTATAACCCATAACTATGGATAAAGCCCATTTAGTATTTCAAAGCCTTTTTGTTTAGGATTTGCAGCATGTGTATTTGAGGGAATGAGCCCTTTCATTTCATTCTATGAATGAATGAGCATTCATTCACAATGTAATATGATGTTTGCTGTTGAGCCATTTTCTTGGCAAGCCGAAGCTTTTGGTTTCCTTCGTCGACCCAACGGCCGACTTCCCAGATCCTATGGCCGCCGACGCCATCATGGTAGGGTGGCCCTCCATCTTATCTAGGAGGTAACTCCCCTCTCCTCCTACCTATAAATCCCCATATTCACCATTCTCCTTCATCCCTCTCCATCTCCAAAGTTTTCCCCAAACCACAAATCCCTAGATCTACTTCTCCGGCGAGTTTCTCGGCCAACCACCCCCTTCCCGGAGTTCCCGAGGGCCGAGCACCTCCCCGGCGCCTGACCCGCGCACCAGCGCCCGACCGACGCCGCCCCGTGGCCACCGTCAGCCGCCGGCGCCGACCCCGCACGGTCTCCCGGTCCGTCGACCCCCTCCAGCGCACCCCTAAGCCGGCGTTCGCCTGGTAACTGTCCGATTTGTTTCCGGTGCTGACCCGTTGTGCTCTATTCCTGTTCCGAGATCCAAATTGGAACTCCGTTGTCGGTACACTCTGACTCAATTATTTCTTTATTGTCGATGATGAATGTCTGGTCCCAATTCCTTCGGGAATTCGTTTTTTTTTCTGACAACGTAACAATTACGATGTTCTTTCGGCTTTTCCGAAAATCTCGGAATTGGTTGCTTGCTGAGATTAAACTGACAGAACCTAGTTCTGTAGTTTTCTCGGGTTTTCGAGAATTTGCGGGATAATTTTGGAAATCTGGTTTTTACGTAATATATATATGGTGGTTCTATTCTCTGGTTCAGAGTTTCGGATTTATATACATATATATATATTGGGTTCTTTGCTATGAGAATAAGTTTGGATAAGTAGGAAGTTTTTTTTTTTTTTTTGGGTTCTGTTGGAGTTTTGTTATACTTGTGATGGAAATATTTTTCTCTTGGAAAGTTAGTTCTGTTGGGTTTAAAAGATGTTTGTTCTGTTGGTATTTTGGGATTTTGGTTATGTGTTGATATTGGTTTCGGATTTCCCAGTACTGGTTGGTTTGGGACATTTGCAGGTGTTTGTGGTACATTTTCCCAGTATTGGGTTGTCCCAAAAACAGAGGAGATGCTGCCGAAAATTTTGCAAAATAATAAAAACGATTTTTAAAAATGATTTTTGATATAAAAATGTTATTTTATAATATTTTTGGGCGACGACCTTAACGGTCACTGGACCCCAGCGAAAATGCAAACGAAACCGGGTCCACCGGACGTTGAGGCATTAGCTGCAATTATGACGATTGGACCAAGTCTGAGACTCATTTGATAAAAATTTAATTTAAATTATTATTTTATTTTTAATTTGTAGGATAATATTCAAGACTAACCAAATGTTTTCTCTTATTTAAATTCGTGTAAATGGTCTGTAAGGGCATAAGCCCATTGTTTTCTATTTTTCTCTGTGGCCTGTAATTAATAGTGTAGTTTTCTTTCTTTTTCTGGGTTGCTGGTTTTTAGCGTAGATACGTAGAATATTAAATGAGTATGAAAACTTAGTAGTTTTCACATTAAGTTAATATTTGAAATATAAGTTTGTATTATTTAACAAATTCACGTTTTCTTGTAAAATCTATTTTTTTATATATATAAAACTCACAAGGTTTTGCTAAATAACCTGTAAATGCGAATTTCTACATAAAAGTTAGTTAGATTTTACCTCGTTCACATTGATTAAATAAATTACTATTTGATTAAATGAGTCTTTCTCACATTTTAGTTACAAATTAGTACTATAATAAAATTATGATTTCTCATTTAAAAACAAGGTTTAACTTTACATATTTTTGCCAATAAACTGATACATACAAAGCTTTTCCGAAATTAAAATGATAAATGGTTTTCTTTCGTAATTAAGTGCAAACTCACTAGATAATCGCGTTTGTTGTGACTTGTTGTGTTAACGTAATAAAGACTAAAATTGACTAGGATTAATTCCAGAGATTACAACTAGCACATCTAGATACGGCTTAATTTTGGTTCTAAGTCGGGAATTTCAAATGTAGGATTTCGAGGAAGTATTTGACCAAATTTCCTGGAACAAACTCTCGATCCAGTCACAAATAACCAAGGCAAGTACAGTTATGTTTGTTCGGTAATTTAACTAGTAATTGTTTTATTGCAATTTTAAACCACATTGTTACACGGAACTCTCTCCTAGAGTATTGATTGTTATTACCTCATTGAATCTAATTGACTCGGGATATTGGGGGAGTAGTGTAGCGTCTATGACCAATACCCCTCATTGAATCTAATTGAATCTAATTGTACGAGCTTACCCCTCTCACACACGGGGATAGGCCGGATCATATCAGTGAATCATCCCAATCCGGTCATAGTCGTTACTTACTCAAATCACATTGTTTTTAATTGTAGAATTGTTAGAAAATATTGTTCAAGGTATTTCAAAATTGTTTAACATTGCAAATTTCAAATTATTATTTGAATTATTCGATATTCGTGATTGTACTTTGCTCCCTCCTGACTGGAGACCAACATTTTTAGGTGATTACATCTTCGAGGATCTGATGTCTAACTCTGGCCCCGCAGAACTTGGAACCTCAGAATCATAAGGCTGGATAGTGCTTTATTTTAGTTGTGGTAATTAAATGTAATAAAAGATGTTTTTGTAATGGTTGTGGTTCTGAATAAAAGATTTTATTTTTCGTTAGAGTTTTGTCTGTGTGGTTTACTACTGAATACAGCTTACTGCCGCCGTCTCATCAACGGTGCAGGCTGGGCATGATCCGGTTCGACCCAAGAAATTGGGATCGGGTCGTGACATGTTTTTAGTGGTGGCCCATGCAGGTCAGATCTGTAAATTGGTCTAGTCAACTTAGTCTAGACCATCGCGCAGTTCTGTAACTTGACCTAGGTGTAGTTGAGACTTTAGGAAAACAGACTTTAGAAACAACTAGAACACTTAGATGATATACACCATGTTTCATTATAGGACCGAAATTATTTATTTAAAATTTATTTTCCTGTTTATAGATTCGTAGGATACCTTGATTGTGTTTGTACCTAAAAACCTTATCTAGATTAGGCTGATTGTATTCTTGAGTATCCCATGACTCTCGGGATTATCTCCTTCTATATCTTTATCAGATTCTAGCATACTTTAGGACCCATAAATCTTTTTGGGAATAAGATTGAATTTTCAATCTCACCTATTTCCAACTTCTTTGGTTGATCAAATCTTATTTCTCCACCTTGATTTGGAATCTTGATTCATTCACTAGGTAGAATTTCGAATTCTCTTAGCAACCCTGATAAACTTTTATCTACCCAATGTACTTCCATCCAATCTTTAACTTTGACTTCCTTTCCAAATTGACTGACATTCTCGGAATCAATCTTGAATCAATTTTTTCTGGATTCATAAAGCCTCAAGGATAATTATGACCAGAAGAATTAGTCAGTCATGATTCTCCTGAATAGGTTATTTTCAACTCCAACATTGATTGTTATCCCCTAAAATTATTCCAAAGACTGAGAAAATTTCCATCTGTTGATTTCCTCCACTCAACCTGAAACTTTATTCTCTATGCAATCTCTTGATCAAATCATGGCCTATAAAGTTTCTATGACTGAATACCATGAAGCTGGAACGGTCATAAAATTCATCCCATTTTGAGACCTTGAATTTCCTTTAGTCATAGAAATATTTTTTAATTGATGAATCGTCTCAAAGCTATTTCAATCATTAGCTTTACTAGACAAATTCAAACTTGATTTTCCTTGATATCAATAAGACTTACCTTCTCTCATTTATCCAGCAAACTTCTAATTTTCCTCAGATATGAAATTATTCTTAAAATTCTGTATTCTCTGAGTGATTTATCGGGAATATTATCATCCAAAGCTATGGTCTTTCTATCTGATCTTGTGTCTAACTCGATTAATCAAAATCAAGTTGATCGATTCCATAAGTTTTATCTTTGGAAAAGAAAATATCGGAGAACAGATACTCCTCTTAATCTTAAAACCAGTCTTTTGAATCTAAAATCCATATTTATAAATCTCTTGATCTCAGAAGAATAGTTATTTACATTTTCTATCCTGTTTAAAACTTTAAACTTGTTTGGATTTTTGAAATTCCTCTGAAAACTCGCATAGACAAAGTTGAGAAAATATTTAGCGACCAAACATGACTTCGCACGTTTACGTGTTAGTCATATATCTGAGTTATGGAAAACTGCGAGTTTATTGCAGCCAGTTGCACACTGGCGAGGCATAAACTTTAAGTTTAAATAATGACAGATATTTGTAGGTTACCAAATATGATTGAGACTTTGTCCTATGTTTAATTAGCCATGAGATGGAGAAAGTTGGAAGAATACTTGGTAAACCGAATTATTCAAGTTATGGAGTCAAAAATTCATTGCAGCCAGGTGCACTCTGGCGAGGCATGAATTTGAGACAAAGTGACTTCGAAAATAATTAGTTTCCGAATATTATCAAGACTATAATCATGTCATGGTTATCTTTAGAGGAATTGCATTATAGTAGTTATTCCTACTTTCAAATATTCTATCAAATCTTAGTCTTATATTCTTTTGTCATCTTCACTCTCTTAAAAATTGTACAACTTGTAGACTTCTTTTCTGAGCCGTAAAATTTCTATACCTCATCTCAATTTGAATTGAGAATTCTCCCTCACTTTGGGAAATTATATTTTGTCTCTCTTAAATAAAATTGTTGATATCATTTTTCTTTACGTTTTGCATAATCTCATTTTGAATTTTTCTATCCTATGATCATATAATTTATTTTCGATTTTTACTCATGCCTAAAATGAATTCGATCACAAACAAGTATTTTAAATTTTACCTTAAATTATTTTAAAACATGCTTATATTTTATCTTTGTACCTAGCAAATCATGTTTCAAATTTGATTAAGGCCAGTAAATTAAATTGAAATGATCAATTGCTGGAATTTATGAATTTAGAGAATAGAGAAAACATTTGTGTTTGAATTTAAAACCTAGAATAGTTTATATCATGGATTTGTAGAATACATGAGTTATGAATACGAATATATGTGATTTAAATTTATATCGAGGAAGAGATAATTAATGAGGTAAATACCAAAGCAAATTGATAATTTAGGTTAGAAGTTGTTAAAAAAAAAGCATGAGGATGCCTTTTGGAATATGCATGATGAATCAAAAGTTATATAAAGAATTCAAGATTAAATGTGAAAAAATTGAATTTTTTTTTGAGAAATTCAGAATCAAATATGTAAATGAAGAGGATATATACAGGTTACAGAGTAATCACCTAGGAGGGAGGTATGATAAATGTTGCATGACAAATTGGAGTATTGAAATTGGATGTAGAAAATTTATAAATGTTATTACCGAGGATTGATACTGAAGTATTAAGATAAGGCGAAGTGTATCAAATCATGAAGTTTAATTTTCGAATATGTTAGCAAGCTAAAAGTGGTACATTGCATGTGATCAAAAAAAAATGTGTGGAATTCAAACTTTCTAAAAAAAAAAAATGAAAACGGAAACCCATAATTATGATAATGACTCTATTCCTAAGGAGGGAAGAATGTAGGATTGATAAATATATTATATTAGATGATTTTGTTATAGGGCAGTTAACCTACTTAGACATAAGATTATTGAAGAAGGAATACTCAGTCGGGTAGAAGCATGATTGCATGGTTAAACCCCTGCCTTTAAATTTCGAGGACGAAATTTTTTTTTAGGAGGGAAGGTTGTAAAACCCACAAATTTAGATTACAATTTCAATTTAATTTGTTTTGATTTTGTGTGCTAAGTTGATATTATAGTTAATATTGTGAATTTTTGAAATTATTTTCTAAAATAAATTACATGGATTTTTTTCTTTTTGACAGCCAGACTCGAACCTAAACTTGAACATAAAATATTTTATTGGGAGTCCTAAATAAGTTGTACAAAAGTTTTCCAAATAATATTATTTTTATTTAAAGAGCCCAACTTCTTAAAATCTAAATTTTTTTTATAATTTATTTTAAAGATCAATTCATAGTCTTACTTAAAAGCCCAAAGTCCATAGGGTGTTAACCATTAAGAAATTGGTTAAATCACTTAACCTTTTCCTTATAACCCATAACTATGGATAAAGCCCATTTAGTATTTCAAAGCCTTTTTGTTTAGGATTTGCAGCATGTGTATTTGAGGGAATGAGCCCTTTCATTTCATTCTATGAATGAATGAGCATTCATTCACAATGTAATATGATGTTTGCTGTTGAGCCATTTTCTTGGCAAGCCGAAGCTTTTGGTTTCCTTCGTCGACCCAACGGCCGACTTCCCGGATCCTATGGCCGCCGACGCCATCATGGTAGGGTGGCCCTCCATCTTCTCTAGGAGGTAACTCCCCTCTCCTCCTACCTATAAATCCCCATCTTCACCATTCTCCTTCATCCCTCTCCATCTCCAAAGTTTTCCCCAAACCACAAATCCCTAGATCTACTTCTCCGGCGAGTTTCTCGGCCAACCACCCCCTTCCCGGAGTTCCCGAGGGCCGAGCACCTCCCCGGCGCCTGACCCGCGCACCAGCGCCCGACCGGCGCCGCCCCGTGGCCACCGTCAGCCGCCGGCGCCGACCCCGCGCGGTCTCCCGGTCCGTCGACCCCCTCCGGCGCACCCCTGAAGCCGGCGTTCGCCTGGTAACTGTCCGATTTGTTTCCGGTGCTGACCCGTTGTGCTCTGTTCCTGTTCCGAGATCCAAATTGGAACTCCGTTGTCGGTACACTCTGACTCAATTATTTCTTTATTGTCGATGATGAATGTCTGGTCCCAATTCCTTCGGGAATTCGTTTTTTTTTCTGACAACGTAACAATTACGATGTTCTTTCGGCTTTTCCGAAAATCTCGGAATTGGTTGCTTGCTGAGATTAAACTGACAGAACCTAGTTCTGTAGTTTTCTCGGGTTTCCGAGAATTTGCGGGATAATTTTGGAAATCTGGTTTTTACGTAATATATATATGGTGGTTCTATTCTCTGGTTCAGAGTTTCGGATTTATATACATATATATATTGGGTTCTTTGCTATGAGAATAAGTTTGGATAAGTAGGAAGTTTTTTTTTTTTTTTTGGGTTCTGTTGGAGTTTTGTTATACTTGTGATGGAAATATTTTTCTCTTGGAAAGTTAGTTCTGTTGGGTTTAAAAGATGTTTGTTCTGTTGGTATTTTGGGATTTTGGTTATGTGTTGATATTGGTTTCGGATTTCCCAGTACTGGTTGGTTTGGGACATTTGCAGGTGTTTGTGGTGCATTTTCCCAGTATTGGGTTGTCCCAAAAACAGAGGAGATGCTGCCGAAAATTTTGCAAAATAATAAAAACGATTTTTAAAAATGATTTTTGATATAAAAATGTTATTTTATAATATTTT